>CM041780.1:99985317-100585317 GCA_023374045.1 Limonium bicolor
AAGGGAAGGAGAAAAGGAGAAGGCTCAGGAAGAGCCATTGAAGTTGACGTATGCTTACGCAGCTACACCCCTGCGCTCTAAGGCGCCAAAGGGTAAGGGAATTAATACTCAGTGAGTTAAGAGGCTAATAACAACCGTGTAAGATATAAGAATTAACATTGTGAATGATCAGGATCTGAGACTGAGAAGGGAGCCGGTGGTGGCTACCAGCGACGCTTCATCTGTAGGTGGTGTCACAAGGACCACCCCGGACTCGACTGCAAGGGAAATAAGGTGGAGTGCAACTTCTGTGGGGTGTACGGGCACCGAGCTTACGAGTGCTTCCGGAACCCCGCTAGCAGAGCCTATAGGCCGAGATGAAGGGCAAGGGCAAGACCGATCAGGGAGCTAGTTCTGACGGTCAGAGGAGGGGACAGCAAGCTGCTGACAAGAACCCACGAGTGGTCCAGAAGTCGGGACCCACACTACACATGGTGGACCGGGATGATGAGCCTGAGCCCTCATCGAGGCCAGGTACCGTTATAACCTTTAGTAATAAAATTGCCTGCTTACCGCATTTCATGCATGCTTGGTGAATGATTAAGATGAATAAGAATAAGGTGAGATTAGAACTTAAGTAAGAACATGTTGTGATTAGAACATAAGTAAGATATAACCTATTACCACCTTAGGAAGCTTCAACATTTGCTATCCAATGCCATCAACACCCAACCCGGAGACACCGTCATCGAGAACCGAGATTATCCAACCGAACAATGTCAGGTTATCCGCCCAGGTATGATTCTATTAAGGGGATACCTGACACCCGAAGCTCAAATAGCCATCATCAGGAGGTGCAACCAGATAGGAGTGGGACCGGGAGGTTTTTACACACCGGAGTACCCAGGAGGAGCAAGGATGAAATTAAAGATGATGAGCTTGGGCAAGGATTGGAATCCGTATGCCAAGACTTACCGAACCACTAGAACACACGATGGAAACTCACCACCGGGCATACCCGAAGAGTTCCATCCGGTAATTACACAAGTCGTGGGAATCGCTCAGCACTTGGAAGCTGAACCGATCCAGTCATACAAGCAGACATTTGCATAATAAACTTCTACGAGAAAGATGGACGACTCGGATTACACCAGGATAAGGACGAGACAGCGGAGTCTCTCGAAAGAGGGATACCCGTAGTGTCTTGGTCCATTGGGGATGATGCAGAATTTTTATACGGCGAGCAGAAGCGTGCGGACCGTGCAAATAAGTTAATACTTAAGTCTGGAGATATATTAGTTATGGGTGGAGAATCAAGGATGTTGTACCATGGGATTAAGAGAATTAAGTTGAATACAGCACCGTCAGCAGTAATTAATGCGACGCACATGAAACCAGGACGGTTAAACCTAACCTTTAGACAATATTAGCCATGTAATGTTTAGTATGAGATGTAAGGAGAAGCACATGTTGTAAACAGGATGGTTATTAATAAAATAACAGTGTTGTTCATATGTTTGTCACGACTCCTGTTATACCATCATTACTCATGAAGCTTGTGAAATACAATTAGGTTATGGACTCGGTACGGAAGGTGCTCTAAGCATACTCACAGAGGCACAGGCCGGCGCAAGCGGTACACCTCACCGGCACCTTTCCGATTAATGGGATTGAGGCATCTGTTCTCTTCGACTCAGGGGCCTCGCACACCTTTATCTCGGCATCCTTTGCGAGAAGGTTGGGGCTAGATGCCAACGAGCTACCCGACTTTACGGTTACGCTCCCGTCTAAGGAGAAGGTTCGTTGCACTCACTACTACCGAGGAGCCACTGTCAGAATTAAGGGGAAGACTTCCCAGTCAGTTTTATTGAGTTCAGAGAGTTGGGGTTTGAGGTTATTTTCGGGATGAACTGGTTGGAGCGGCACAAGGGTCATATCCTCTGCGCCGAGCATAGGCTGCTTCTCAGGAGTCCGTCTGGGGTAACCATATCATACCGCCAGCGGCCTCGAGAGCCTTCGACTAAGATCATCACCGCCATGGCGATGTATAAGGAGTTGAGAGGAAGGAAGAAGTGTACCCTCTGCTATGTCCAGGACATAGAGAGAGACCCCGAGTTCGACCCCGACTTATCGGTAGTGTCGGAGTTTCCCCGATCTCTTTCCACGGGAGCTGCCCGGCATGCCACCCACTCGGGAGGTAGAGTTCACCATCGAGCTGCTACCTGGTACCGGACCGATAGCCAAGGCACCATATCGCATGGCTCCGGCCGAAATGAATGAGCTAAAGGAACAGCTGAAAGACTTGTTGGATAAGGGATTCATCAGACCAAGTGTGTCACCATGGGGAGCGCCAGTCCTCTTCGTGAAGAAGAAGGATGGTAGTCTCCGCCTCTGCATCGACTACAGAGAGTTGAATGCAGTGACTGTGAAGAATAATAAGTATCCACTACCCCGCATTGACGATCTGTTCGATCAGTTGAAGGGAGCTTCTGTATTCTCCAAGATTGATCTCAGATCAGGGTATCATCAGATAGCCATTAAGGAGGGAGATATTGAGAAGACGGCATTCCGGACACGATACGGCCACTACGAATTTACAGTGATGCCGTTCGGTTTGTCGAACGCACCGGCGAAGTTTATGGATCTGATGAACCGCTTGTTCCGAGAGCAGCTGGACAAGTCGGTTGTGGTGTTTATTGATGATATTTTGATATACTCGAAGTCTAAGGTTGAACATGAGGAACATTTGAGGAGAGTACTGGAGATACTAAGGGAGAACCAGCTATATGCTAAGTTCTCCAAGTGTGAGTTTTGGCTTGACCAGGTTTCTTTCCTAGGCCATGTCATTTCAGATGCCGGGATCTCGGTAGATCCGGCGAAGATTGATGCCGTGCGTACTTGGCCAAGACCGAAGACAGTTACCGACATTCGGAGCTTCCTCGGCTTGGCAGGTTACTACCGGCGGTTTGTTAAGAATTTCAGCAAGGTCGCGAAACCGATGACCAGTCTGATGAAGAAAGATGCACCGTTCGATTGGACGGTTGACTGTGAGAGATCGTTTCAGAGTTTGAAGGACTCACTGACCACTGCACCGGTTCTGACCATTCCAGACGGTACGGAGGGCTTTGAGGTTTATTGTGATGCATCCGGCAGAGGGCTGGGTTGCGTGCTCATGCAACATGGCAAGGTGGTGGCATATGCCTCACGCCAGCTGAAGAAACATGAGGAGAACTACCCCACGCATGATTTAGAGCTGGGAGCTGTAGTCTCGCCTTGAAGATTGCGCCATATTATACGGGTTAGTGTGACGATCTATACCGATCACAAGAGTTTGAAATATATATTCACAGAAGGAGTTGAATCTCAGACAAAGGAGATGGTTGGAGTTCCTGAAAGACTATGACATTGACCTTCAATACAAAGAGGGAAAGGCCAATGTTGAGTAGCGGACGGAGCCGACGCTCGAGCACGCACGCACTCCATTCGCGTCTCTTTCTCCAGCTTGGTTGATGAGGTGCGAGAGGCTCAGAGGGCAGATGAGTACATGAGAGAGGTCAGACAGAAGCTGACAGATGGTACCTTTGAGTCAGAAATACGACTTCAGACTTCATGATGATGATCTGATCAGACTAAGGGGCCGGGGCCGGTTATGCATACCACGAGGCAATGCGGATCTGAAAGACCGTATACTTAGAGAATCACACTGTTCTTCAGTTTCCATCCATCCGGGAGCCTCTAAGATGTATAAAGACATGAAGAGGTACTTCTGGTGGTCGGGGATGAAGACAGATGTTACCGAGTACGTCTTGAGGTCACTCACATGTCAGAAGGTGAAATTTGAGCACAGACGACGGGCGGAATGGTACAGTCGATGCCAGTTCCGGAGTGGAAGTTCCATGATATCTCCATGGACTTCGTAGTGGGACTCCCACCTGCTAGGGGAGGTCTCAACATGATATGGGTGGTGGTGGATCGCCTTACCAAAGTAGCCCGATTCATACCGATGAAGGATACTTGGAAGGTGACCAGATTGGCTGAGTTATTTGAGAAGGAAATTATGAGACATCACGGGATACCGAAGACCATTGTGTCAGATAGAGATACCAGATTCCTTTCGAGGTACTGGCGAGCTACTAGAGAAGCGTTGGGTACGGAGCTGAAGCTGAGTACCGCGTTCCATCCTCAGACAGATGGTCAGACTGAGCGAACTATTCAGACACTCGAGGACATGCTGAGAGCATGTGCCTTAGACTTCCAGGGCAGTTGGATTGACAAATTGCATCTGGTCGAGTTTTCATACAACAACAGCTATCACGCTTCGATCAAGATGGCACCTTTTCAAGCGTTGTACGGTAGACCATGTCGTACACCGCTCTGCTGGGATGAGTCGAGTGAGACGGTCATTATAGGGCCAGAATATTTGGAGCAAGTTAAGGCTGAAGTTCAGCAAATCAGGGAGAACATGAAAGCTGCTCAGGATAGGCAGAAGTCGTATGCTGATGTTCGACGACGAGACCTAGAGTTCGCAGTGGGCGACCAGGTATTTCTGCGAGTATCACCGATGAAGGGTGTGTTTAGATTCGGGCAGAAGGGCAAACTGAGCCCTAAGTTTGTTGGTCCTTATGAGATTACGGAGCGGGTGGGCCCGGTTGCTTACAGGTTGAATTTACCTGCTGACCTGGGTAAAGTGCATGATGTCTTTCATGTTTCTCAGCTAAAGAAGTACATGCACCACCCCTCCCATGTGTTAGAACCTGAGAGGTTGACTTTAGAACCGAATATGAGATCCGTGGAGACTCCTCAGAGAATCTTGGACAGAAAGACTAGGGACACTCGCCACAAGTCAGTGCGACTGGTGAAGGTTCTCTGGTCTAACCAGGATGTCGAAGAGGCCACGTGGGAATTAGAGGATAAGATGAGGACGAAGTACCCTTCGTTATTTACTGACTAGATCGTCTGTATAGGGTACGGGGCGTACCCCTTTTTAAGGGGGGTAGAGCTTCCTCGCTTTTGAGTTAGGAAACGATCATGTTTGTCGTTTGTTTGGTTGTTTAAGATGTGGATTTGTGTAAGTTGCTACACTTGGTGTAAGTTTGAGTTATGTATGATACGTATGTATTGTATATTTGCGATTGACCTTCGAGTCTTGAGATGTGTGAATGTGAATATAAGATGTGGTGTTAAGATTAAGAGAATTGAGTACCGTGAATGGTTAAGCATATAAGTGAACTTTGGGGACAAAGTTCTTTTAAGGGGGGTAGATTGAAATACCCCAAACTTAGATATGGTGTTTAAGTGATTAATTAAGGTATAAGAAGGCTAAAGAATGCCTTAGGAATATTAGAAACCATTTTAAACAAAGGAAATATAAGGAAACACCAAAAGAGCAGTTTTAACAAAAACGTGCTCTAAGCTTGGAGAGACTTGGGAGAGTATCCAAATATTGTTCTAAGACCTTAGTAATATCCTAATGGTCATTTTAAGTCAATTACCAAAGAAAACCAAGCTTGGAAACAAGTCAAAACACAAAATGTGCTTTAAGGAGTCTTAAAGCACGTTTTTGAAAAATTGTCTTGTAAATGAGTTTTGAATGGCTAAATGTCCATCATTACTCTTAAATATATATGTGTACTATATAGTATCACATTTGGGAGGCTATATTAGTGGGAAATCAAAAATTTCACAACAATGTGCCTTGTTTTGTGAATAGTGATTTAAATTAAGCTAGTTTGTAACATAAGTAAACATAGATTAGTTAATTGACAAACAAGGACTAAAGTAACCTTGGTTACTTAAGGGTGGCCGGTTTTTATAAGGAGGGGAGATGAGTCACAACACAAGATTGAAATATTGATAAATAAGGGAGGGGATGTACTAGTCACTATTTGCTTTTAGGAACAAATATCTCACATTAGTCTTCTCTCTCTCCTAACTTCTTCATTCTCCCTTGGTTCCCACGATTTCTTACTCTCTCTCCCTTCTCCATCAACGTGAGCTTCTTCCCCATGCTAGCTCCATCTTCTCTTGCACACCACTTACTCATTTTAGCTCCAAATCCAAAACAAAGCATAGATTCTTCTTAGTTAGCTCAAGCTCCATCTTTCTATCTTTTCAAAAATCCAAGAGCTTCACTTTGGTGCCAAGCCAAACCACCATTAGAGGAGGAAACTCAAGCTTGGAGACTCCATTGGCATCTCCATTCTCTTAAGGTAAAGAAAGTGCAAGAAAATTTAGGTTTCCATCACCTTTCTTCTTGACCGAAAATATATATACTCATGAGGCTTCATTTTGATGCCTTGTCATAGCTTGTTTCTACTCTTCAAAGGGGAGAGGAGGTCCTTCTAGCTTCAAACCCAAGCTTGCCTTGAGGAACTAAGGTAAAACAATCAATCTAAAACCTAAAAACACATTTTTAACCTAGGTTTTATTCCTTGAGGTAATAAGTTGTTGAGTGCTCATTAGAATCATTGGACATTGTTTAGAGTATTGGCAAGGAGATTTGAATTGGTGACCGAAATTGAAGAGGGAAAAACTAAGGAGGAAAGTTTGTGAAGCTTGAGAAAGAACAAGGTAAATTACTTACCTTAAGGTGTTTGTTGTTTAAGGGAATGGGATTTAGATATATGATAAGTTTAGTGTAGAGTTTACCTTGGGGAGGAGTTGTAAACCTAAGAGAAAGAATACTATTACATTGAGAACTAGTGACTAAAGAGCAAATGAGAAAAGACTTAGTTAAACAATGTGGTGATGAATTACAAGAAGCATTTTATTTCAATGGGAGCCTTGTTGCGTGTATTCGCAGGTTGAAGGCAATATATGTGGAAATTCAGTGATTAAGATATTGTCATTTAAGGGCTAAGTGCCAAGCATTTTAATTTAAGTTTAAGCACTATATTGTGATGTGGTGTAGTTTTGGTGTAGATTGTGTGTTAAGATGTTGCAATGAGGATATGAGTGATCTTGGTTGTTTGATGATGAGAAAAGCCAAATGTTGGGTGTAACAATACTAGAGAACCCATGGCAAAATATAATGAAGAACCTAAGAGTTTAAGATGTTTTGAGGAGATTTCATGACTAAGGAAGTTCTAGAGGTTGTCTTAATGAAAAAGGGTGAGCTTAAGGTATTTTAATGAGTTATAAATGATTTAGGCAACACTATGAAGGAGTTAGAAGTCAAAAAGAATGTACTTGAGATATTTAGGACTTAGGCAAAAGATGGTGAACAATTAGGAAGGAAATAATGTGTTGAGGGAATGGAAGCTTAAGCTCGTGAAGGAAAGTAAATGCATAAGAGAGTTCTAGATGATGAAAGATGCTTGGGAGATGATGTGATGGTGATGAGAAAACATTTGGCATAGAGATTACAATAGGTGTGAACCACCACCTAGAAACCTAGTGAAAAACATTATAAGAAGTTGGCATTGTTACAATGAAAATGCATAATGATCAAGGTGGATATTGGTGAGTGATTTAATGGTTTTAGAGTAATGTTTAAAGTGCATTTGAGGGACCTAAATGAGGTTGGAACATAATAGTATACATGGGAAGAGTTTGGAGTGGAAAGAACATATTAATAGAAGAATCTGTAGTGGACCGACCCAGGGTCCGACCCAGTTCTGGGTCGGTCGGACCTTGCTACCCAGCAGAAATGTTTCGGCAATAGACCGACCCATAAGGATGGGTCGGTCGGTGGGTCGGTCGGGCAAAATTTAACGAAGGAAAAGTTTCTGGAATGGACCGACCCAGAGGGTTTTGGGTCGGTCGGTTTAGCTTTGGGTCGGTCGGAGAATTTTCAAAAGACGGGAAGTTTCGGCAATGGACCGACCCATAAAGGATGGGTCGGTCGTGGGTCGGTCTAGGGTTGTTGTCTGAACCAGAAAGTTACTGGAATGGACCGACCCATAGGTTGGGTCGGTCGGTGGGTCGGTCGACCCTTAACACAAAAAAAAAAAAAAAAAAGAGAAATTTTTATTTCTAAGGATGTTAATTGGTACTAAGGTGTGCCATTAATAGGATGTTGATGATTAGGACCCTAAGAACTTAAGTAATTAAGTTAAGAATAAGTATAAACCCTAATGTTTAAAGTTAAGTTTATAAAGTTAAAAGGCAAAGGTTTAAGAGGGTATTGAGTGGGGATTTATAGGGACTAAGTAAGTTGAGTAAGTTGTAAATAACTAACGGCCTAAAAATGAATCGATGTTTTAGGTTTGTGAATTGGGACCCCGAAGAAGGTTAATCAAACAACGGTCGACGGTGAACGGTACAATCCTTCTTGTGACCTGCTTGCTAACGAGGTGTCCCTCGGCTTGTGTGCTATCTGTTTAATTGCTATGACTAAGACAAGAATAAGCATGCAACCGGTATATTTATTCTCGTTGTGTGTGTTTCTTTACACTAACTCACGAGACTTGAGATTGTTACTAATTAAGTTTAGTACTACTGAGGTTGGATTAGGGTGAGTATTAATGTTTGGGGGTTTGGTGGTTTACACCTGGTAAGTTTTAACTGTTTGGAGAGGATTTTAACTGCTAACTGGAGACTAAGGACTAGAACGGTTACTGCTAAGGCTTGGAGGAAGGGCCTCAGAATCAGGTCGCCCTCAGCTAAGGGGTCTTCGGACTTGTAGCCTAGAGCCCTGGACTCAGCTACGCTAGACTCCGTTGCCAGGTAGGGCATTAAGATGGTGCGGGGGATCACCTAAATCCCAAGTTTGAGTTAAGCTACAACCATTTCCTTTCATGGAACGGTTTGTATACTGAGATTAAGATGAGGTTAAGACTGAGGTAAGATAAGGAACTGAGGTTAAGGAAATAAGGATTAAGGAGAGGGTTACTAACCCGTTTGATAAGGGAACGCTTGTGTCGTTCAACTTGTGTGAACTACTTGTTCATTGTGAATTGTTGTTTATAGCACTTCGTATTATGATGTATTGCTAATCAACTTCCATGCTATCGACAATTAGTCGTCGTAGCCCCGTTAGCTTGGGGGCCATGAGAGGGTGTACCAGCATTCGTGCTGACCCCCTTTGGGGGCTGTTTTTATTTTGCAGGTAAGCGCCCGATGAGGAGTCACCCTGAGAGTGGGGGTGGTTAGACATAGGATGGGTTGTCATTTTGTATACGGGTTGCGCTTGTGCTCCCGTCTGTTTATATTAAACTCATGTAAAGTTATGTTATGACTTAAATACTCTACTCGGTTGGTTGGTACTTTTGGATGGTGGATTACTTAGATAAGTGTTGTAAGGTGTTAAGGAACGGTATTTCATATGATCAGACCGTGGCAAGGTCCCGGTAGTTACTCTTATCCGCTGCGACGATTGTATTTAAGTGTTGAGATTTGCGATAACCACGATTGGCTTAGGACGGGGTGTTACAAGAACAGGAACCCGATTAGGGAATAGCACTGCACTGACACACCGTACTGGTGGCTCAGTCTGCATGGCGCACTTGCCACTGCAAGTGCCACATTAACCAAAATATTAAATTTCAACCTGCCTTGCGCACTTGCCACAGCAAGTGCAGCAACGATAAACTAACCCTAAAAGACCGAGTGGTCCAGGCAGTTACCAATAAGCACTAAACTTTTATGTGAGTCCGTAATGCAATGAAGCGGGACATAGCCTTCTTATAGGCAGGGTACGAAACCCTTGGGTTGGAGGTCGATAAAACCTCGGGAAGACCTAACCGGTCTGACCATTAAACCTGAAAATAATACACCATATAAGTAGAGTAAGGGAAGGGGAGTAAATGAGAATAACGGTAATTAGTGCTTACAAGCCTAACCCCAGTGCCGGTATGGACATTAAACGTCAATCATCACCGGTGGGGAGTGTCGAGTCTCCAGGACCAGCATAACCATATTTAGGGAGTGCGCGACACTTGTGGTTAAACCACTACCATTGAACATTGCCAGAGGGCAAGAAGTGAGCTATATGAGCCAAGACTCAAAATAAAACCTATCCGATTGAGTGGATGAAAATAATAGACAAGTATCGTTATAACAAACTATTTTGGTTGTGAAAAAAAAAACAATTTAATAGACAGATGTGAACGTGCAATAAAAGGGCCGATGTTATGCCGCACCTCACATACCGGGGGTGGTGTTTAATCCATTAAGCTGCTAAACTCCGGTACAGAGGGCAGTGGATAAGGACTACACAATGGAGAGCGATGATTAGAGGAACCCATTAAGTTGTGGGTATCCAATTGTAACCTAAGGAGAAAGTATTAGAACCAACTAGGATTAAATTAAATAGTAAGACCAACAATCTTTTAATTATCAGAATAAGCATTGTACCTGAACAAAGGTGATGAATCACAAATGCTGATTAAAATCAGGCTAAAAAGGGACTACCATAAGGCAGGAGAAACACGATGTGTCAACCTTTGTCATGGAGTCCATATTACAATAGAGGGTGTAACCCAATGGATTGAGTGGAGTTTTAGAACTGAAAACTCATATCTAAAGGTGTTAACAACCTAGGAGTGAACGGGAGAGATAATAAGTAGTTACTAATCCCCACTCACAGATACCAGGTGATGAGCATATGGAAACCAGTATTAGGGCGATAAGTCGCGAACACCTATCTTAGAGAAGGTAAGGAAAATATACATATTAATAAAAGGAACCCATATAACCCAGAGAACCCTCTAAGGCCATTCTGACACTAAAAGTTAAGAATTGGCAGTCTAGTTACTCCAACATGAATTACCAGGACTAAGAGCATGATAATCACCGGGTACGAACACTACAAGTGCACTAAGCGAGACATGGGACGTCCACACTCCTAGGAGATTGTGGGCCTGACAAAACTTACATTAAGTTAGTTGGGTAAGTAGTAATGTATCAGTATGATACCCCATGTATGTACTCGAGTGATGTGAGGACCCAGGAGGTAATCAACTCTGTGTCTAAGTCAGTGAACGGAATCCTGGCTAGGTAAACCATGAATCGACGAGAGGGATCTCAATCAAAACTAGGAAAAATCAAGGATAGCTTGATAATAAAACGATATAAGGTCACAACTCCATAGTGGATGAGTTAGAATACAAGTTTTGAGGATCTTAGTAAACAAGGAAACCAAGGCCAATTTAATGGTAATGGCAAATTGAACCCATGAATGAGAGAGAGAAATTGTGGTATCTAAGGAAGTTATATTAGAGAAACCTTTGTGATATTAGATGCTACCCAAAAAGGGGGCAAAGAGAGAGTTATACCATGCGCTGAGGGCGCTGCGATGATGTCGCATTAAATAATAATAACCACATGCTCAAGCCAGAAAAACGTTAGTATGTTAGTACCAATTAGGGTCAAACAGAAAATGAATGCCAAGCTAAAGCCCACAGTCGTATTGTATATTTACAACAGACGAAGGGCAAAAGCGAGCATTATAAGAGATACTCTAAGCTGGAGATTAAATACTCCATGCAAACCATAATGGCGGATAACCGTCCAATCGACTGGTACATGGTGCGCAACAAAACGACCATTATAATAACTGTTAACTGAATTATGTTGCTGAGAATCAGAAAGTGGAAGATCAGAAAGGCAGATGGATTCCCCTAATTGAGAAGAGGGATGAACCATACGTGTGGGTACTAAAATACCAACACACGAGGGATACGAGTTCACACCAGTAAAAGAGGACCTGTAAGGTACCTAAGGAATGAACCCATCTCAGAAGGAAATAACTTGGGGTCAGGAGGCGCCAGTTAGTTGCGCATATGAGACTCGTCTTGAGATTTTAGACACGACTACTACAAGCACTAGGTGCTAGAGCATAGCTCGACAACCCTTACACTGAAGGTTAGTTCGGTAGGGTGGCATGAACTCTTGGGAATATACCATAAGCATGCATAGGATTCAGGAAGACTGAATAGAATAACCAGTTGGAAAAATAGCGTGTGTAATGATGATACCACACAGCGATATAGTTTTTCTCCATGACCATAATTATGGAAGACCGTGTAGAAAACACCGTCACATGGAGTAGAAACCGGCATGAAGCGGCTACTTAAAAGGGTAACTTAACCCTAAAGTAGTTGGGCATACTGCTTGCAGAGCGAGTGGGCCCATAGCATATAGGTTAGACATACCTAACAGATTTGGGAAAACAAACGTGTGTTTACATCTCCCGATCAAACCATACATGAACATACATATACCTAACCGACATAGGTAGTATAGCTAGAGTGGCTAAAGCCCGACCCGAGAGGAAAAAGGATAATGTGTACGTAGCACATCAGTGCACGAATATTCCATATGAGTGGAACATCTTGTACTTATTACTTCAAGATGACATATTCATAGATTACGTGGGCGTAATCCCTTTTAAGGGGGGTAGAGCGATTGTGCACGCTTAAAATATACCATACGTAGGAGTACGTAGCATGGTACACATGCTGCAAACTATTATTGTACGTAGAGTACAAGTGTTATGGCTGTGTTATATTACTTGAGGTAATGTTGTGATGTATTATGTGTATGAATATATATATATATATATTTTAGTTCGCATAGTTGTGGCGAATAGGAAAGGGAGAACAGATAGAGTGTTCTTATCCTATTTTCGATTATTTATGCTAACATTGTGAACATTAAACACATAAATGCCTGACTTGTTAGCTCCGGTTGAGAGTTCAAGTAGGATTATCTGGTAGCTCCAATGGGAGATTCCAAATAGAAGGAATAGAAAGCTCCGTACTATACGATTTGTGATTCGGTATGAAACCGATTATTGAAGTGCGATGAGTGAATCGGCATGAGACCGATGTGTAACCTAGTGGAGGTAAAACCTCTAGGAGTTGTATGAATAATTATAAGTCGAGGAACTTGGTATATGGCTAGGATACATGACCCTATATGCCTATGACTAGATTAATTACACTAGTTGACTTGTGTAACTATGGAACACAAGGTGGCAGATATCAAGAGGAAACAAGATTAGAAAATAATAAAACAATTGATTGATTGAAATTGACGTGGGAAGTTGAACTTGATCCTGGTCCGATCAAGCGAAACCGAACACAAATTGAGGTGAGAGATAGTTCAACACTGACGCTGACCACGTCGGGGTTGAATGACTCTCGAAACTTCCTAAAAGTGGACACAGATATGAATAGAAATTGGAATTTAGGGCGTCACTCGAAGAGCCGTGGACCGTGGAGTCCTTCGTCATTAGACCGGTGTGTTTGCGAGTGACATCATCCAAAGAGCCGTGGACCGCAGAGCCCTTTTGTCATTAGACCGGTGTGTCGGGTGATTAAGGAAATTAGGTGTTACTGTCCGAGGAGCCGTGGACCGCAGTGTCCTTCGTTATTAAACCGGTGTGTCCACGGGTAGTAGACGTTGGTTAGCACGGGTTGGGGATCGTCAAGTCCTGGTCTTCAGGACTGCTTCCCTGTGATTTGCCATCGTTAAAGATATGCATACACATACACGCGGAGTGATGTAGAGGTATCCTCGCGAGATACTTGCATATGAATAGGGGTGCGTGGAGTACCCCTTGTGAGACACCTTTTTGAGTACTTGATTGAGTTTTGCACCTTGTCTAGTGCTGTGTACCATGAGTTTTGCACCTTGTCTATGTAACACCCCATCCTCAACGTCGCACTTTATAACCATCTGCAGCGGAAACATAAACCATCACATTACTTAATCCGTTGGTGTTACACGCCGTTAACCACCACGTGGCTAACAAGGCTAATACATACATATATATCGGTCTGATGGACTAGATCCCGAGCAACTACACCATACAATCCTGATTCCATTTCCAACAATTATTTACATATACATCCCCCACTGTACCGAGTATTCATTAACCAATGCCGATAACAAATTCGGTCTTACTACACCTATAATACATACACCATTAAAGGGCTACCAATGTACAAACATCTACCCCGTCCTACTCTCGAACGGCTTCCAGCTCCTTGTACCTGAAATAGAAAAAGGAGAAAAGGGTGGCCCCCAAGGGGGTCAGCACCTTTGCTGGTATGGTAATCCCGCAGCCCGCATGCTACGGGCCACGCACAACTAATTGTCGTCTTAGCATGCAGTTGATTATATTTAAATCACGCATGTAAACCATAAAACACCCAACACATTGCATACTCCCAACTATAGGGCTCAACAATACCAACACATCCACACATCCACACATAACAAACCATCCATTATTACCTTTAACCTTAAAGTGGCTCTCCTCTAAACGGAGATACTTCCTTTATAGACGACACTTACCCAGTAATTGGGTTATTCTAAGACACCTTTTATTATAAACCTGAACTCATAACCATAATCCACATATAACTTCACACCGAATAGGAATTGCAATACATCCATAACACATAATACAACGGGTACGGTTCTCTTAAGGAACCAACCCAACCATAATTAGTTCACTTTAGAGCCTAGAGAATGTTGCCAAACTCACGATAAGCTCGTTCCATAACTTGCTACCGTTTCTTTAAATGAACAGATAACTTAACACCAAGGTGCGTCGGGTACAGTAAACCAAGCACACCGAACAACCATTGTATGCCCCAGAAAACCGACGTGAGTCACTAACATAGCTTTGGCTAAGCTAAAGGGAAGATTGGAAACCCAATGAGTAAACAACCTAACATACACCAAGAGAGTCGAAACGGGTATGACATCGACTCCCGTCATCACACGCGTGGCCGGAACATGACCGGACTCCTCACCCCCCATTAGTACACATACATATACTTATAGTTAAGTAGTTAAGGCTCCATTATGGAACCTATCACATCCACACACATTCGGTATCACAACCGTGTTAAGCATGTAAGGGAGGTTCACACACCTACAAAACAATAACCATACACAACTAACTCAGCATAGCCGTGGTTAGAACGTTCCCAAGGTTTGGGCCGTTAACTCCGAATACCGATATCTCATGTGTGCCTAGATTTGGTTAGCTAAGGTTTAACACCTATTTGAGGTAAACGGTATTGGTGACAAGATTCGCCTCATAAATGAATTACTATAAAAACTCATTTCATGTTTTTATCTTACAAGGTGGCAAACACACAGAAAAACAATTGGCATACAAGCCGGTGTAATCCGGTAGGACACAGGTTGCAAGAAAACCATACCTGTCTCCGGAGTCCACTCCACCATGTCCACTTACGTTCCTCGAACAATTCTCGAACAACTGGTACATTAAAGTTGTTTTCATTAACATTGGGGTAACATGTTTGTGTAACGTCGAATGACCGTAGTTATCCCCGTTAACTAGTTAAATGACTTAACATTTTTAACTTGATTTACTCTCACATTTTATTCCAACTTCCCACCCACCAAATTGTCATTATAACTCACCAAACATGTCCTTAAAACTTACAACATCATTATCCATCAATCCCCATCATTAGACACCATTTTCCAACCTTAAACAACAATTTTAGAGTGGTCCGGGACTTGGTCCTTACCCTAAGTCCCGGACCAACACTTACAAACATTCTTCGGCGTATTTCATAGGGTGGTCCGGGACCTTGTACTCACCCCAAGTCCCGGACCAAAACCAGTGGTGCACTCTCGGCCTATTTTCATGCATAGTCCGGGACTTGAACCATAACCTAGGTCCCGGACCAAACCTACAGAATTGTTAAAATTGCATTTATCAAGTGTTGTTGCCTTAGTTCTCCACCTCCACTAATTGTATAAACTTACCATATGATCTTAGGTATATTCTAATGCCAAAATATCATCTTAAACATCCCTAGTTTCATGTTCAACTTGTTACTCAATTTCCTTATATATATTCACCAACATTACCTAAACCTTAAACCAATTTCTCAAGACTTGAACACATCCTAAGAACACCCATTAGATTTCTAAAACTTCCAAGAAAATGCCTAAGTCCTTGTAGCACCTTAGAACACCTTAATGCATGTTTTCTTCCTTAGCAAAACATTTACCCATTCTTACATTTCCTAGTTCACCAAAGTTCACTTAAACACTTAAGACTCCTTATTCATTTTACAAATTTTCACCATAGGGTCTCTTAGCATATCATCATTCCAAAAATCATAGTTTCACCCTAAACATTCAAAATCACCTAAATCCATCAAGAACACCATCACACACAAACCTTCACCAAATTACTCCACAAACACAATATAGTGCTTAACTTAAGTTGCTTGGCACTTAGGCCCTTAAATGACATGGCTCTTAGGCCCTTAAATTGCTTAAACCTTAAACACTGAATTTCCACAAGTATATATTGCCTTTGACCTGCAAACACACCCAACAATACATATGCCCTTAATAACTCCTTGAGAGCATTTCACTAGCTCATTTACCATTGGCATTTAAATCATATTGAGATAGTTTGTTTACCTCTTTCCTTCCAGATTTTACTTGAACATTCTTGTTCTTCCTTGTTTGGAAATCGGCAAGAGCACTTGGTTACTTGCCAATATTCTAACCAACACACAAGTACAACCAATGAGCATTCAAGCTTCATGCTTAAACTTACTTACAAACCCTAGGTTATACATATTGTCTTAACACACAAGGATAGTTGTTTTACCTTAGATCTTGAAGAGAGTTGTACATAAACCAAGAGAGGACTTCACCTAGTCCATGAAAGGTTGAAATGAAGCTATGGAAGAACAAGAGAAGGCACCATTAATGGTGAATTTTCGGACAGCACCAAAACATGAGGGAAACTTCATTTTTCTTTGAGTTCCCTTACCTTGAAGCAAAGGAGAACAAAAAGGTGTAAAAAGATGTGGTCAAGCTCCTTCAATGGTGAATCTCCATGGCACCGAAATGGAGCTTTTGAAGTCTTGAAAAGATAGAAGTGTAGAGCTTGCTTCAACTAGAAGAACGGTGGTCTCGAAACTGAATTTGGACCATGGAGCTAGGAGTTACATGTGGTCAAAGATGGAGTCTTGGTGTGTATTATTGCAAACGTAAATGGAGAATGAAGAGAGGTTGAAGAGAGCTTGCAACCGTGTGAAATGTAGAAGGAAAGGAGAAGATGAGGATAAGTCTTGCTTTTACAAGATATTAGTATTAATAAGTAACTTTCTCCTTTTTACCTTCTTGCCCTTCCTTCCCTTAATTAATTTCTTTTACATGTTGGTGATCACCATGCTAAAAACCGGCCCCCATCATTTATTTAGAGATAGTTTGCTCTTTATTGACCCATTTAATTACTTGTAACAAATATGTTACAAACTAGCTTATTAAAGTTACTATTCACTAAAACAAGGCACTTAGATGTGAAATTTTGATTTCCTATTGATATAGGCTTCCAATATGTTACAAATTAGTACACATATTTATTAAAGAGTAATGATGGACATCTAGCCAGTCAAAACTCATTTACAAGACAATTTTCCAAAAATGTGCTTTAAGACTCCTTAAAGCACATTTTGTGTTTTAACTTGTTTTCAAGCTTGGTTTTCTTTAGTAATTGATTTAATATGTTCATTAACATATTTACAAGGTCTAGGAATGACCTTTAGGTTTTATACAAGGTTAACCAAGTCTATAGCAATTATTTGCTTAAATTGACCTTAAGGTGTTCCCTTGTGTTTGTTTGGTTTAATTGTACACTGATGTTTCTAAGGCACTTTTTAGCCTTTATTACCATAGTTTAACATTTAACCTACATATCAAGGTTTGGGGTATTTCAATCTACCCCCCTTAAAAGAACTTCGTCCTCGAAGTTCACATTTTCCCACACATCATTGGATTAGAATACGGGAATTACTTTAAGGATAAACTTCCATTACCAACACACCTTACACCACAACTCGGACTTGACGGTCCGGGTACATATACACATCCATCCATACATATCATTTCTCACATGATTACCTCGGACTCAATGGTCCGGGTACCTTAACAGTAATGTACTCACATAACAACCTTAGACTCTCAGGTCTGGGTAACATAACCACCTTTGGACTCATAGGCCCAAGTAACATAATCATTTCAGAACTGAACCACATCAAGACTCATGGTCAAAGTAACATTTATTACACATACCACACAACATGCCTTAGCATGTATAATAACCAGAAATACCTTTTCCATCTCTTCATGGGCTCGAGTCCCATGTTGAGTACATATACACTGTGATCCCGCAGAACCCGGTCGCGATGGACACCTGCTGGTCCCCGTTCCTTTGGGAGATCAAAACATTCACTCAATTGTTAACATATGTACTTCTCATATCACCGGTCCGAAGACAAAGGCTCATACGTCCTCAGCTCGTGAGCAAGTACTACAAAAATATCCTTTACCAGGTTAAGTAAACAGGAGAATCCTTTATTCAAAATATTAATCCACTGTTTTGGAAATACCAATTGAAGACTTGAAACCACCAATTTAAAATTCTTTTGAAAACTCAATACAACTCCAAGTCCAACTTATGCTCTTTGCATCCTTTCTTAATGGTGTTATTTGTGACCACTTATAGGGAGCTTCAAAAGTCATCCAACCCTGATGTGATCAGCATCAGTGTTGAACTATCCTTCCACCCCAATTTGTGTTCGGCTTCCTTGATCGCATGCAAATCAAGTTCCACCTCCCACTTCATTTTCAACCAACAATTAATTCAAGCATATTCCACTTTCTATCTTTTGATCCTTCTAGTCATAATCATTACATCTCCAGGGATAGAACTTAGTCTATCAATACCTCCATTCGCTTTTAATCAAGTTACCTAGGGAATCTAATTCTTACTAAGTTCCATGTCAGTTTCATACCCTTCGTAAATCACCACACTATATATATATACATGTTTTAATCACAATACAATACATCGTGTTACATTGGTATTATGCTAACACACACCATTGGGGCTTTAGTTCCCCAGGAGTTTATTTACTCCGTAGTAACTCTGTACTTACCCACAACCATTACCAAGGTAGTCACACCTACCACAATAGTATTCGCATCTTCTGTGCGCAATTACCACCATTTAACCATGCCAACCACCATAACAAATATTAATCATGCCAACCCATCATAACAATTTATTTTTGTGCTATGCACAACATCGTTACGTACATTTTGGACACATGGTAAAACACACTAAAGCGGTTTACGCTCTACCCCCCTAAAAGAGATTACGCCCACGTAATCAACACTGAACATAGTTGTGTTAAAAATGTTCTACCGTCGTGAAGTTTTTAACTTCCACGCGGTCCGTTAAAGGATCTTGACCATTTTAGCGGTTTAGTTCCTAAACCAAGGATTCTCATTGGAGTTTATCTAACTCATTACCGGTTTCGATTCTGACCTGTCCATTCGTTATCCATACTGTATTGTACACCTCCAATTCTCCTACTTCCACATTTAATTCTGCACCTGTATCATTTCATTGATATGACCTTGCATTTCATATGCTTCAGTCTTATAGTGTTATAATTCTCTTTGTTCGCCTTCCACCATTATCATCTTCCAAATCCTAGCTATCCCACTCGATCATTACTGTGCAAACGCAATACCAAAACACTCAGTCATACAGAGTGCAGAGGCGTAAACTTGGCAGTAAATCTCTCATGCAATTGCCATAGGAATTTACACTGTGCTTCACTGAGATTCTTATCTCATAATACCGGCTACTGGCTTACTGTCCAGTTTATTTGTTATCACTTCCCATTGTATCTTTACTGGATTTAACGCATCACTCCGCTTATTTGTCATACCATCACCTAATCCATACTTATACAACGGTCGCTTTCTGCGTACCGTGTTCTTTTTCCTTGCACAACACTAACTTACATGGTATTCACTGTCATATTAGTTTCCACACATATACTTGCATCATCCTCATGGATGACTACTGAATGCTCCTTGAGCGTTGCTCACTTTGAGTTATAAACCGGCGTTACTCAGCTCGGTGCTCCACGTTATACCTACATGCTAGTAAACTAGCTGTTCTTCCACAATAATAACATGGTCCATCCTTAATATATTCTTAAACTTGGTTCACACAGCTACCGCTCCTGCGGTTTCACAATATTGAGAGGTATCCCCACTCTTAAGCAATGGTTCGTTCTCCGCTTTATTTTCTTGTGTAACACAAACTTCCACAATTGATTCAATTTGACATAACATGTCTTGCTTGTGGCTTATAAGCCACTGCCTCGAGCTCTGCTCACTAAAGGCTACTTCCACACAATTACTTTTCTGCACGACATTACATGGTTTAACAAGGTCGTCGCATCTCGATTCCTTCCAAGTTGTCTCTTTGGCAACTTAGGGTCCTACTGTTAAGTGGGTTCTCTTCGGTGTTTAACCCGAGTAATTATTTCAACTCTTGAGTTTCTGTTACATTGTCTCATTCGATAATGTTTGATCCAAACACCCCTCAAGGATTGCTCCTGGGTGTTGCTAAGGTTTGTCATTACATTTGGCTTGCACTCATGGGTGCTTTCAGTAAACTTCGCCTTCTTATGTTCTTAGCTGGGTATTCGTTCCAGCTACCATGTCTCATTCCTTCAGCTTCCTAAGACATATGTGATGTCTTTACATAACCATCCGTGCTCTTCGCACTTCTAGACCCTATACATTCCCTTGGACGTATTTACCAATTCATTTAGTCTTCTCAACTGGGTTCCTTTACTTCAACCATTCGTGGTAATCCTTAGCTCTTACTTGACTTTTACTGCTGACCGTAGTATGGAGTCGACTACTTCCCGTGTTTTGGACTCTTCTCGTATACATATATGGGGTACCATACTGATACATTTCTACTTACCCGACTTATCCATAAGTAGGTCTGTCAGGCCCACATGCTCCTATCGGAGTGCGGTCGTCCCACATTTCAGTTGGTACACTCGTAGTGTCCGTCACACGCCTAGGTGAAGTATTCCGTTGTCAACTCCCTTATATTGTCCTTTGACAATATACATCCCCTGTTTCCCGAACTTAACCTAGGGGAGGTTTATCCACCGTTGTATCATTAAGAACTCCACCCATACCGTCGGGTTGCTACCCTCGGGTTCACCGGTTTCCGTCCGGTTATTACAAGGTAAACTAGTCTGAAAGAAGGTTAGAAAGAAATATTGGTTTAATAGAGAATTGGGTTTTGAAAGAAACGAGTTTGAAATTAAATCTGAGTTTAAAAGAAAAATTCTCATGGTTTCACAATGCCTTCTTGCCTTAACCAAGTCTAGCTTCTTGCCGACTGGTATATTCCCATTTACAAAGGTTAGGCTGTTAAGCCCTTCCACGGTTACGATGATCACATTTATTTTCTGGGTACTTTACTAAGTAGTTTGTAGTTGTCAATTTTTTTTTTCTCGAACAGCCCTGTTATAGCTGCACTTGCCACGGCAAGTGCGCCCTGTTAACTGGCTGTCGGTTCAACATGTACCGGCTGCGGCACTGTTTTTGTCTGCACCGTATTCAGTGGTCTCATGGGTCCTTACTTGGATACTTTAATTGGTAACTAATCTCCTGCACAACTTCTCATTGTCCTCCTCTAATAATCATTTACCAGGGTGTTTCCCATTCTGGGAGACCCCTTTTTACTTATTATTGCATCCTCTTCGTAGCCCATTCCACGCATTTGTCGTGGTTACTGAGACTTGTCTCTTGTCTGGGTACTACGTTGTAGTTCCTTTGTCGGTTGGTATACCGTTGGTGCCATTATCTAACATTTGCTATCCCGTAGACTCTCGTCTCGGGTTTCATTATTTCACTTCTTGCCTGTTGCAAGCTGGTAGTTTTCGACTGCTCGGCATGTCGACCCAGGTTGCCGGAAATTTCATTCTCCCATACACAAGATTCTTCATTCCTTGCTATCCAGTGCGGTTACAGTTGTTCACCTGGGAGCCGTCTCCGGGATTTCTACTTTTCAGAATCTACCGTATGACAGGTTCCCCATACTTACAAGATAGTTAATAACAGCCAGACCGGGTCTTCCCGGGTAAGAGAGGGTTTTCATCTCCCTGGCGTTCCTCCCCAAGTCATAAAATAGGGGTTGTGGAGGGCGGGATGGATATAGTAGGTATCCAGTACACACTGGTATTTCCTAACTAGCGTATCTCTCACGCTATCACTCAACCCTTAACCCAAAGTACTAAAATCTTATCTCGGTACTTCCTAAGCTCGGTAATTCAGTCATCAGAGCGATACTTCGCTCTGATACCACTTTTTGTAACACCCCATCCTCAACGTCGCACTTTATAACCATCTGCAGCGGAAACATAAACCATCACATTACTTAATCCGTTGGTGTTACACGCCGTTAACCACCCACGTGGCTAACAAGGCTAATACATACATATTATATCGGTCTGATGGACTAGATCCCCGAGCAACTACACCATACAATCCTGATTCCATTTCAACAATTATTTACATATACATCCCCCACTGTACCGAGTATTCATTAACCAATGCCGATAACAAATTCGGTCTTACTACACCTATAATACATACACCATTAAAGGGCTACCAATGTACAAACATCTACCCCGTCCTACTCTCGAACGGCTTCCAGCTCCTTGTACCTGAAATAGAAAAGGAGAGAAAGGGTGGCCCCCAAGGGGGTCAGCACCTTTGCTGGTATGGTAATCCCGCAGCCCGCATGCTACCGGGCCACGCACAACTAATTGTCGTCTTAGCATGCAGTTGATTATATTTAAATCACGCATGTAAACCATAAACACCCAACACATTGCATACTCCCAACTATAGGGCTCAACAATACCAACACATCCACACATCCACACATAACAAACCATCCATTATTACCTTTAACCTTAAAGTGGCTCTCCTCTAAACGGAGATACTTCCTTATAGACGACACTTACCCAGTAATCGGGTTATTCTTAGACACCTTTTATTATAAACCTGAACTCATAACCATAATCCACATATAACTTCACACCGAATAGGAATTGCAATACATCCATAACACATAATACAACGGGTACGGTTCTCTTAAGGAACCAACCCAACCATAATTAGTTCACTTTAGAGCCTAGAGAATGTTGCCAAACTCACGATAAGCTCGTTCCATAACTTGCTACCGTTTCTTTAAATGAACAGATAACTTAACACCAAGGTGCGTCGGGTACAGTAAACCAAGCACACCGAACAACCATTGTATGCCCCAGAAAACCGACGTGAGTCAGTAACATAGCTTTGGCTAAGCTAAAGGGAAGATTGGAAAACCAATGAGTAAACAACCTAACATACACCAAGAGAGTCGAACCGGGTATGACATCGACTCCCGTCCATCACACGCGTGGCCGGAACATGACCGGACTCCTCACCCCCCATTAGTACACATATACTTATAGTTAAGTAGTTAAGGCTCCATTATGGAACCTATCACATCCACACACCATTCGGTATCACAACCGTGTTAAGCATGTAAGGGAGGTTCACACACCTACAAACAATAACCATACACAACTAACTCACGCATAGCCGTGGTTAGAACGTTCCAAGGTTTGGGCCGTTAACTCCGAATACCGATATCTCATGTGTGCCTAGATTTGGTTAGCTAAGGTTTAACACCTATTTGAGGTTAAACGGTATTGGTGACCAGATTCGCCTCATAAATGAATTACTATAAACTCATTTCATGTTTTATCTTACAAGGTGGCAAACACACAGAAAAACACATTGGCATACAAGCCGGTGTAATCCGGTAGGACACAGGTTGCAAGAAAACCATACCTGTCTCCGGAGTCCACTCCACCATGTCCACTTACGTTCCTCGAACAATTCTCGAACAACTGGTACATTAAAGTTTTTTTCATTAACATTGGGGTAACATGTTTGTGTAACGTCGAATGACCGTAGTTATCCCCGTTAACTAGTTAAATGACTTAACATTTTTAACTTGATTTACTCTCACATTTTATTCCAACTTCCCACCCACCAAATTGTCATTATAACTCACCAAACATGTCCTTAATAACCTTACAACATCATTATCCATCAATCCCCATCATTAGACACCATTTTCCAACCTTAAACAACAATTTTAGAGTGGTCCGGGACTTGGTCCTTACCCTAAGTCCCGGACCAACACTTACAAACATTCTTCGGCGTATTTCATAGGGTGGTCCGGGACCTTGTACTCACCCCAAGTCCCGGACCAAAACCAGTGGTGCACTCTCGGCCTATTTTCATGCATAGTCCGGGACTTGAACCATAACCTAGGTCCCGGACCAAACCTACAGAATTGTTAAAATTGCATTTATCAAGTGTTGTTGCCTTAGTTCTCCACCTCCACTAATTGTATAAACTTACCATATGATCTTAGGTATATTCTAATGCCAAAATATCATCTTAAACATCCCTAGTTTCATGTTCAACTTGTTACTCAATTTCCTATATATATTCACCAACATTACCTAAACCTTAAACCAATTTCTCCAAGACTTGAACACATCCTAAGAACACCCATTAGATTTCTAAAACTTCCAAGAAATGCCTAAGTCCTTGTAGCACCTTAGAACACCTTAATGCATGTTTTCTTCCTTAGCAAAACATTTACCCATTCCTTACATTTCCTAGTTCACCAAAGTTCACTTAAACACTTAAGACTCCTTATTCATTTTACAAATTTTCGCCATAGGTTCTCTTAGCATATCATCATTCCAAAAATCATAGTTTCACCCTTAAACATTCAAAATCACCTAAATCCATCAAGAACACCATCACACACAAACCTTCACCAAATTACTCCACAACACAATATAGTGCTTAACTTAAGTTGCTTGGCACTTAGGCCCTTAAATGACATGGCTCTTAGGCCCTTAAATTGCTTAAACCTTAAACACTGAATTTCCACAAGTATATATTGCCTTTGACCTGCAAACACCCCAACAATACATATGCCCTTAATAAACTCCTTGAGAGCATTTCACTAGCTCATTTACCATTGGCATTTAAATCATATTGAGATAGTTTGTTTACCTCTTTCCTTCCAGATTTTTACTTGAACATTATTGTTCTTCCTTGTTTGGAAATCGGCAAGAGCACTTGGTTACTTGCCAATATTCTAACCAACACACAAGTACAACCAATGAGCATTCAAGCTTCATGCTTAAACTTACTTACAAACCCTAGGTTATACATATTGTCTTAACACACAAGGATAGTTGTTTTACCTTAGATCTTGAAGAGAGTTGTACATAAACCAAGAGAGGACTTCACCTAGTCCATGAAAGGTTGAAATGAAGAAGCTATGGAAGAACAAGAGAAGGCACCATTAATGGTGAATTTTCGGACAGCACCAAAACATGAGGGAAACTTCATTTTTCTTTGAGTTCCCTTACCTTGAAGCAAAGGAGAACAACAAGGTGTAAAAAGATGTGGTCAAGCTCCTTCAATGGTGAATCTCCATGGCACCGAAATGGAGCTTTTGAAGTCTTGAAAAGATAGAAGTGTAGAGCTTGCTTCAACTAGAAGAACGGTGGTCTCGAAACTGAATTTGGACCATGGAGCTAGGAGTTACATGTGGTCAAAGATGGAGTCTTGGTGTGTATTATTGCAAACGTAAATGGAGAATGAAGAGAGGTTGAAGAGAGCTTGCAACCGTGTGAAATGTAGAAGGAAAGGAGAAGATGAGGATAAGTCTTGCTTTTACAAGATATTAGTATTAATAAGTAACTTTCTCCTTTTTACCTTCTTGCCCTTCCTTCCCTTAATTAATCTTTTACATGTTGGTGACTCACCATGCTAAAAACCGGCCCCCCCATTTATTTAGAGATAGTTTGCTCTTTATTGACCCATTTAATTACTTGTAACAACATATGTTACAAACTAGCTTATTAAAGTTACTATTCACTAAAACAAGGCACTTAGATGTGAAATTTTTGATTTCCTATTGATATAGGCTTCCAAATGTGTTACAAATTAGTACACATATTTATTAAAGAGTAATGATGGACATCTAGCCAGTCAAAACTCATTTACAAGACAATTTTCCAAAAATGTGCTTTAAGACTCCTTAAAGCACATTTTGTGTTTTAACTTGTTTTCAAGCTTGGTTTTCTTTAGTAATTGATTTAATATGTTCATTAACATATTTACAAGGTCTAGGAATGACCTTTAGGTTTTATACAAGGTTAACCAAGTCTATAGCAATTATTTGCTTAAATTGACCTTAAGGTGTTCCCTTGTGTTGTTTGGTTTAATTGTACACTGATGTTTCTAAGGCACTTTTTAGCCTTTAATTACAATAGTTTAACATTTAACCTACATATCAAGGTTTGGGGTATTTCAGTCTAGTGCTGTGTACCATGAGTTTTGCACCTTGTCTAGTGCTGTGTACTACGAGTTTTGCACCTTGTTTAGTGGTGTTTATGAATGAATGTGTCATGATTATTGACTATATGGAATGAGATTATTTCTGTATCAAATGCGATACATATAGACTAGATCTGAACGTAGTGGGGTGTACTCCCTAGAGATGATCTGTCTGTGATTACTTAGTGGAACTGGATTCCTTAGGTGAACTGTTGATGAGTAAGCGACTCCGGGATGAAGTCTTTTTAAGGGGGGTAGATTGAAATTACCCCAAACTAATAAAACATGGATTATACATCTAATCACATTGATTAAGGCCTAAACATGCCTTAAAAGTCAACTGAGAACAACAGTGGTCAACACAAAGCAAGATGTTGCACCCTTTGACTGTTTAGGGTAAATAAATACCCAAATGAACTACTTAGGACCTAAAAATTTGTCATAAGCTTAGTAACACATTACTAAACATATTACAATTGTTGGACAACACTCCAACACAAAGAACAAGCATTTACATGCTTCAAGGTCAGATAGGGCAAAAAAAATGTGCTCTAAGAATACCTTAAAGGTCTAATGACCTCTAAATGATATAAAATTGGATTCCATGATCAAATATCATGTATGGAACACAACAAAACAGTTCTCAAAGAAAACAGAGCTCAGAAACACCTTGACACAAAATGTGCACTAAAACACCTTAAAGCACGTTTTTGTGTAATTGCCTTCTAAATTGGCTTTTAAATGGGATTAAAGGTTATAATTACCTATAAATATGCTAATAATACTATAACATATTAGGGATTTAATTCCAGAAATTTACAAATTTTACAAATTTAATATTAAAATATTAATAAAACCCTAAAGGGGGGCCCGTTTGAGTCAACGTTGACCAAGAATGGTCAAGAGGTCAAAGTTGACCCCTTGGATTCCATAGAGTCGGCAGCCACAAGGCAGGGGGAGCATGATTGAACTGAATTATTGACAAAAGGAGACTTAGTGGAGTGTTACTTCTCCATTTAATAAGAAATTAATACTTTAACTTACCTTTCCTTATTTTCTTCATTATCCCTCCCTTATCTCTTGTCTCCAACGACTCCTTGCTCCTTCCTTCTGTCCCAGACGAGCTCACATGCTCCCAATCTCACCATTGTTGAGCTTTGAAGCTATCTAGCAAGGAAATCAACCTAATTCACATAAGGTAATGGTTTAAGGCATAAAATAGCTCATTTTCTTCCTTTCTTCCAGGGCTATCTTATGAGCTAACTTCTATACTCTTTCCATGGCTCAATATCAGTGTGTGGATGTTAGAGTAAGAGTTCAAATTCGTTGGTAAGGGTTCTTGGAGCTAAGAACACAAAAAATCATCCTTTAAGGTAAAAATGAGCTTTAAGCTTCATTCTTCTTGCTCACGGTTCTAATGGCTGACATTTTTGAGCACTTCCACTTATTATCTTCCCCTAATCATGTTCATTCAGTAACTTCATCAAGATCTTCAAGGATTAGCCAAATCCAACCTTAAAACACCATTTTAGGTGTTTCAAAGAGTAAGTCTTCTAGCCTTGTTCTTGTGTTGTTTGATCTGCAACTTTGGCTTGTATTTGGACTAGGTTTAACACTCTTAATACATCTTCAAATTAGAGCCGAAAATACCTCGGGAAAGAGCTTGAAATCCTAAGGTAGAAACCTTGTTTTATGACTTATAATTACTCCCATGGTAAGATCAAGTTTAGATCTTAACTATGTCTTGTTTTTGTTGTCTAAAATCTGTTCAAGTGTTGTGGAATTAGTTCCTCAAGCTGCCGTGACTTGAGAAGGCTTGAAAGCTTCTAATCTAAGGTAAAATTCCTTAATAACATGTTATTATGTTCTATATCTTAAGCTATCAAAATTGCCGTGAGTGAATATAGTTAAGTGACTAATTTTGACTCTAAAAATGATATAGAAACATTAGCTAAATTAATTAAGAGATTAATTAGCATAATTGTCAAATTTAAGGCATTATATGGAATCTTTGTAATTTTTGAGAAGCTACAAGTGAGGCCGTGTGAATTTATATTAATTTTTGGGACATTTATGTGTAATTTATTTTGTGAGCAAATGTGTAATAAAGGCCATGTACTTTAGGCCATTTTATTTATGTATATTCAGTTTAAAATAGGTTTTAGGTGATATTTATATATTACCGAAATGAATAAGGGGTTAGAGTATAATTAAATCAAATTTGGGGGCTAAATATTAATTAAGCCGAAAATTAGATGGTAATTTCTGGAAAGTATGGGTGTAAACCGTAATTCATGGAAATTAATGGTCAAGGAATGTTAAGGAGGTCAACCTTGACCATATGGTAGGTTTTGACCAAATTAGATAAGTTAGATAACTTATTTAAGGTTTTATAATAAGATAAGTATTTAATTGTAACAATTTTATAACATATGTGGTAAACATGTTATTACCGAAAATAAAGGGTGTATAATGGTATTATAAACACCCATGGGCTATTAGAATCTTAGGAATTTATTGGGTTGTTTTTGGAATTAAAATAAATATATATGTATAATATATAGTTATTATGTCATTATGACACTTTGTAGAAAATAGATGGTGGAATGGTAAATACCGAGTATATGGGTTGATAAATTAATTATAACCCTTTGGTGAAGTTTGGTGATTTTTAGGAATTATATAAGAGGTATTTATTAAGATATATGTATAATATATAGTTTTAATGAATTATTAAAAACTATATGTTATAAATTGGGCCAAATGACAATTATAGAATGTATTGAGGTCTGTTCGGAATTTACAAAAATATAACCATAGGTTATACCCTTTTTATAAGTTAGAAATGTTATATTAAATGGTATATATAACATGGTATAAATAATGGGGTGACTTTGTAATAAAAGAAACTATATTTTATGGAAAAGAATAAGGTTTAATATATGTGCCTATGCGGCAATATATAATAGTTTTGTTATAAAAACTATAGGTTATAAGTAAGGAAATAAAATATCATATCAAATGATATTAGCATATGGAATAACATTACTAATGTTATATGTGGTCAAAATAGAATTTAAAATTCATGGCTGTACCGAAAATAATAAAGTTGGAAAATGAGTTTTAGACTAGGTCTATAATGTTATAAATGTTATAACAATTATATGGTTTAGATGATTAATAAAAGTACGAATATTCACATTAAGTAATGTGACGAACTATAAATAAATAGGATTCATAAACTAAGGAATTTGTTAATTACCTTGGGAGTTGTTAAGATACAACATAAAATGTTACATAATATTAGGATAATAATCTTAATATAAGTTGTACAATATACAACTAAAGGGAATAGTCATCTAATAAAAGATGATAAAATGTAACATATAATATAAGAGTTTATAACTCATGGAACTTACCTATGTGGTAAATATATACATATACAAGAAAATGTATATAAGGATGATTATATATTGGTTAGAAACCATGGATTAAAATGGATGGTGGAAAAACAAAACCTTAGGAAATAAATACTAAGGTGAAATGTATAAGTATATGATTAAGATACACATGCAATATAGTGATAAACTATACGATATACAAATGTGTATTAAATTACATGCGATAATAAACGTTAAAAGTTAAGTATATTAATATACTCGACGTAATCACGCATGAAATATGACGTTTTTCCAAATTCCGAGTTAAGCCGAAAACCCGACAAAACGTTGACAGTTAATAACGGGGGATTAACCGGGAGGTAATAGCGACGGTACGGGGTACCGTAGAATTAAGTTGTTATATCGGATTCTAATCAGTAGCGTTATGTTTTGTTAGACTGTTAGAGACGACACGAGGAGCATCGGATCTAGCTGAATCATACTCCACCGTAATACTTCAGGGTGAACGTATGTTATTTATGTGGCTTGATTGTCTCTGAGGATTTCCTCAGTTCAGACATTGTGTGAAAATCTGTGATAAGATTGAATGTCTGCTTGTTGAATAATATGCTTGTGTTGTGTATTAATGCTGCTTTATTATTACTGTTGTACGATAACAGTACCGTTCGTATATATGAACATATTATAAAACGAACTAGCGGCAATGATGCTATCTTATATTGTAATATAAGGAACGTAAGTAAAACGTTGTAGCATTAGGACAATAAGATATATAAAATATCTGAGACTTAATACGGAGCATTGGCCTCTTTAATGCCGCTCTCGTATCTAGCACTGGATCCCGAGTCGACATACTCAGGATTGGACTACGACCTTAGTCTACTGTGTTAGGAAAAAATGGTAAAACGATGTGATGGTATAGATAAGTTATCAAGAGGATGTGCTCTTGCTGTGAACTGTGATCCATTAACGATACTAGGATACCGTGTGGTAACCGTAAGTATCTGGATAAATTTCCAACGAACTACAGATTGTTCGTAGGTCGGAGACTCTACCGCTGGAGTGGCTATTGCCGTGGGTGACCCGCGATAAGAGATGGGTAACTTAGAGACACGTCGTTCTAACGAGACATTGTCATTAGACATGACTAAACAATTACGAACGACTATACTAGCTCGTACATTAGGTGAACATTATTTGGGCGTGTACGCCAAAGACGAGTAATTATACATGTTTATAACTCTCGTTGTTTCGCCTTGTTGCTCAGTGGTTATGCTTTGTAATTATGTGAGGTATGTTGGTGGATTTGTTTGAACGAGCCATTGTGCTCATATTGTGTGATGTGAACTGGTTGAGTCGAGTCGCTGTACTCATGTGTAGATTATGGTGGATTGTTTGGTCGAGTGAGTCGCTGTGCTCAATTATGAACTATCAAGTGTTTGTTGGAATGGAGTCTCTGTACTCATATAAGCGTTGCAACGTTTTCAGTGGTTTATTACGATGCGATGTGTGGAAGCCGGGGGCTTGTTTGTTATTTGAGTTTACTGCAATATATATTGTTGCTTTACAGTTTTAACATTAAACTACTTGCGTGAAAATGATTTGCATGCTCTTGACCAATTAACTGAGGGTCCGAGGGGGCATGACAGTCATGTAGTAACATACTCAGCAGGGCTGATTCCATACCACAAACAACCATTTTTGTAGGTATGCAGCTTCCGGTGTCGACAAAGAGAGGGACGCGCTGGGTATTTAATTATAGTTTTTTTAAATATACACTGTTGCATTTTGATACGAACTTAGAAACGTGTATAGGATTGGGATAGTTAGAATGCTCAATGTGAATGTATTTTATATTGGTTTGGGAAGGATAGATCTATCTCTTGTTGTCACTGTGGGAAATTGTTTCGCATTTAAGAATATATCAGCAAGCACGTTATTACTCGTATGGGTGAGTAAGAACGGTGACACCAGTAGTACAATTGTTGAGATTACCGCTGCGATTATAATGTTAAGTAAGATGATTAGGAGCCGATTAGAGTAGGGGTTTACAGTTTATAATACCATTTTACACCCTTAACTTTCGGAAATAACATATATACCACATATGTTATAAAATTATTACAATAAAATACTTATCTTATTATATAACCTTAAATAAGTTATTTAACTTATCTAATTTGGTCAAAACCTACCATATGGTCAAGGTTGACCAGCATAATATTTCTTGACCATCAATATCCTTATATTACGGTTTATACCCATATTTTCTAGAAATTACCATATAACCCCAAAACTTTATATAATCTTATAATTTTTATATAAACTCATTTAACCTCCAATTTTCAGCTATATCCTTTTATAGCCCCCAAATTTAATTTAATTACACCTAAGACCCCAATTCCTTGCGGTAATATTATATCACCTAAACTTAAATAAAAGCTTATAAATGCATAAATAAAATGGCCTAAAGTACATGGCCTTATTACAAACATTGGCTTATGAAATAAATTACACATAAATGCCCATAAAAGCCTTAAACTCTCGACCCTTACACATATATTTTCTTTATTTACCAATTTTCCACATATGTCTTAAAAATTTGACAATTATGTTAATTAATTAGTTATAAAATTTACTAAACCATTCCTTAATCACCTAAGGTCAAAATAAGACCTTAAATACCTTGTTCACTCACGGCACAATTATACACATATGTATAATTACATATTAATATACTAAGTGAAGGTTTAAGTGATTTATACCTTGTTTTTGCCTAGTTAAGGCCTTGTTTGGCCACGCCCAGCTTAGGATAAAATTTCCACGGCATTATTTACATGTTTTCAAACAGCAATTAAGGCATGATTAGTCTCCAAGCAAGATCTAACCATAAGAAGTTTTTAATGTCAATTTTCAAGGTAAATTTACCTTAGAGTACCAAGGCAACCAAAGGTGCTCCACGGCGTGTTTTTACAGTAGCTAAAGATCATCAAAAGAGCTACTAAAACCAAGCTTTAAACTGGTATAACTCAGATTAGAAGATAGCTAATTTTTACCTTGTTTAAAATGCCAAAAATGGTGTTTTTGGCTTGGATTTGGCTATACCTTGAAGCTCTTGATATACCAACTGAATAAGTATGTTAAGATGAAGATTATAAGCTTATAAAACCAAGCTTTACAACCAGATTTGAAAGGAAATCAAGGATAAGTGCTTAAAGCACTTTTTTATACCTTAAGAACAAGATTAGCTTTCTCCACCATCTTCCCTTGTTAAGGCCGAGATACACCCTCCATTTAACCTCCAAAACAACCTAAGAACATTGATGGAAGTGGTTGATGCTTTGCTCCTCCATTGAAAGAGGTAAGAATTGTGAAGAAAATGAACATAAAATGACTAATTAAGCTTACCTAGGTAGCAAGGTGCTCTTCTCTGTTCTTGGCTGTGTTCTTACGTAAATGGAGAAGCAAATGGAGAGGATAGAGCAGCTGGTGTCGGCTGGGATGGAAGGGAATGAGAGAAATAAGTGAGTTTAGCCTTTAATGACTTAATTAATTACTTTTTCAAATAGTAATTGATGACTCATTATAACAGCTGGTTTATTGATTTAAGTTTGCTGATTGAGTGGGTATGACAGGCATAAGAAGTCGGCAGCCCCTAGCCAAGACCATGAGTGACTTTGACCATGGTCAAAGGTAAGTAATAAATGTTATTTTTTTTGGTACTATTCATACTAAATTGCCATTTTGATTTTATTTTTAATATTTGATTTAGACTTTATAATATAGTCTATCATGTCACATTAATGTTATAAAGAACTCAATATAGTCTTTACAGTGACAAAAAGTCATTATCTTAGAGCTCATACACAAAAAACGTGCTTTAAGGAATTTTAGTGCACATTTTGAGTCGCAGGTGTTTTCTGAGCTCTGTTTTCTTTGAGAACAGTTTTGTTGTGTTCCTTACATGATATTTGATCATGGTATTCAATTTTATATCATTTAGAGGTCATTAGACCTTTAAGGTTTTCTTAGAGCACATTTTTGCCCTACTTGACCTTGAAGCATGAAAATGCTTGTTCATTGTGTTGGAGTGTTGTCCAACAATTATAATATGTTTAGTAATTTGTTAATAAGCTTAGGACAAAGTTTTAGGTCCTAAGTAGTTCATTTGGGTATTTATTACCCTAAACAGTCAAAGGGTGCAACATCTTGCTTTGTGTTGACCACTGTTGTTCTCAGTTGACTTTTAAGGCATGTTTAGGCCTTAATCAATGTGATTAGATGTTTAATACATGTTTTATTAGTTTGGGGTATTTCATTGTTGCTCTAACTTTTGTATAACAGTCCACTGTTTTTGGAAATTCTGATTTAAGATCAAATGATTGGGGTGGTGTAATTGCTTAACTATGCTGGGGAATACAAATTACATATTGTGGAGAAGCAGTTTCATTTTGTAACTGTGCTGTTGCTATTGACCTACTGCTGGAAATGTAACAAATGATTATTACATCAGTTTTTTATTTGTGATTTCTGTTACATTATTCTGCCATGATGTTGTCATATTGCTACTGTTGTTATGCTACTGTTATATTGCTGATGTTCTTTGCTGTTGCTACTGCTATGATGCTTACTACTGGTAATGTAACAGATGAATGTTACATCAGAATTTTATTTGTGATTTCTGTTACATTATTCTGCTATGATGCTGTTATATTGCTGTTGTTGTAATGCTGCTGCTATGATGTTGTTATATTGCTGCTGTTCTTTGTTGCTGCTGCTGTTAAACTACTACAACAGTCATATATAGGAGCTTTCCAACAGTTGGCCACACATATCTCATTCAAGTGTGACTTAGCATTTTATATTTCTGCTGTTCTTTACTGCTGCTGCTGCTATGATGCTGTTATATTGCTGCTATTGTTATGCTGCTGTTATGAAGCTGTTATGTTGCTGTCGTTCTTTGTTGTTGCTGCTGCTATGATGCTTACTACTGGTAATGTAACAGATGAATGTTACATCAGAATTTTAACTTGTCACCAAATTCACTTCATCACTCAGTTAGCATTCTAGTGATTTAATCTTTGCTCTGTAGCCTTGAGCCTAAGCGAAATAAACAAAAGAAGATAAGACACCAAGAAAAAGCACCATAAGCGAAATAAACAAAAGAGAACTAAGACCTTGAGTTTCGTAAGAATTTACTCTGAAGCAATTCTCTTAGCAACTTTTCGGCTGGAATTGGTCTCAGTCATTCATGGAAGGACCGATTCACTTCAACTTTGAAAAACGATTCATAGTTTAAATACAAGTGCTGATCTCAACTCAGTCAACTGTCTAGGTTCAAGTTTTGGATACACAAAGTACATATACGATGAACAGAAGGTGATAAACAGTTGACACATGAGCATAACATTTTTTCTGTCAACTCTTTAATCTGTACATGAATTTTGTTGATTTTTACTACAATTAATGCAATAAGTCACCTATAGAAATCCACAATGCAGATGATATATGGAATTGTTAAATGATATGAAGGGATCAACCACTTCGGAAACTTTAAAACTACAGCTAGATTGTATTAAACACTTCAGTTTTTACAAACCATCTTCACTGTTGAGATTAGTCAAGTTGTGAAACAACAGTACAAACTAATTCCAATAACTAGAACAATACTACAACCCTCCTTACTACATATGAAACAGTACAACAACTCTAACAGTAACACTAGAACAACAACACTTTCTATGCTATCTTTAGAAATAACAATACAACAACTCCAATAACAAAATAGGAAAGAACTACCAGCTTAAAATTTCACTCTTCATAACGATGGCTTCTTTGAGGACAACGGTTCTCATCTCGTTCAACGTGTCTTTCAACTCTTTGATCTCCTCTTTAAGTGTCATAATTTCATGGTTACCACCTGCCTGGTTCACCTCCTCGCCATACAAATTTGCTCTTAGCAGGTGCAGGTTGTGTTCCACCTCATACCACCATTTGAAGAATCGGCACGAATCACACCGGTAGAACAGTTTTTGACCGTTGTCAGGAGTGTTAGCAATCAAGAGCTTGGAATGCTTATTGCATTTACATTTGACATTGACAAAGATAAACTTGCTCAAACTCACCGAACTATTTGAGGATGACATGTTGATGGTAACCTGTCAATTAACCAACATCACAGCAGAGGGTTTAGTCATAAAAGAAGCTCCAAACAAGACTGGTTACAGACAACAGAGGTTTCACAACAGAGGGTTTCACAATAGAGGGTTTCACAACAAATGCCATATCTTTAACTACTACTTCAGTCAGTAAACAGTTTGAGTCCGTACTGAAGTGATACAAATTGTTCCATTTGTGTAAACAAACCTAATTAGATAGGAAGTATAACATAATAAGAATTGTAATTCTAGACCAACTATAATCCCTAAATCCATTCGTAGAGGAATGATTCAAGCATTACAGCAACCCTAATTCGTTGGTCCTGCATTCACAAAGGCGAACAATCAAAGAAAAACAGATGCACATACTTGGATGAAGCTCGATTAATGTTCAACTGGGAAAATTTGAGCCGATAATAGATGATTTTGATGTGGGGAAGTTGACCAGTTCAATGAGAGACTACTGCTACCGATTTGTGAAACGTAGGCGATTCCGATTTTTGGGAAAATGACTAGTTCTATGAGAGATTATTACTTCAGATTTGCTGTAAGGGAAAACGTAGGCGATTTCAATTTTTTGGGAAAACTCCACGAGAGAGATTGTGATAAGCATACGAAGAACAACAATAGAAGAGCGATAGTAGTTAGGGTTTTTGATTTGAAGTCAAGAATGGAAATTATTGCTTCAGATTTTGGAATAGAAGTTAGGGTTCTTCATGATGTAGTCGGGAGAGAACTGTCGAGTCGCGAGGATGAGTGGGAATTTTTTTGGACGAATTTTAGATTTAGGAAAGGGGAATGAGAGAGAGAGAGTTAGATTGTTAGAAAATGATGAGTTGGCATGTTTATATCCACAGTGGAATTTCCATTTTTAATTATTGTACACGTCAGCAAGTTCATAACGGGTGGGTAACGGAGTTACATTTTGGGGTCTCAAAGTCAAGGATGTCATAACTTCAGGATGGTTGCTAATAAATAGTTTAAATACAGGGGGGTTAGTAGTAATATCCCCAAACCTCAAGGGGTTGTGAGTAATTTACTCAAAAGAATATAACAATGCTTAGATTGAATGAATCGTTAATCAAAAACACAGACAATCCAGCTATATATATATATATAGTAGATAGATGAAAAAAGAGAAGATTTACAGCATGAGATACTTCAGAATACGCCTAACATTGTGGAGATGTTCTACGGCTGGTTGATGAATGAAATGACAAGCCAGATTTACAACATGAGATATATCAGGCTTTGTGATAGTTAGATATTGTACAGCTCCAAACAATTGCCTGTATTCTGTAGGTTCAATCAGAACATCAAAACTGGAATTGAGATCATGTTTAATAGACAGAGGTGTACGATTTGGTTTAAATCCTATCATGCTAGCTTTCATGAGAAGATCCTTAATATACTTTGTTTTTTGAGAAACGGGCCATCAGGTAAGTGATCAGCTTTAATTCCTAGAAAGAACCTCAAAAGACCAGATATATCAATCAGGCACAAGTAAACCAACAACACATGCATTCACATAGAGTTGGTAAAGCTCACAACAAAGTCTTGCTGAAGATAAAACAAATATGAACAAGATAATAAGACAAGAACTGAGCTATAAAGAGGCATTATCCACCTAGAAATAATGAAGTCATCAGACTAGGCAAGTGGACATCACAAGTGGTAACTGACCACCTAAGCTCTTGCCTCCAACATGTCCAACCAGTGAGCAACACGTGGCATGGCAGTGACTCCAATCAAGTTGGAGATCAGCCTACCTTGTGCAGAGCTACTTTGTTAGGAACAAGAGGCAAATGTTTCCTAGAGTATAGCTCACTATAGGTCGGCAGTTATAAGCTAAGAAGCTTAAGTATATAATATTGAATGTAATGCCGGATTGAAGCAATACAGAACACACGTGAAAAAAAGAGAAACAAGTGTAAGTGTGAGTCGTACATTGTGTATCTGAGAGTGTGAGATTACTAGGAAATAGTAAGAGAAGTCAAATTGTTTAATCAACTTAATACCTTGAGTATTTGGTAGACTGGTCAGTCGGGAAACGGTTGGGGAACCGTAGGCTTGCTGTCAGGAAGGGTAGAGGACTTTGGTGAAAAGTCATAAACTGTCCCAGAGTCCATAGGTTGGACAGAGGGAGATTGAGTGAATTTCTAGTGTGTAAATTCTCAATCGAATAAGAGTTTCCAGTTTGTGTTTATCACGCCTCTTATTAAACTATCAAATTGCTTGATCAATGACATGTCCACGACTGTGGAGGGTGATTTTCGGTATGAGGGGGGTCTAACTAAATGGTTATGACTAAAAAGTCTAGATCCTAGAAATTGCCATTCTGTGGAGGGTGAAAACCCGTTAATCTGGCAGCCCTCAAATACCTACTAAATCGTCTGTCTTTCCCAGAAAGCATAAGGGGAGTGCTAGTGAGCACTACACCCGCTCTCAATGGGCTCCACGCGGACTTATGCCCTAAGGGCGGAAATTGACTAGAGTCGCCACCTAGTTGACCTAAGACACTAGGAAGAAGGGAAGGAGGGTTCTAAGAACCATTGGTTGACTCTGAATTTGTTACCTATGGATAGGACTTATCTAATCAGATCAGAGATTATATTGTGGGTTCGCACTGGGCTACACCCCTTAGATGTGGCAACGACCACGACTTCGGATTGGTGCCCAAGGAAACCTCGGTCTCCAATTGTCGGGATTGCCCTCTTTCAAAACCTTTAGAGAGATTCATTTGAAAGCCAAGAATAACATTAGGACAGGAAGAGAGAAAACAAGTGGATGAGGCGAGCTTTTCTGCAAGCTAGCGCCAAGAAGAAGAATTGATGAATTTGAATGAGTATAGAATGAATGATTAGGAGTCTGATTTTGAGAGTTGAAGAAGTTGAGAGTTTGTGGGAGTTAGAGCGAATTTAAATGTTTGACAGACATGAATATCACCTTAAAGTTTGGAAATGGGCTTTTTTGGATTGGAATGGGGTCGCACCCTAGATGGGCTGCCTACGTACTCAACTCCCTATTGAGATCAGACCTTACGTAGTCCAGGGACCTTTAGGATAGCTGGGCTTTATGAGGTGATCGAGGGTTAGAAGTGGTTGTTTGGAGGGGAGATAGCTGAGTGCAAAAGGGTATTTTGATTGATGTAGGGTCGCACCCTGTGTGGGTTGCCTACGTACTCAATTCCCTATTGAGATCAGACCTTATGTAGTTCACAGCCTTTGGGTTTTGGGAATTTTGAGGTTTTGATGGAATTAGGGTTTTAACTGGTTGGGTCTTTGAAGGGTCAAAGAGGTTTTGTAGTCATTTTGTGAGGATTGACAGATTGTCGGGCTCATTTTGAAGTTTGAGGTGCAAAAAGTCTGTGAGACACTCAGGTCTATGAGACATTTAAAATCTCGAGATGACAGAGTCTGTGAGACGCTCGGGTCTATAAGACAATCAAGGCTTGAAAGGATTATGAAGTTTGAAGGTGTTTAGGTTGGAGAAGCTGAGGGTTTTGAGGTGTTTGAGTTTGTTGAGCTGCTAAGACATTTGAGTCTATTGAGCTGTTGAGACGTTCAAGTCTGTTGAGCTGTTGAGACCTTCGAGTCTGTTAAGGTGCTAAGACCTTCGAGTCTTTTTAGCGGCTGAGACCTTCAAGTTTGTTGAGCTGCTGAGACATTCGAGCCCGTTGAGCAGTTTAGACCTTCGAGTCTGTTGAGCTGCTGAGACGGTCGAGTCTGTTGAGCTGTTGAGACCTTTGAGTCTGTTGAGCTGCCGAGACGTACGAGTTTGTTGAGCTGCTGAGACGTTTAGAGATTCGAAATGCTTGAGTTCTAAGGAATTTGGAGTTTCAAGGAGTTTAATATTTATGATGTTTGGAATTATTTGGGATTGAAATGAAGTTGAATTGAATTGAAAATGAAAGAATTTTGAATTGAATTGGATTGAAATTGAGATTGAATCAAAATTGGAATTGGATTGAAATTGGATTTGAATTTGAATTTGATTCGGAATTGAAATTGAAGTTGAATTGGATTTGAAACTAAATCGGGATCAAGTTGAGGTAATGGCCGAATTTGGGCCTTAGAGATGGACCGGGTTTGGGTCTTGAAATGAGGGCCAGATTTGGACCTTGAAATTGGGCCGGGTTTGGCCTTAAAATTAGGCCAGATTTGAGCCTTGAAATTGGGCCAGGTTTGGGCCTATTTGTACGAGCTGGATTGGGGCTTAGGATTGGGCTCGATTTGGCCTTAGAAATTGAAGTTGGAAGATGAATTGAAACTATGAGACAATTGGAGATGGGAAGGAGTTTGAAGTTTGATCTTGGAACTTTTGGAAGCATTTCAGATGCTTTGTGAGGTTGAAATGTGTCTAATGAGTGTATAAAGAGTATTTAATGTTGACATGTGAAAAGCTTTCATTTCGAAGAATATCTGGTTCCGGAGCATGAGAGGATTGATTTTGAGGAGTGTATGCTGAGTGAGTATGAGAGGGATTGATTTTGAAGCGTGTTAGATGATAGAGTACGAGAGAGATTGATTTTGAAGCATGTTTGATGAGAGAGTATGAGAGAGATTGATTTTGAAATAGAATTTGACTCATTGGATTTTTAAATTGATTTGGAATTGGATGATTGATTGATTGTGTATTTTATTCTGACTTTAGAGGATGATTTGGAAAATTTTAAGGGAGACGGATACTCCTCACATGGGATGTGTCTAGGACCCGTATTCATGGAGGTACCCAAACCTAAGGCTTTTCTAAAGTGGGCCTCAAGGTCCACTAAGTGGGCAACCTAATGGGCTTTCTAGGGCCACCTGCTCCAGCCCGTTTGGCTAGTTATGGCCGAGCCTGAACAAAATTAGATTTGGGCCAAGAATTACATGGGCCCAAACAGATCAACCCGTACATTTGCAAAGTTAATTGACATGATAGACAAAGTCACTAACAAAATGTAGGCATGAGTTTTCAAAAGCCACATAAATGATATACAAATAGGCACAGACATCAAAACGATTTAAAAAAAAATCACATACATGTATACATGATTTGAAGAACTGTCATAAACACATAAAAGGAATTTCGGAAGCCATTCAAGTGACATGTACATGGGGTGAAATTTTGAAAGCTATCTAGATAGCAAGCCAGAATTATTCAAAGATAAAACTCTCAAAAACTAACAAAACGAGTCGTAGTGTATAGGTTGCTAATCAATTATTAGTCTTATCCTATTTATTATATTTCAATAGTCGATCAAAGGTTGAAAGCAAGAGAATAATACAAAGGTCATGGGATGAAATCACAATAATGAATAAATCATAAGATTGCAACCAAAAGTAAAAACAACAAAAGAATTACAAATTGATTCAAATACAAATAAAATTTTAGATAAAAAGCTGCTATGGGGGGTCGCATCGACGCCGCCTCACTTGAGCTGATAGGATCAGCAAGAAGTGCACCAACCGATACACGTGTTTGAAGTGGAGATCCCGGTAGTCCTAGCTAAGGTCCAGCTCCTTAATCCAGCAGTTCCTTGTTCCTCAAGCAATTTGTACATGCCATAAAACAAAAACAAAGGGGTACGAGAATAATTAGTAATGAAATGTTAAAGGGTTGGGGTGTGTGCAATTGGATCATACGACCCCTCTCAATGGGAGTAAAGGGGGCAATCTAATCACCTCCCATACCCCAACCGAGAACATATAAAAGAGTTTCAAGCTGTCAACAAATGCTATGAATTGTAAGATAAAACAAACATCAGGGTTGCTACGCAGATTAATTCAACGTCCTAGATTACGACTCAAACCGAAGTGTAGTATCAAAAGGGGTGGGGTTGTGAGTCATGTGGGATCATACCTTGAAGGGTTTATATCATTTCCCTCTAAGATGAAGAATTAATAAGGACCATCAAGCTGATGAGTGGTTTATCTAACAATTATAGCATAGGGCAACTCTCTCTCGACCTATGTTCATATCTAAGCACATCGGGACAAGTTATGCGCTAGCCTCAAACCAATATCCGAACCAATATCAATGCGCAAGGGACAATTTAATATTGGAGGCAATTTAAATTTTAGTAAAGATTGAAAGATAGTATTTCCAAACCCATAGAAGGCTGCCTGCAGCTCAAAGTCCATCCGCAAGGTAGACGTTCAAAGTCCAATACCGAATCCAAACCGAGCCAGCATTGCGCATATCCAATCGGCCCATATCCAATCAATTGTATGTACCTCCCCAAAACACAAAGTCAGATGGTCAGAGTAGATCAAATCGAGCAAACAGTACAAGGGACATTACTGGATGTAAAATAATTCAATTTCCAGGTCAAACATCAAAGCGCAAGGGGCAAGATACATTTTGAAATAAACTATGTCCAAATCGGTATTGGATCAATATAAAAGCGCGAGAGGCAAGTTCACTGCCGAAGCTGCATATTTTCAATTCCACGTAATGCGTAATGGGGCAATTACATCGAGACCCATAACATATCACTTTCCAAGCTCGCAGAATGAAGATGCCATGGGTAATAATATTTCAACTGCAGCACAAACCCATCAAATTTGCAGGTAATGGACCGGGCCCATATGCCTAGCAAATAATGAATACAACGGACCAACCCGCTGGATATCGAGGCGTTCAAATCCCAACGAATTCATCAGGCAAGCAAACAACATATGGCATAAGGGGCCGACAACATGTTTCTATCCAAATCCCGTGTCAAAATTAATTGGCAACACTTATAACACTAAAGAAATGTCGGTTAATTGAGTCGTAATAACTCACACTATAATTCAGCAACCAACTCTCGCGTTATTAGCAGCAGAAACCAATCAAATCGACAGCAAGTTCACAAATAGAGTCCAGTCCAACGTAAAAGAATTTGGCTGGTGTCAAAGGACCAAAGAACAAGGCTAAAGAAAGTTTAGGATAAACTTCAATTAGCCAACAAACCAGAAAATCAGTCAAACCAGAGAAATTTCACGATACAGACAGTTGTTATACAGCAATGGGAAGCACTTCCGAGAAAGCACTGGCTAGTTTAGTATGTATAAATTGGTACATTGAAACAATGTCCTCACACCAGCTCAAGCAGATAAACAGATGATTCAAAATCGATGTAGCAAACAGAATGCGTGTATAGTTGTTCAACCCATCATCCATGCAAGAAAAGTGGAAGCCAGACCCGCAAATTAGAGCAACAATGGAGAGCAATGGATTAGATAAATTCCCCAATCTCAATACACAGCAGTGATACGAATCTCAGCTAATTGAAAGGATCGACTCATACCCATCAACAGAATATGCAGAGGGGATGAATTTCAAAGCGACGAGTAAAAAGTTGGGCTGTGGCGAATCGGTTAAGGAGGAGATCAAGAGTTACAGATAACACCCATCAAATTGAGCTTAGTAAGCTCGTTCACCCCTCTGAGGAGGGGTATCTGGAATAAACGTGAAACAAATAATATCATCACAAACCCACTATACACTTCCCCAAGCAAGCGAAAGGAAGCAGGGGATTTATCGGGAGCGTTACGAGCAACAACAACCCCCAATCTCAAGGTTGAAGAAGGGTTTCATTTGTTAGAGAACGAGATTAGAGCTGGCGAGGAAGAGAGATTATGCATTGGCTTGTTTTGGGAATTGATCGAGGAGGAAGAAGAAGGTGCTTCAAGTTCATTCATCGTCTAGATTTTTGGCTTCTGAAGATAAGAGAAAGAAAAATTAAGGGTTTGTTTGAGATCGAGAGATTAAGATGGAGAAAAGGGTTTGTTGAGATCGAGAGGTGAAGGGGATGGCGGGTGTTGCTATTGGTTGAAGAAGAAAACCAAGGAGAGCCGGGAGTGGAGGTCGGCTACTGTCGCCTCGCCAGGTTTTTTTTGAAGGCATATTATGTAGACTGGATAGACAAAATGAAGCAGATGTGTGGCACTAGTCTTGGGCTACATTTTGGGAAAATAACACCGAGTGGGTCATGAATCTGCCATCCCAGTGGGCTTTGACCGGATTGGGCCACTCCTAGAAACAAAAAAATTGAAAAACAACACAGCCTGCTAACAAACACTTATGTTAGCCAGTTACAGCAGTGAACAATCACAGTAAGAAAAAGGAAGGAAATATATATGATACATAGCTTAAACTAAGTAAATCTCCCCGAAAATGCTAATATTTTAAAATGAGCATGTTGAGTGAAACTAAATGTTTTATCGGTAAAAATTAATGTATTTTGAAATGAACAAGATGGAAATAAGTAAAACAAAAATAAAAATAAAATAAGCAATTGAATAGAAATAACAAATAATAATAAAAAGGTGAACAAGACTAAGTAAAGTGAGTAAAAATAAAAATAATAATTAGATAAATAAAATATTAAATAAATAAATAAAAATAAAAGGATAAAAGCGTATAGATGAATAAATGAAAATATGTTAGTAAAAACAAGTAAATAAAAAAAGACGGGTTTGAAACCGGATTATTGTTTGAAATTCATTTCTGAAAAATTGTGTGTTTCTGAAAGCTTTGAAAATTGATTTTAGAAGCTGGTCATAAACCGATGGTTTCGTTTGGCACGCACGTTGATATGTTCTGAAAAAGAAAGGCGACGACCCCTCCTATTTTATTTATTATCTCAGAATTTGCTTTATGGGGTGAGAATTTTTGGTGTCTACAGATGGCTCCCCTTGATTCAATTCTGTAAGCCATTGCAGAATTGGATCAAGGTTGACGGGGCGCAAAAAATTCTCATTGTGGTTTTGTGGTGCATTGGGATGCGACCGTGAGTGTATGTGATTGAAAGTACAAGGACTTATGACGAGCCTCAGTTAGACCTCTTGACATCTAACTCTAGGACTTATGATGAGCCTAGGATACTAACAATAGGGTTGGTTTAGGAGTGCCTCAACTGGACCTTTTGATATCCAATCCTAGGGCTTATGACGGGCCTAGAATGCAATTGAGACTACGAGGACTTAGGAGTGCCTCAACTAGACCTCTTGATATCTAGCTATAGGACTTATGACGAGCCTATAATATTAACAACCTAATTTCGTTTTAAGGTGCACGAGGGCTTAGGAGTGCCTCAACTGGACCTCTTGACATCCAGTCCTAGGGCTTATGACTAGCCTAGAATGCGATTGAGAGTACGAGGACTTATGAGTGCCTCAACTAGACCTCTTGATATCTAGCTATAGGACTTATGACGAGCCTATAATACTAACAACCCGATTTGGTTTTAAGGTGCACGAGGGCTTAGGAGTGCCTCAACTGGACCTCTTGATATCCAGTCCTAGGGCTTATGACGGGCCTAGAATGCGATTGAGAGTACGAGGACTTAGGAGTGCCTCAACTAGACCTCTTGATATCTAGCTATAGGACTTATGACGAGCCTATAATACTAACAAACCGATTTGGTTTTAAGGTGCACGAGGGCTTAGGAGTGCCTCAACTGGACCTCTTGATATCCATTCTTAGGGCTTATGACGGGCCTAGAATGCGACTGAGAGTACGAGGACTTAAGAGTGCCTCAAATAGACCTCTTGATATCTAGCTATAAGACTTATGACGAGCCTATAATACTTTGATGGAGTTGTACGAAACTCACTGTTTTCGGTGGTTGATTGAAGGATGATTTTGATTGTGGATTGGTTCGGGATTGGATGCTTTTCGGTTGTTTTCATGAGGGATGTGATAGTCGAATGTTGTCTGATGATATGTCCTTTGACTTTGTTAGTGTGGGACTCATGTTTTGATTTTGTTTTTGATAGTCTCGCCCAATGTGCACTATAGTCTCGGGATTTGGTAGGACTCTTGGCTCCTGAGTTTCGAGATGGCTCTGGTATGGCTCTTGAGGTTTTGGTTTTTGTGATTGGTCTTTGAGTGGATGGTTTTTTTGAATGAGTGCTTTGGGAACTCGATGGTTTTGATATGATTGGATGGCTTCGATATGATCCGAGGGCTCCGGTATGATCGGATGGCTTCGGTGTGATCAGGTGGCTCCAGTGTGATCAGGTGGCTCCAGTGTGGTCGGATGGGTCTAACATGATTTATGACCCCATTGTGAGCAACGGCTCTGGGATGGTTGGTGGTTTTCGATTTGGATTGAGATTTTTGGGATGGTTGGTGGGTTTCGATTTGTTTTGGATTTTGATTCGAATGGTGGGTTGATGTGATTGGTGGATTATGTTGTGTTTTACGTATTTTTGTGGTAGATATATTTTGTTGTGGTTGATAACTTCTTGGTCAAGGATGGATGGCTTCTTTCTGGTTATGACTTCAGGGTTCTCCCATGATGGCTCCAGGATAGCTCGGGATAGCTCCGGGAAGGACTACGAGATGGCTCAATTTGGTGATAACGAGGAACAAAAGGGAATTTTTCCTTTGAGGTGGTCGCACCCTGGGTGGGCTGCCTACGTACTCAATTTCGTATTGAGATCAGACCTGAGGTAGTTCGAAACTCTATAGGCAAAGCCTTGGTGAGGAAATAGCTCCTGATGTGGATTTGAGGTGGCTCCCGTATTGTTCTCGGACTATTAGGATGCCCCCTGTGTAGTTCCAAGGATGGATTCAATATCAGATGATGGATTCCGCATAGCTCCAATTTGGTTCTGGGTATGGGTGTGATGAGGCTCGAGAATGACACTGGATGGCTCCAGAATTGTCTTTGTACGACCTCGGATGGCTTTAATTTGGTTCGATGTAGCTCGAGGATTGCCCATGATGGCTCCGAGATGGTTCGATATAGCTTGATGATGGCCCGGGATGGCTCCGGTCGACATCAAAACTTATGTTTCAACAACTGTAACTGATGTCGACTTTCAGCGAGACTAGGTGAAGTTCTTACCAGTCGGATGTTGAAAATGAAGTGGTTATGATGCATGCGAATACTAAAAGCTAGAAGAGATACAAATGCATATGCAATTTTTGGGGAGAAGGTACGGTTCTATCTCTATTACTATGAGGTTTACGAATATAAGACATCTTCGGTTCGATCTTGAGTGACTGTTGAACTAGGATGTGTGAATCACTTTCCTCTCATGGAGGGATATGGGTCAATCTCTCGTGAGTATGGTCGTGTGTGCTAAAGTCGTGACGATGCTCTTGATGCTCAAAGCAGTATTTTCCTTAGAATTTCTTTCAAAGTTATGGACTTTCCGAACCTTACAAATTCCTCACCTGCAGTGGGGTAGGTTGTTTATGATTTGGTGGTTGAACTGAAGAGTCACTCGCACTCTAAAGACCATCTGGGATAAGGTCACACTCATTCGCTCATGGTCCCTTTAGCATGATGGGACATGTTGATAACAAGTACGAAGCTCATGATTCATGTTTCAGATCTAATACTTTCAGTTAACGCTCATCAACTAACAAGTCAGAGGTCTTTTATTGGGTTATAACGGGGCTGAGGGATGTGATTTCTGTCACATGGGACAGAAGGGTCAGTTTGGGAGTTGTGGAGCTTTTATGCAACAGAAGATATGTTTCACCTTTGCCATGGGTGGAGTGATTATACGGGTTTTGATAACCTTTATTGATTTCTACGGGACATCATTGGTCCTTCGGATTTAGATTTCTTCTTCTTGCCTCCTTTGGTGTACGGTATTCACTTCATTCTCATTTTGGTTTCTGAAATTGCATTTGGCTCATCAACTTTCTCAAGCATTCTTTACTTTGTATTTGGCTTTCAGCTTTGGTTGCATTGGCTCATCGATCTTCTTGAACATTTTCGGTGTTCTTTTTTTGGTGTTTGGCTTTGGAGTTGCATTGACTCATTGAATTCTTCAAACATTTCATTTATTGTGTTTGTGAAAGATGGTGGGGAGGGGCCATGGCTCCGGCTCTTTCGAGATCCTCTATTGCAGGGGCAGACAAGTATATGTAGGGTGACATATTGTGGAGGTTTTTTTTTTGAAAAAATGAGTTTTTCTTGAAAGGCTCGGCGGGGCTCACTAATGGGTATGTTCGGGAAATCAAAGTTTTGTTTTGGCCTTGTGGAGATTTTGATCCTAAGTGCCTCGTCATTCTCATTATTCAATGATTGTTTTTCTTACTCTTCTCAAATCCTTGCATGAATCACAGTTCGTATCTTGTTTATCGACATTGCTCTCACTACGATTTGTGCCTCTCCATGTGCTGAAGGGATGCACATGTCGCTCGTGGTTTTACCTCTATGGGCTCTCTCCCTTCCCTCATCACTCAGAGGATTGTCCAGTACTCATTCGAAATTCAAGGGAAATACCGCTTTTCGCACACTACTCTCACTTGGTTTGAGGTGCTGATTTTGATCGGACCCATGTGTGAAATGACGGGTCGAGAGTCTAGTTTGTTTCGGCATTCTATTCAATTAATCTCTCAAAATTTTCCCAAAGATGTCATTTCGATACGAGTGTATGCAGTTCATCTACCATGCAATGTGTTGTGGTAATATGAAATTACTATTGTATATGATGCATGAAATGCTGAAAATGATGAATGGAGATGGTTGACTAAATGTTTTTTTTTTTTTGTTTTGTTTTTGGATGCAATTCATGAGTGGTAGGGCTACACCTAGTCCCGCTTGAGTCGAATTCAACTCATGGTTCATGAAGCTCATCCCATTATTGTTGGCCTTGAAGATGGTCTAGTTGTTGGGGTCGCTGTCGAGGTAGTGATCCTCAAGTGAGGTTGGGTTAGTGATTGGCTCCTGGACTTTGGTACTTTTAGGGAGTGACAACTCCCGCATGGTGACCCTATGATATATAAAGGACTGCTTCTTTTCATATTGGGCACTGATGCACATGGCAGAGGTTTAAACTCCCCGGTGTTTTCTACTATCCCTTTGAAGACCAGGCTTTGGATATTGAGGTGTTGGGATGAAAGCTGGTGTGTGGTGTGGTGACAATGACACACATGATCTTGAAATTTTTCTGAGGTGGATAGGATTTGTGTATGTTTGATGAATTTGGACTGACTGAGAATGCATGGGACTTTTTGTAATGAATGCAATGCACGCGGTTTTGCCTCTTGCTTGGTTGTATTTCTTGATGTGTTTGTTCAGGGGCCTTCTGTAGATAGCGTGAATGCTCGCCCCATAAAGCAAATTTGATGAATGTTATATAACTGTGAGGAGTCGTTCCTTTTTCATTCATTTCTTTATTCGTGCATGCCGAAAGAAACCAAGTTTTAGAAAAACATTTTGAAAACGCGTGTTTTCAAAGTGATGAATTTTCTCAATAGAAATTTTGATGCTCGATCATTCGCAAATAAAATAGGGAGTCGGGAACCCTATACACATTGACCTAAATAAATTCAAAGGGATGCGTAAACTTATACATGTAATCTATTCAGAAATGGACAAGAGAGAAAAGAATGCTAGGGGAAAACCTATACATCAATTCTAAGTCATTAAATGGGGGAGTTTGAGCTTAAAAACTTCTCCCGATTCTTCTGCTTCTTCTTCTTCGCTTCTCTGAGCGACTGCTCATTCATATTCAGGCTCCTGATTGACCGTTCGCTGGTCTTCGGGTGTTTGGCTGGTTGTTCGCTCGAGTTCAGGTTGTTGCAGCGAAGCCGTACTACTATTAAACAGATCGAGTTGGTGTTCTTCCAACTTCCAGCAGTTTGGACTCAAATAGTTGTTGTTAGTCTTCATGTCATTTGACTCGGGTTGGTACGGCTCTGATTTTTTGCTCACCCCGTGTTGTTTGATCTTCATGTGCTCCACTTGCTCCGACGAGGAAAATGAGGGGTGTTTTTTTTGAGAAAGGAAAGGTGAATGATTGAGCACAAAATATTTGTGAAAGTCCACCACTTTCATGAAAACACAAATGGCTAGTACATTCCACGGTACTGACCGCTGCTCTTGAAGGTGGGTTGAACTTCAAAAATAGTGGATTACGGCATGGGGACTAAATCATTTCTTTTGAAGTACATTTGAGAAAATCGACTTTGAAAACTGTTTTCGAAACTATTTTGAAACAAAATCCGTGAAAAATGTAGTTTGAAATTCATTTGTAACAAGAAGGGTTTTGAAATCTATTTTTGAAAATAGTTTTTGAAACAACATTTGTGAAAAATGATGTTTGAAAATCATTTGTAAACAGTAGTTTTTTTTAAATTCGTTCTTTGCAAACTTTTTGACAAAGTTTTTTTCTAGAAGACTTTGACTGAAACCGTTTTTGAAAACTGTTTTCGAAATAACAATTTCAAAAATCACTATTTTTTGAAATCCTTTGAGATGGACGACTTTGAAGATGTTTCATTAGAGTGTTTGGCATGATTTATTTTCTGATTTTTTCTAAATTTCAAAAATGTGATCACGCATAGATGTAAATGCAAAATGAAAATCGTGGTTGATTTTATGTGGAGCTGAGTGTGAATGATTGGGATAATCACCTTCCAGATCAATCAGTGTTTTCCATACCACCGGGGAACCGTCGTTCCTTCACTGTTCATCTCTTGGGATTTATCTCTGTTATGCCTTGTGGGGCACGTCATCAAGAAAGTCCGAAGTGCTTAAGTTCGAAAGGTCAGGATACCCGAAGTGATACAGTCACACGAGCCACGCCGGGGATTATCACAACATACTCACTTTTAGGAAACTTGGGGAAGTACTGCATGGGAACAGGTCTCCCCTTGTCTGCACGATAAGGTGTGTCTAAAGTCCAAATTATTCGCTGACTACGCTATGTCATGTATAGGTATCTGTAAATACGGGATCCTCTATGAATTTGTAGCGCGACATTGGGCTTTAAAGACACTCGTGGTGTAGAAGAATCATGGAGAACTGAGCCCATGCAATCTTCAGGGTAAGGCAAAGGGTGGTCAGACAGGAGACATACAAGGGGGTGACTACCCATAAAACCCATCTTAGACACCGGATCAGGCAGCTGGACACTAAAGGCTCAGAGGTCACTATATGCTGGCTTGGACTCGAAAAGGGAGAGTATTTTGGATCATGAGTTTCAAGGCGTGGGTCTTAGACCGTATTACCTCGTGGGTTAACTCCTTCTAGGAAGGACCCAACTCATGGGGAATCAACCGTGGACCGGTTAGGATCCCATGACATGTGGATGAAGCGGGTGACACAGAGAAATGCATGTCTTATGCTACCCAATGCAGCAATGGGTTGAATCCTTCTAGGAAGGCCCCATTTACAAAAGCAAAAAAGAAACAATAACAATTAAATATTATGTCATGCATGAAGAACGGTAAACATATAAACACACAACAATAAACAAAAAGAAACATGCAAATCTCAAAGCACACATGTGGCACTCAAGGCCGATCTCGAATTCTGAACTCTCATCCTAACTACCCTCTCTGAGCACACTCTAAGTGTGGAGTAGAGTAGTCCTAGTGGCTTTGAATGAATCTCTTTAAGGTTTTGAAAGAAGTGAGGGAAATCTCGACAATTTTGAATGGAGTTCAGTCTTCCTTGACCAAGTTTATGAGAAAAACTTACTCAAGTTCTCCCTAGCAGAGTAGCCATTCCGTGGAGGGTGATTTTTCGGTATGAGGGGGGGTCTAACTAAATGATTCTGACTAAAAAGTCTAGATCCTAGAAATTTCCATTCTTTGGTGGGTGAAAACTCGTTAATCTGGCAGCCCTCAAATACCTACTAAATCGTCCGTCTTTCCCTGAAAGCATAAGGGGAATGCTAGTGAGCACTACACCCGCTCTCAATGGGCTCCACGTGCACTTATGCCCTAAGGGCGGAAATTGACTAGAGTCGCCACCTAGTTGACCTAAGACACTAGGAAGGAAGGGAAGGAGGGTTCTAAGAACCATTGGTTGACTCTGAATTTGTTACCTATGGATAGGACTTATCTAATCAGATCAGAGATTATATTGTGGGTTCGCACTGGGCTACACCCCTTAGATGTGGCAACGACCACGACTTCGGATTGGTGCCCAAGGAAACCTCGGTCTCCAATTGTCGGGATTGCCCTCTTTCAAAACCTTTTAGAGAGATTCATTTGAGAGCCAAGAATAAGATTAGGACAGGAAGAAAGAAAACAAGTGGATGAGGCGAGCTTTTCTGCCAAGCTAGCGCCAAGAAGAAGAATTGATGAATTTGAATGAGTATAGAATGAATGATTAGGAGTCTGATTTTGAGAGTTTAAGAAGTTGAGAGTTTGTGGGAGTTAGAGGGAATTTGAATGTTTGACAGACATGAATATCACCTTAAAGTTAGGAAAGAGGTTTTTGTGGATTGGAATGGGGTCGCAACCAAGATGGGCTGCCTACGTACTCAACTCCCTGTTGAGATCAGACCTTACGTAGTTTAGGGACCTTTAGGATGGCTGGGCTTTTTAAGGTGATCGAGGGTTAGAAGTGGTTGTTTGAAGGGGAGATAGCTGAGTGCAAAGGGTATTTTGATTGATGTGGGGTCGCACCCTGTGTGGGTTGCCTACGTACTCAATTCCGTATTGAGATTAGACCTTACGTAGTTCATAGCCTTTGGGTTTTGGGAATTTTGAGGTTTTGAAGGAATTAGGGTTTTAACTGGTTGGGTCTTTGAAGGGTCAAGGAGGTAATTTGTAGTCATTTTGTGAGGTTTGATAGATTGTCGGGCTCATTTTGAAGTTTGAGGTGCAAAAAGTCTGTGAGACACTCAAGTCTGTGAGACATTTAAAATCTCGAGATGACGGAGTCTGTGAGACGCTCGGGTCTATAGGACAATCAAGGCTTGAAAGGATTATGAAGTTTGAAGGTGTTTAGGTTAGAGAAGCTGAGGGTTTTGAGGTGTTTGAGTTTGCTGAGCTGCTGAGACATTTGAGTCTGTTGAGCTGTTGAGACGTTCAAGTCTGTTGAGCTGTTGAGACCTTCGAGTCTGTTGAGCTGCTGAGACCTTCGAGTCTTTTGAGCGGCTGAGACCTTTGAGTTTGTTGAGCTGCTGAGACATTTGAGCCCGTTGAGCTGTTTAGACCTTCGAGTCTGTTGAGCTGCTGAGACGGTCGAGTATGTTGAGCTGTTGAGACCTTCGAGTCTATTGAGCTGCCGAGACGTTCGAGTCTGTTGAGCTGCTGAGACGTATAGAGATTCGAAATGCTTGAGTTTTAAGGAATTTGGAGTTTCAAGGAGTTTAAGATTTAAGATGTTTGGAATTATTTGGGATTGAAATGAAGTTGAATTGAATTGAAAATGAAAAGAATTTTGAATTGAATTGGATTGAAATTGAGATTGAATCAAAATTGGAATTGGATTGAAATTGGATTTGAATTTGAATTTGATTCGGAATTGAAATTGAAGTTGAATTGGATTTGAAACTAAATCGGGATCAAGTTGAGGTAATGGGCCAAATTTGAGCCTTAGAGACGGACCGGGTTTGGGCCTTGAAATGAGGGCCAGATTTGGACCTTGAAATTGGGCCAGGTTTGGGCCTTAAAATTGGGCAAGATTTGAGCCTTGAAATTGGGCCAGGTTTGGACCTATTTGAACGAGCTGGATTGGGGCTTAGGATTGGGCTCCATTTGGCCTTAGAAATTGAAGTTGGAAGATGATTTGAAACTATGAGACAATTGGAGCTGGGAAGGAGTTTGAAGTTTGATCTTGTAACTTTTGGAAGCATTTCAGATGATTTGTGAGGTTGTAGTGTGTCTAATGAGTGTATGTAGAGTATTTAATGTTGACGTGTGAAAAGCTTTCATTTCGAAGAATTCATGAAGAATATCTGGTTCTGGAGTATGAGAGGATTGATTTTGAGGAGTGTATGCTGAGTGAGTATGAGAGGGATTGATTTTGAAGCGTGTTTGATGAGAGAGTATGAGAGAGATTGATTTTGAAGCGTGTTTGATGAGAGAGTATGAGAGAGATTGATTTTGAAATAGAATTTGACTCATTAGATTTTTAAATTGATTTGGAATTGGATGATTGATTGATTGTGCATTTTATTCTGACATTAGAGGATGATTTGGAAATTTTAAGAGAAACTGATACTCCTCATATGGGCCGTGTCTAGGACCCGTATTCATGGAGGGTACCCAAACCTAAGGCTTTTCTAAAGTGGGCCTCAAGGGTCCACTAAGTGGGAAACCTAATGGGCTTTATAGGGCCACCTACTCCAGTGTAACACCCCTACCACTAATACAATCATTACCGTCAAATCTTCTCGTACTTCCAGGTTCACGCAGCGGATACATACTTACATACAGTGGGTGATACAATGCCGTTAGTCACCCTCGTGACTAACAAGGCTACTACTTCTACATACAGCATCGGTCTGATGGACCGGAATCCCGAGTACTACACATCTACAACACATACTCCATTCATCAATTGAATACTACAATGTTCCATTCATACTTTACTCCTTCATAAACCATACAAAACAGAATACATAACCGAGTTTGCTAGGTTCCCAACACAAATACAATGCTTCTTCCAAGTTCATATGTACTCATTAAGAGTCTAACCACTACCATTCCTCACAACTACTACTTTCTAAGTACAAGGGGTGTGCTATTTAGTACACCTCTACATTCTACTACTACTATCCAAATGTAGTCACCGGTCTCGTGCCTTGACCATATCCTCTTCGCTGAGCATGATAACCGCATACCCCGCGTACTAGTGAGGGTACGCCGACCACTAAAAAAACGTTCCCCCCCACCGAGGGTCAGCTTTCGCTGAGCATGATACCGCATACCCCGCGTACTAGTGAGTGTACGCCGACCACTTGGGTCGAATACATGCATGGTTCCTTTTATTCAAACTACAGCATACATACTCTTATACACAACAATACAATACATTACTGAAGGAATACATACATACACGTCATTACACACTCTTCAATACATACGGGGTAACCATACAAGCCGTCAAATACCTTCTTACCTTTCCGAGATACGCAGTACACAATACATATACAATACATACGCAATACATACCCAATACATGTCCTTGTTAGCTCATGTTGGTCCACCCGGGTTAATCGGGTGGGGATTACACTTTTACTCGTTCCACAGTACTTACGCATACATACTCATACTCATACATACTTATTTACTCAAGTCAAGTCGTCGGGACCTCCGGCCCGGGGAACTACTCGGTCCCACCACCGGGATTTACTTGGTTCACCAATCCAGGATGCTACCCATTTAAGGGATTTGGGTCGTGGACCAGTTTAAGAACCAGGAATCGGATCCAACCTCTTGTGTCTCCTCATCCTCACGCGTGGCCGAAGCTATATCGGACTTCTACTCATTCCATTTTGCTTAGTACTTTTGTTAGGAGTTAGGTGGTTAGGAATTAGTAGAAGTCATTCACTCAAGCCACATACACAAATACATTGCTCAATACACATTCATACGAAATACAATACAATACTCGAGTACAATACAAGATTCGAATACAGTTCATCATCATTCATATATTTCATGAATTATACAAACTTTTGTTCAAGACAAACATAAAGAACAATGTAAACAAGCACAAGTAAGTGCAATATAGTCCGATTCATGCATTTATCTTATTAGGTGACCAAATAAGCACACAAATCGGGGTAACCAGATTAGGATACAGGGCATGAAGAAATCATACCTCTTTCTGCACTTTACTTTACCGGTGCCTTCTTGTTCCTTAGTCCTTATTTGTTCCTCGTGTCCTATTCTTGAACCCCCGGCTACATGCCAAACGGTTCAATCAATACTACGCATTACATTACATACATAGTTGCTACTCCCGTACTTACCCCATTGCCCCGTTGTTTCGGTTTCACTTGTTGTTCTTACACTTACACATTGTTTACTTTCATTAAGTTTGTTTTCTTACTTAACACTAGTTTACTTACATATACGTACATATATATATGTGGGTATACATATAAATACATATATATATTATTGTTATTTAATTAAAATTTTTTTTTGCATGACTCGACCGACCTTACCCAAGTCCGGTCCCAAGGTCGGTCGAAGTCAGTAGGACAATACACTGGAAAAGTTTCAGGGCTGACCGACCTTGCAAGTCCGGTCCCAAGGTCGGTCCATTCCAGTGAGTTACGGACGGAAAATATTTAGCCCGACCGACCTTGCAAGTCCGGTCCCAAGGTCGGTCCATTCCAGTAAGTTACAATACAGGCGAATTTTGAGTCGACCGACCTTGCAAGTCCGGTCGCAAGGTTGGTCCCTTCCAGTAGGTTACATTACGGGAAATTCTTCTGGCCGACCGACCTTGCATGTCCGGTCCCAAGGTCGGTCCGGCCTAGTAATTGCATTTTTATTTCTGTTTTCAGTCCCTCTTCTTACCCATTCCTTCCCCATTGTTCCTACACTTAATCCCACATGTTTTAACACTAATTAAACCTCCTAATACCCCTTAGTTCATCCACCAAGTTCCTTACTAAATCCATCAATCATCTTACACAATTTCCTCATTTCCTTTCCACACTTACAACAGATTTTCATTCCTCTAATGCTACAGATTTTTGTTACAACTTCTACCATTCAATACTTCCACTAGCAATTTCACTCCTAGCATCCCAAATACGTTTCCAAGTCATTACACTACCTATACCCAAGTCCAACTCTCTTCTTACCAAATCTTGCACACTAACTCTTCCTAATTCCTCCAATGAAATCCAATACCTCTTGCTACAGGTTTTTACATGTTTCATCCTCATTCTCTAATTACCAATCCATGGTCATTAAACATCTCTACTAACCCCAATACATACCTTGGTTCTCCCATTCACCAAGTCATTCTTTAATGCTCAATTCCTACCAAAATTTCGCCATAGCTCATCTACTTTTCTTACTTAGCCACACTTACACATTCTCACCAAATTCATTCCTAATCTAGCCAAACCACGAGGGTTCTACCAGCACTCATACAAATATAAATTCCTCAATACTTTCTCAATCCACAATTCCCATCCACATACACATCACATTTGGCTCCAAAGCCTACAATTCAAATACTTGCTCTTAAATACTCAAACTTCACAATCCTCAATACTAGTACAAGGTTTTGGATTCTTCAAATATTTTACCCATTCCCATTACTCTAATGCAATAGAATTTAACATTAGGAAGGAGCTTCCTTGAGCTTATACTTCCTTCTTTCTTTCTCATTTTCCTCCTTCTTCCTTTCTTGCCTCAAAATCAGTTATGTGGGGAATGGAGTTGCCAAACTCTATTCCCATCATCCAAAACATACAAAACAAGTATAATTAATCTACTACCCTTTAGATTTATACTAACTCATTGAGATGTTTTAAACAAGTTTCTAGGGTTTACCTTTTGAAGCTTTTAGGAGGGGTTTTAGCCCTTGGTTCAAGAAGGTGTTCTCACCACCATTGGAGGGTTGAAGCAAAGCTCCAAAACAAGAGGAAAAACAAGGTAAGAGAGAGATACCAAAATCGGCCATGCCATGGAGATGGAGAAAAGTAAGGTATTTCATGGAGATTTTTACCTTGTTGGAAAGAGGAGACTCCAAGCTCCATAATGGTGTGCTTTTCTCTTCAAATGGGGAAAACTCATGGAGATGAAGTTGCTCATTTTCAGATTTTGAAAAGATAGAAATGTAGAGCTTGAAGAGGGGAGTTTAAATATGTATTTTATTTTACATTTGGAGCTCAAATGGAGCTAGAGCATGAGGAAGAAGAAGGGAAGCCATTAGAGCTTCTTGTGGAGCTCTCAAAATCGCAGCAGCCAGAAGAGAGAGGGAGAGAGAAATCGATGAGGAGGAAGGAGAGAGATGAGAGAGTAGAGAAATGAGTGAGGTGAGAGAGTAAGTGGGGTACTTTGACCCCTTTTTACTTTTTGCTTTTGTCTCTTAATTAATTAGCTAGTAAGTGAGTGTGTGTGAGGGCTTTTAACTTATTAAAACCGGCCCCCTTACTGTTATACTAGCTGGAGCGTTTCTTTGTCTTCTACAGAAACACTCGTTATTTTACCCAGTTTAGGTACTATTCACTAACCGGGCTCGTTTTCCGGAATTTTCTTGTTTAATTATTTTTATTGGTTATTAAGCTTCCATAAATGCTTAATAATTATTATTTAATGATTTATAACTTTTACGGGTCTGTTTGACTACTTAAAGTCACGTTTCCGGGTTTTCTCGAAAACGTGATCAAGCTATTAGAGTTTTAATTCATGTTTGGATCCGTTTTCTTCGGGAGTTGTTCCCATATATTATTTAGGTCTTGTTAAACCTTTGGAATCCATATATTACGCTATCCGGGGTCTCATACCTCCAATGGTTATTTATTTAGCGTTTTTCGCTTTTTAAGCTTTTCTTTATTTCTTTTGGATTTATTTTTCCTCACCAATACTACTTAAGCATTATTAGGCTCCTAAATAAGGATTAGGATAATTTAATCGCTATATTTAAGTTCGGGGTATTTCAATCTACCCCCCTTAAGAACTTTGTCCTCAAAGTTGTTCGAGGTTATAAGTTTACAATGCTTACTCATTCTTACATGTCTAATACCAAGGTCACACATTCTTCCTCCTTACAATTCCCCGAATCCATTACTCACGGTCTCTACATTCCATACCATACCAATGTACTATAATTACTACAATCCACATTACTACCAATCATTGGTTCCACCTTACCAGGTTTTCGCATATATACAATGCAAAGCTATCCCCAAAGCAATGCAATACACATACAGTCCCGCAGGCACTCAGGTCATCTAGACACAGGACTCCTCTATGTCCCGCTGCCCTTGGAATAATACAATATGCTACACTACTATCTTTTCCGGTATAAGTTTCTAACCAACTCCTTATTCTCATTCTAAGGAAAATCCTTCCCAAAAACTAATTAGAAATCTTTCTAAAGCATCCAACTCCAAGTTCCAATTTATATTCATTACTTCTATCCTATATGTGATTCTTGTGACCACTTGAGGGGAGCTTCGAGAATCATTCGACCCTGATGTGATCAGCATCAGTGTTGAACTATCTTTCCACCCCAATTTCTGTTCGGTTTCCCTTGATCTGATCAGGATCGAGTTCGAATTCCCACATCAGTTTCAAACAAGCAATTAATTAGTTGTTTTCATTTTCTATCTTTTTACTCTTTCTAGTCGTGATACGAATTCATACATCTCCAAGGGATGGAATCAATCCATCAATCATCCTCACTCTACTTCCCGAATGCTTTACTCCATGGTTCAATACCTAAATGCTCATTTCATCAACCTTCATTACTTCCCTCCATTACTCTCCATCATTTCAATTATTCTAACTAGGGATTACCATATTTATAAAATTTAGTCATCCTCAATTTACTTCCCATAACTTTCATACGAATACACTACTCATGGGCTACATTCCTCTACTACTCTCAATCGTTTCGTACTACTTCTTCAAAGGCTACAATACTTGTGGAGCTCCGTCCACTACTCATTACTCTTCTTTACCAATACTCTTACACTGATGTTACAAGATGAGTATATTCATCCTATGGTATTTGCATGTCTAATGCCTAGTTACCATAATTACAATATGAATGAGTACTTATGTTTATTTAACATAGTATCAATCATCAATTTGCTTCTCATTTGTGCTATGCACATTACGGTTTATGTGTTTTATTCACAAAACTTACATTAAGCGGTTTTCGCTCTACCCCCCTTAAAAGGGATTACGCCCACGTAATCTACCATATGTTATTATTATTAAACATTGGTTTACTCAATTTGGGCAATCTGAAGCGTTTTAGCTTCTTTACGGTTTATTACATAATATACCCTTGTCAAAGGGTGCTAATCATAACAATGGTTTAGTCTTTGCACCAAGGATTCCTATATGAGTTTATTTAACTCGTAATTAATTCGGTTCTAGCCTATCAGGCTTCAAGGCATTAGTAGCCATTCTGTTTTACTTACTAGGCGTATTAAATCTCCTAGCTAGGGCCCACTAGCTTCTGCTGCGTGACCCTGATAACTTGGGTTATTCACCCTTCTTGTTATCCTTAAAGTGCTGTACGTCACCTTTTATCCGTCCATTATGGAGATGAGGTTTACTAACAGTGTGGTATTCTTCCACCGCTAATTGAACCCAATGAGTTTAAGATTTATAATCTGCTCTCTGGCAATCTATTATGTATACTATTCATGCTCCCATGATTATTCACTAAGTTCCTCCGACTCATTGTCGGGCGAGGTTAGTCACTACTTAGTTGTGGTGCTTCCTCTGGTGTTACTAGCTTCCAAGTTATACCAGTTCTTCTGGTTCGGTACAAGTGTCCTTTACTTGTATGACCTTGCATATCTATGTGTCGGTCCTAGTGACTGTTTTTAAGTTTCTTTTCACTCTTTATTCCACTGGAATTCACATCTTGTGATTGTTAGTGTGTTTTACACTCTTCGTGCTTCTTTGGCCTTAGGCCGCACGGTCTATTGCTGAGCTTGCTTAACTGGCTTGTGCCATGTTTGTTGGTGAAAATAGGGGTTTACTACGGTTTTCATTCTCCATATCCCTAGCCATCCCATTAGGTCATTAGCTGCACAAGTGCAATACCAAAACACTCAGTCATACAGAGTGCAGAGGCGTGAACGCTTGACAGTAAGTCACTTATGTGATAGGAAAGAATATTTCTGCCTGTCGTCTCTTACTTATACTCCGTGTTATTATCTGGTACTTCCTCATGGCGGTCGCTTGTTGCGCACCGTATTCTTACTCATTGTACAACATTGTTTTTACTGTTTCTGTTATTGTGGTAGTTCCTCTTTACTTATTGCCATTATCATTGGCACCATTTCCATATGGTGTACATACACTAGGAGGTTCCTAGTTCATGTGTATGACGGTTGTCGTAGTATACCGCAATACTATTATCTCCCCATTGTGGGGATGTTTTATTTCAATTTAGGTTTCATGTGCAGGTTAGCTTACCTCACATTACTTCCTCATTCATGATGTAGTTTGCCAAATAACTTGGTTGACCAAAGATGAAGTGGTTTATCGGGTTACAAGCTCTCTTGAGCGTTGGTCATTCATGGTGTGTAGTGTGCACACACATTGGTTGTTTTTGACAATTACTGTCTCCATAGTGCTGAGCATTGGTTATAGGCTCTAGCTGTGTAGTTCTACTTGTAGGTACATCACCGGGACATCCCAAGAAACTTCGAGGGTTTTCTGGTCCCGTTCTTCAATTGAAGGGTATTTCATCACTGGTAAGTGAAGGTTCTTGTTGAGGGGTTTGTTTCCACTCATAGGTCTCATGACAAGGTTTACCATGTTGGTGTTTATACAATGGTTCACCACATGCGTGAGTGCGTATGGAGTATGCTTACTCCTTAAGTCTTAATGGTTTGGAAATCTCGTTTCCTTATTCCATCGCCACTTGGCAATATCTATATGCGTAGGCTTTACTGTTATAATAGATGGAAGTCTTTCTAAGGGTTCGCATCTTCACCACATTGGTGGTCTTTGGCTAACGAGGGGTACCTTCCTTTGGGTTTCTCGTAGTGTCCAAGTGGGGACTAGGCTAATTTGGCATTATCACGATTCTTATGCCTCTGTGCTACCGTTGCTACAGAAGGCAAGAAGGAAAATTAAGAGTTTGTCTACTGTATACTAGGGTGATGCTCTAGTGACAGTGACATTGAGGTAGCCATTAGTCCAAGCCACTCATAAAGTTGGGTTTGAATTGATGGTCCAGTTGTTGATTTCTTGTCGTATGAGGTCATACCTCTTGCAAGTCTTGTTAACAAATGGTGCAGGTTTTGCAACCATTTATGTTTATATAACGTATTTGGTTTACGGCTTCTGAGCCTTATTGCTGCAAGCTATGCTCTTTGCAAGCTGCTTATACATGTTTCCACTTCCTGCATACCCCATAGGTTGAAGGTATTACTGGGCTCCATGATAAGTCGTGACATCACGCTTCCGTTCATAGGAGGCCCCTTTAGACATTCTGATGTCAATCAGTGCCTTTCGGTGGCGGAGGGTATTCCTTGTTAAGTGAAATCCTTTCGGTATCCTAACCGAATATTCGTTCTGGTTGTCGTGCTCTCTCCATGACACTTGTTCAATTGTGTTAACTCAGACACCCTTCGAGGATTGCTCCTGGGTGTTGTTAGGTTATGCCGTTACATCTGGCCAATGTTTATGATATGTTATCACCATACCGCCTTGTGGTATCGTATTTAAGTGAAGAGGGGGAAAATATGACGAGACAGAAGAGATAAGACGGTCCAGACCTTGGGTCCCGGCCCAGGTCCCAGGCCCCCTTCAGGATCCGATTCAGGCTCCAATCCAGGCACCAAGTATCAGTTCGGGTCCAGCATCCTGCGTCTTTTGGACCAGAAGGCTTTACAAAGAGGAAAGCGTCAAAGTTAAGAGGGTTGCTCCAATATAATAATGTCACATGTACAAGGGTTTAAAGATAGATTTCACCCCAAAAAGTCTATAAATAGGAATATGAGGCTCATTTGTAAGGGGGAACAAGAAAAGAAAGAGAGGTAATAAGAAAGCTCTCTAAAACTATAATATTAAAAGATTAACAAGGATAAGTAGATCTCATGATAGGTGTTCTCCCTATCTCTCGGTGTTTCGGTGTGGGAATCTAATCGACGTTTTCATTGGCGCCGTCTGTGGGAAACGGACAACCGAAATGGTAACCACGATACAGCTACGACGGGGAGTAATTGTTCGTTCGAAGGGAGATCGAAGGAATTCACCAAATTCATTTGAGGAATTACCCGGGAGTCTACAAGTCGCATCGTCAACTACATTCTCTTCTCGGTCGCGTCAATTACATCGCTCGATTGAATCAAGACCTGAGGAAGTAACAGAAGGTAGAAGAAATCAAGAATATGAACGTAGCACAGGAATCTTCGGTCGCTGAGGCTTTGAAGAGATGATTCAACTCATTAATGAAGAATAAATCCCGGTATCGGGAGGAGAATTGAAAGAGGTTTATGTTCGCGAAAGAAGAATCACGTTTAACGCTCGAAGGAAATCAGCAAATCAAGATCAAAGGATTAAGGTTTACAGTGTCCCGTGTGAGGAGGTAAAATGATTGTAAAGCATCGACAAAAAAACCAGATCATCTTCGAACGATCGATGAAGTGTCCCAAGTGTATGATGAGTTCGAAGGTTAAAAACTGAAGCCGGTCGCGCTATACGATCCAGAGCCAAATTTGCAATATCAGACACGGATCGTGATCGGTCGCAGAAGATCGCAAAAGAATCAATCCGATGCGGTAGAACTTTCCTACGATCCAGAGCCAAATTTGCAATATCAGGCACGGATCGTGATCGGTCGCAGAAAATCGCGCAAGAATCGATCCGATGCGGTGGAACTTTAGTCGTTGGAAAAAGGCCGATTCGCTCGAGACTCTTCTATTCAAAGAGGAATCGTTCGGAGATTACATCCAAAAGAAATTCTTGATCAAATTCAAATACAGGAGGAGAACTGCGAATCCTACTCTCCCTAAATTATCAATTATTGCACTAAATTACATCTCAATTCAAGTACTGACTGGACCTTAGCTAACTGCACTTACTCAAAAGCAGGAGCGCAGCTGAAAAATTCCCGGCCCGACGACGATCGAAGCAAGATCCCAGTCGGAAGCAACCGCGGAGCAACACAGAGGCAAATCAAAAATAGCGAGGAAAAGCCTTCCTTCTAAAACTTTCAAACCGGGCGCAAGGCGTCACGCACCAGGCATTTTCTTGATCAGCACCAACTTCAAACAACAAAGACAACACGAATAAAGCCTGGCATGAGAAAGCTGATTTTGATTGAAGAAATGCTCCACCAAATTCTTTCCCTCTCGAAGAGCAAGAAGCAAGGAACAATCGCACAGTATGCTCAAATCGGACTTAATTCAACACGACATAGCAGGTAGTTGTCGTAAGTTTTCTTTCCAAAGAACAAGGTATGAATTCAAAATTAAGGCAAGCTTACAACAGTCGCGGATTCAAGGTAATCTCTCTGAACTTTAATGGTATCGCCAAAACTTGACAATATGATAGACTTAAAAAAAAATGCACATACGTCTTCTGCCTAAATTTTTAATAAAGCAGTAATTTAGTCTTGTTAAAGCCCGTTCTGTTTGGCTTAATTGAGCCTTACCTGTATTAGGCTGAAGTTAATGAACATGGTACTTCTTTTTGCTCTATTGTTATTATTAACACCGCTATAGACGACCTTTTAAAAGCTTTAGTCAGCTAAATGTTCAAAGTGCTTAAATTCTGTCAATTAAATTTGGATGAACGCTGATATGACATGAATGCTTGGTTTATCTCCAACTATCATCTTTTTCCAATATGAATCTAATTTTTGCTTGAAACTTTTTTCTATTCCTCGATCAAACCTGAGAATGAAAGATGAATACATAAACTGAGCATATATCTTGTTTTCTACATGAGGAGTTTTATGGCTTTGCCTAGAATCTGAGATAGGATTCTAATATAAATATTCTTGCTCAAGTTTAAAACTGATTTCACCCCTGGTTTATCTTCCTACTGGTGAGAATATGCAAAACAGCCTGGTTTTGATCTTTTCTCTTAGAGCTCTTTGGCATTAACAACTTGTCTCTTCGGTTTTAAAATCAATAAAGCACGTTTCTTATCTCCTTTCAAAACTCTTTCTGATAAGCAGTTTAGAGTAATGAAGTTTCCAGTAGTTCAAAACGCTAAAAAATTTACTCTATTCTTCATCTGTTTACTGCTACTACTTTGTAGCCCACAATTTGATTGTCTCAAGAAAAAACTGTTATCATCTGCAAGTGTTTCAGCTTTAAACATATCCAGTTTTAATCTATAACAGCCACTGTTTGTTTCTTCAGATTCGAGTATTACTACATACTAAACAAAGCTGATACTGTGTGAGCTGTTATTAAGATAGGTTTTGCTTCTGACTTTCACAAGGAGTGTATGCCTGTTCTGATCTGGTACTCAACTTTAGCAGTCTAAATTCTGGAAGATATATTATATTATTGTGACCGGTTCTGATTGAGCCAGGTATAGAGGTCTGTTGCTGAACATAAACAGGATTGACATGATGCAAACCTTTGCTTGCTACTATCTTTACTGCTTGGGTAGTGTTTATTTTCAACAAATCTTCAGCTACAAAAGATCCGTACAACTTCAGCCATATTTTCTTATGTTTACAAGTCAACACCTAAGTTTTGCTTTGCTTCCGGCAAGTATTCGCACTAGTTTGTAGGAAGTCTTCTTGAGAACTAAGCATATTCTGTGTACATGCTTTGTTTTGATTTAACAAACTTTCTGAAATGCTTCGCTACTCTTCCAAAAACCATAAACAACAATATCTGCTACTTCACCCTTTCTCTTGCTATCATTAGGTGTTTCCCAACTTCAGCAAAACACTTCATTTTTATCTTAATATTAGCTTTTATTATTACATGATAATCCATAGCCGGTTCTTTGTTGAAAAATTGTTTTCTGCTAAACTCTAATGGTTCTCACTCCTATTGCAGTTTTGTTATAAACGATTGCTGCCCATTTTTTTTTAGACGAAGCCGTGTATAGATTAGAAAGCCATTTATAATTCCACTACTACCATAGTTAGTTAAGCCTCTTTTTAAGATTCTTTTCCAACGGTAAATTTCTAGCAGTTTTCTAATATGTGAGATAATATGAAGTTATTAGAAGCTATAATTATCTCGTATTCCTGTTCAGTTTACATCATTTTGCCTCTATTTCTACTTGTAATAATACACCAGCATATTTGATCATTAGTTGTGCATAGTATCTATTTCTGCAAAGTTCCTCTCAAAAGAAAGTCGGTTCGTGCTCTTTCTTCGGCCTACCTATTAGCTTGTTTTAAAATTAATTTGTTTGGTTGTTTAACGTAGGAAGACAAACGCAGTACACTTAGCAGAACTATTCTATCTGTACATTGTTTTGAAGCTATTAGAATGTACATCTCTTGCCTGATTTTTTCTACTATCACATATTCCCTTTTCAAGCAATTTCTCATCTATGAACATGCTTTATCTTTGCCTCGTTTAAATCTTAGTTGTATCACTCTAGTTCATACAGCCCAATTTAAACTTACAAACAAATGCTCACTCTCTGTCGGTATTATTTGCTTCATATTGCTACTTGACCAAGAGATCTGTTTTAGCGAATACATAATTTCCAAGTTGAACCCTTTTTGTTTTCCGATGTGATTCAAAGTTTTTACGCTGCACGAGTACTGATGATTCCTTTATCTTGATTTTCCTGTCTCTGGTGAATCAAATAACTTTTAAGTTGCAAATATAAACTACTATCTGTACTCCCCTTTCTGCATCTAAGGCCTGCTTTCTTGCTCATGTTTGGTTGCAAAATTACTTTCGAAGGCAAGAGCTATTGTTAATGCATTAAGATATAAAGTAAGAGTTTGCTATCAAGCACGAACCTAGAATAATATGCAATATAAAACTCCTCCTTTGTTGATACTTTCCTGCTGTGCTAATTACAGATGTTTGCCCAATCCATATGTTTTGGCTGATTACTCAAACTTTACATACAAATCATCAAATTGTGCATTGCATTTCAAGAGCTATTTTAGAAACTGTATAGCATAAATTTTTGCGATTCCTTTCTAAAGGCAGGCGGTTGATTTTCCATCGTGGGTCCAACTGCATAAGATTGTTGAAGAATTGATTCATTATTTTGGCAAGATTGCTGATCTTGGTCATTGCTTTGAATACTTTGGTTTGGCCTTTGATACCACTGTGATTATATCTTCTCTATACTAACAGCCTACTTTGTCCAATTTACCTCTGATTATGACCGAAAATGTGATAGTCACCTTCTCCTTAGTTTTTTACCAGCTGTTTTAAATTCATAGAATAATAAATGCGTATTCTGTTTACCTGCACTATTTCATTACTCTGTATGAACTGCCTCACAGTTGTTTTGTTCCTGTTTTATCTATATACGTGATCTGCTTCATCCTTACTACTAGTTTTTCTTCCTTTGGGACAGACTTAAAAATGCATTAGTGATCAGTACTACGAAACAATTGTTAGACATCTGCTTGCTACGGCTATCAAGTGCTTTCTCCCCGTATCATCCTATAATTTATCCTGTTAGTCCAGGCGGAACATGGAGAGGTGCTTGTTCACATCCAGGGCAAGGCTAACCTGTAGTTTTGTATTCTCCAATCACTCTCATCTCAAAAAGCCAAGGTACACTCCTGACACTAAAACAACCTTGCAATAATGATGGTAAGAGCCCAAACAGAAATGCTTGATTGTACGGTTTAAAAACTGCATTCCTTCTGATATTTAAAACATGATTATATTAATGTTCTTGCTTCCGAATTTTACTTTGGAAGTTTACAAGGGACTTGAAATCGAGATCAAGCATGGTCGTAAACGTTTTATTAACAAGCCCAAGTTTCTTATAGTGTCTTTTGGTTGCGTTTCTGATAAGCTTAATACAACCGGTTACTCTATCACACTTTATGGACGATCTCTGCTGCTCAGGTTAGAGCCTATTACATTTCTTTTCCAAAGTTTAAGATTAGAGCCTCAATATGAGCATAGTTGCACCTGATCTTGTTTAAAGTTTATTTTACTGTTGTTGGTCTCAATTATGGATTGAAACTATGGTACATAACAAGTCTTTGCTGCTTTTGTTTACTTCTCGGACAACACTGTTTTTCCAGCAGTTCTAAAGCTAAAACTTAATAACAAGAATCGAACTCCCCTGTGTAGGTACGAAGCCCAAAAACCCATGACTTGTACTGTCCAGTAAAGCTCAAAGTTTCAGCAATTTCAAGATTGCTTTAGTTTTACCCTCATTTATAAAATGCATTATGGCTTAAACAACACGCTTCTTCCTAGCTTTATCAAGTTTTGTTTAAATCTGTTTTAAGGAAAATTATGCATTATATAGTTCCAATTCTTCGGATTCTACCTGTTAATTGAGCTTGATTAGTTGATGATGCGGTCGCTCAATTAAGATCCAAAATACACCCTATATATGCTCCTGGTTTTTACTATTATGAAGCATCTATTACAAATATTGAGCCGGATCATGTCATAGACTACATCTAATTCCCTCTGTGATGTCCCTTATGCTGCAATCACCGGTTTGGAATGCTTTTTGACAACAGTTTTGTTAAAACACTGTTCTGTTTTGCTGCTCCATGATGCTGCTGTTGCTGCCTTAACTTCTACGGTTAAAGCTAAGAAGTATGTGTCTTAAATATCCAATTTGTTACGTTGGTGGTGAGCTTGTTTCAGCAGTTTTAATGACTACGAATAAGCAGAATCTGCCTTAGATTGTTCTCTGTTTACAAGTTCTATTTGCGTGATTCAAATAACCCATGTTTAATTATATTTATGAGTAACCACGTTCACTTCTGCCCAATGCTCCATACACGTTACTTTGGCTCTGCATTTATCCCTTCCAGAATTGATTTCATGCTGTTAGAATCCAAAAGTGAAGCTGTTACGTAACAGTGTTTTCAGGCAGCAACCTCCCTAACTATGTTCTGCCGCACAACCGCAATAGCTGGACATTTTATGGTTGCCATTGTGGAATATATTAGACCGAGGGAGGCACGTAAAGGTTGTAAAGAAACTTCACAAGAGCTGCAAGACAAGTATGCTTCAAAGCGTGGTTCTAGATACATAAAAACCTGAAGTGGTGGTCCATCATTTCCGACGGAGAGGTATGCCTTTGACAGAACTACTTCTTGTAATCCAGTCTGGGCATTGTCACTGTGCACTGTGGGAGCTGTTATACAGCAACCTTTCGCTTTTGTACTCAGTTGATAAATGCGCTTAGTTAGAGTATTTAAAGTCTGAATGAACCACTAAAAAAAGGAAATATTCCCATGCTTTCATATTCTGAGGTCACGGCTGCTTTATGATAGGAGTTTGACAGTTTTTAGACAAACAACTTCTCTAGTTATGCTCTGCTGTGATTAGCAAATTGATTTGTCTTTATTAAAATGCTATTCTGATTTCAAACATCTGACATCAACCTGTTTACTTTGCTGCAATATTTTTTGTGGATGTATTGAACCTTTAAATATTTTGCTCAAAGTTCATATGTGCTATTACGACTGGTGGTTTGAGATTTAAAACAAAGGTTTTGTTATCTATTTTGCCACTGGTCTGATTTCTGTTCAAGTAAACTGTTACACAGCAGTATGAAACCTCCATTTCTGCTCCTGATTATTATCTGTTTTGAACTGAAAATTGGTACAATACATACCTCTAATTAAGATCATTGGATTACTTTGTTATACTTTGATCATGTTTATCATATATCTGATTCTAATTTTTGTTAAAACCTTTATCCCTCTGCCTTTTGTTATTATTAGAGCAGCATATCTCAGCTGATTGCACGAACAGAAAATCCATGTTTCAACTATTTGCTTCTGTTTGACCTGAGCAAGTCTGGTTGAGAACTGGTTGATTTATACCGCAGCATAACCATGATCTACATTCTACTTTCGTACCTATATCATTGCTGTTGAATTTTTTCTATCAAATCATGCTTCCTTTCTAAATTCAATTTTGTTTGAGTTATTTTGACTGTCTTAAAAATTCAGTATCTAGTTTAAGTACGTTTTGTTGATAAGCTTTTAAAAAATCCAGTATTTAGTTTAAGTATGTTGTGTCGATAAGCTGATTTCAAGAGTTTTTTTTCTTTTCTTTCTAAAAGTACCCCATTCTTCTTCTGTTTAAAATTACTACTTGTTTATTCCCGGATCTGAATAAATATTGTTAATTCTGTTTATTTATCAAATACTTGCTGTTTTGTGCCTCTCCAATAGAAATGTTCTGGGTTGTAAAGCTCGCTTCTCTATTTGTACTTATACGTCAATCTTTGTGCCTTACCTATCAGCTAGAGTGCTTACTGCTGAAATTATCGGTCTCCTACTGTTGCAGTAGCTATTTCACGCAGTTCATGAGGACAATTAGTCCAAGTATTATAAAATCCATTTAAGTTGACAAATTTCCTTTGTGTCAATATGTTTACTCATCCATGCCACTGCTATTGCTGCTCTCTGACTAAATCATTGCTAAGCTTGATATCAACTATGGCAATGTGAGGAAAATCCATACAGGAAGTGATATACATGATTTTCTACTCTTATTATACACGTTCTCATCTCTTGCGAGTGATATACATGATTTTTTCTCATCTCTTGCGAATGATATACATGATTATTTTTTATCTCTTGCGAAAGAAATAGAACTGAAATCTGTGAAGAATTGCAGGATACTTCTGATCGTTGTTTTGAGATTATGTTCCATTGGGTCCAATCTCTGTTGATTATCGTGCTTATCATAGATTATGATTTTGAAAGAACTAATACATATTCGAAGAAAGTGCAGGTACTTTTTACCAGGGGACTGATCACCCCTTGAAGTATTTAAAGAAAGCAATAACGAAGGCCATCGAGCCAAGAAAGCAAAAAACGCATGAGATTCAATACAGGCTATCATGCCTTGAAAAGTAACACCTACAGGCTATCATGCCTTGAAAAGTAACACCTACAGGCTATCATGCCTTCAAAAGTAACATCTACAGGCTATCATGCCTTGAAAAGTAACACCTACAGGCTATCATGCCTTGAAAAGCAACATCTACAGGCTATCACGCCTTGAAAAGCAACACCTACAGGCTATCACGCCTTGAAAAGCAACACCTTGGGCTATCATGCCCGGCCATCGAGCCAACTTGGGCTATCATGCCCGGCCATCGAGCCAACTTGGGCTATCATGCCCGGCCATTGTGCCAACCAAAAACCCATCTCTGGATCCATCAGGAGCTCTGGTCGCCTGTAATGGGTGAATTATTAGGTGTGGGACGCCACACCGTGTCTCGATCAGATACCTTCTAAAAATAAATACTTTAGAAGGGTATGATCATGAGTACCATCCTTTGGCTAGTACAAGCAAAGATGGGAAATATTTAATATATCATATATCATATCTATTTAACTTTTAAAGAAAATTATCACCTTTTGACTGATATAAGGAAATGATTAAAATTATCAAATTATCTTAGCCTCTTATTGAGATAACCAATGTGATTAAGGACTCACGTATTTTGAATCTCACCAAAAAGGATATTCAACAAGGCATGGCTTATGCCCTAGAATTTTTCAATATGTTGGTTCCCGAAGAAAGGCACCGGTGGAACTTTCTATAAACAACCACACTTGTGGGACTTTAATTGTATAATTGTACCAAACTTTTTTGTAAGTCCATTTTTCTTTGTAAAATCTAAAGAAAAAGAACTTGTGGGACTAGGAGATGGGAGAAAGAATATTTTTATCTTTCTTTTTTGTAAGTTCCACTTTTTAAGTGTCAAAAGTAGAACTTGTGGGACTGATGAAGAGGGGAAAAATATGACGAGACAGAAGAGATAAGACGGTCCAGACCTTGGGTCCCGGCCCAGGTCCCAGGCCCCCTTCAGGATCCGATTCAGGCTCCAATCCAGGCACCAAGTATCAGTTCGGGTCCAGCATCCTGCGTCTTTTGGACCAGAAGGCTTTACAAAGAGGAAAGCGTCAAAGTTAAGAGGGTTGCTCCAATATAATAATGTCACATGTACAAGGGTTTAAAGATAGATTTCACCCCAAAAAGTCTATAAATAGGAATATGAGGCTCATTTGTAAGGGGGAACAAGAAAAGAAAGAGAGGTAATAAGAAAGCTCTCTAAAACTGTAATATTAAAAGATTAACAAGGATAAGTAGATCTCATGATAGGTGTTCTCCCTATCTCTCGGTGTTTCGGTGTGGGAATCTAATCGACGTTTTCATTAAGCTATTCCCTTTTTGGGTTATAACGTCTCCTGTCGTTGGGTAGGCCGTCTATACTCGCTCCTAGAGCTCGAGACTAGGTTTAAATGTCCTCTTTGATGATGGATGATATTTGGGGTAATCGTGTAATTGCTCTTGGGAACTCTGTCCCGTTTGTTGAGCATTGTGGTGTTCACGTTAGGCAATCGCCTTACTGTGTTTAGGCTGGGTATACTTTCCAGCTGTCATGTATTTGCTTGATGTCTTGAGACATGTCCCATGTCTATACTTACTAGTCTGTGCATTTCGCACTTTCTAGTCCTTATTCCTTATCTTCAGATGGATCCTCTGAGTTCCTTATACTTGGTTGTCTGAAGTATCCAGCTGTTCTGATTTGAACTCGCTCATGGTCCGTAGAACGGAGTTGACTACTTCCCGTGTGTCGTACACTACATGTATACGTATGTGGGGTACCATATTGATACGTTACCACTTACCCAACTATATGTCAGGCCCGCAAGCTCCTTCGGAGTGCGGTTGTCCCACATCCCGTAATTGGGTACACTCGTAGTGTTCGTCACACGCCTAGGTGAAGTATTCTATTGTCAACTCCTCTTGTATCATTCTATGATACTCACCGTAATTTGGTTGGTTTGGTTTAAAATTCAAGGTTTTAAAGAAAGGTTGTGGTTTTGTAAGAAAAATTTTGGGTTTTAAAATTATGGTTCGGTGTTAAAAGCAGTCTCTCATGGCATAGCCATGTTTGAGGTCTTGACCAAGTCTAGTTCCTCGCTGACTGGTATGTACTAAGTACAGTGGTCGGGCCATTAGGCCTTTCCAAGGTTCCATTCTTTCAGTGTCAGGATTTGTGATCCAGTAATTGCTTTATCGTAGTCACGGTACCTTACTAGGTACCTGTGGCGTGTTAGAGTTCCTTTACGTATCTCTGTCCTTACTGCACTTGCCGTGGCAAGTGCGTGGTACTAGTGGTTTTTGGGTAATCCTGTACCAATCTTGGTATGGTTTCTGCTTGTATTTGATAGTCTTGTTGACTCTTCCCTTGATCTTATTGATTTATGATTGGGATACTCGATCCTTTTAAGTAGCTTCCCATTGATCTTGACATGGTTGTCTTGGTCGGGGTACTTCTCCAATCCTTAGGAATCCCCATTTATTTAGTTTTATGTTTTCCCTTGTTGGTCGTTCCCACTGGTTTACCGTGGTTATTGAGCCTTAGCTTGGTTAGGCACTACCCTTGTAGTCCTATCGGTTCATATCCCGTGGATGTTCTTGTAGTTATCTGAGGTATATTGGCCAGGTATTGCAACCTTAATGGTGTTGTAGTTTTATAGTTAGCCGCTTCCGACTATGTCCTTAGTCAGCTAGCATACCGTTGGTGGTATTATTCAAGTATTACTATCCCGTAGACTTGTGTCTCAGGTTCCGTTACTGCTCCCTTTTTCATTCCTTTGCACGGTTAGTGCTTCTTCCTTGCTGTTGGTTGACTAGCTAGGTTTCGCGACTGCTAAGCACGTCGCCCCATGCTGTTGTAAGTGGCAGCCTCCTTGTGATTGGAGTGCTCATCCTACCGCTATTAAGTGCGGGTATTGTTGTTCAACCGGGATCTATCCCCGGGACTCCCAATTCTTGGAATCTACCATATGTCGGTTCTTGTTTACTGTGTGATTGCTTCACAACTGCCAGATCGGGTTTTCCCGAGTATGAGAGGTCCTTCCTTCTCCCTGGCGTCTTTTCCTGAGTCATACAAGGGGTTTGTGGAGGGCGGGTCTGGTATCGTAGGTATCCGGTACTCACCGGTAGTTCCTAACTAGCATCTCTCTAATGCTATCACTCAGCCCTTAGCCCTAAGCTTCTAATTCCTAACTCGGTATTTCCTAAACTCGGTATTTCCAGTCATCAGAGCGATACTTCGCTCTGATACCACTTTTTGTAACACCCTTACCACTAATACAATCATTACCGTCCAATCTCCTCGTACTTCCAGGTTCACGCAGCGGATACATACTTACATACAGTGGGTGAAACAATGCCGTTAGTCACCATCGTGACTAACAAGGCTACTACTTCTACATACAGCATCGGTCTGATGGACCGGAAATCCTGAGTACTACACATCTACAACACATACTCCATTCATCAATTGAATACTACAATGTTCCATTCAATACTTTACTCCTTCATAAACCATACAAAACAGAATACATAACCGAGTTTGCTAGGTTCCCAACACAAATACAATGCTTCTTCCAAGTTCATATGTACTCATTAAGAGTCTAACCACTACCCATTCCTCACAACTACTTACTTTCTAAGTACAAGGGGTGTGCTATTTAGTACACCTCTACATTCTACTACTACTATCCAAATGTAGTCACCGGTCTTGTGCCTTGACCATATCCTCTTCGGGTACCTGCACACTAAAAACGTTCCCCCGAGGGGGTCAGCTTTCGCTGAGCATGATAACCGCATACCCCGCGTACTAGTGAGGGTACGCCAACCACTTGGTCGAATACATGCGGTTCATTTTATTCATACATACATGCATACATGCTCTTATACACAACATTACAATACATTACACAAGGAATACATACATACACGTCATTACACACTCTTCAATACATACGGGGTAACCATACAAGCCGTCAAATTCCTTCTTACCTTTCCGAGATACGCAGTACACAATACATATACAATACATACACAATACATACCCAATACATGTCCTTGTTAGCTCATGTTGGTCCACCCGGGTTAATCGGGTGGGGATTACTCTTTTACTCGTTCCACAGTACTTACGCATACATACTCATACTCATACATACTTATTTACTCAAGTCAAGTCGTCGGGACCTCCGGCCCGGGGAACTACTCGGTCCCACCACCGGGATTTACTTGGTTCACCAATCGAGGATGCTACCCATTAAAGGGATTTGGGCTGTGGACCAGTTTAAGAACCAGGAATCGGATCCAACCTCTTGTGTCTCCTCATCCTCACGCGTGGCCGAAGCTATATCGGACTTCTACTCATTCCATTTTACTTTGTACTTTTGTTAGGAGTTAGGTGGTTAGGAATTAGTAGAAGTCATTCACTCAAGCCACATACACAAATACATTGCTCAATACACATTCATACGAAATACAATACAATACTCGAGTACAATACAAGATTCGAATACAGTTCATCATCATTCATATATTTCATGAATTATACAAACTATTGTTCAAGACAAACATCAAGAACAATGTAAACAAGCACAAGTAAGTGCAATATAGTCCGATTCATGCATTTATCTTATTAGGTGACCAAATAAGCACACAAATCGGGGTAACCAGATTAGGATACAGGGCATAAAGAAATCATACCTCTTTCTGCACTTTACTTTACCGGTGCCTTCTTGTTCCTTAGTCCTTATTTGTTCCTCGTGTCCTATTCTTGAACCCCCGGCTACATGCCAAACGGTTCAATCAATACTACGCATTACATTACATACATAGTTGCTACTCCCGTACTTACCCCATTGCCCCGTTGTTTCGGTTTCACTTGCTGTTCTTACACTTACTCATTGTTTACTTTCTTTAAGTTTGTTTTCTTACTTAACACTAGTTTACTTACATATACGTACATATGTATATGTGGGTATACATATACATACATATATATATTATTGTTATTTAATTTAAATTTTTTTTTTTATGACTCGACCGACCTTACCCAAGTCCGGTCCCAAGGTCGGTCGAAGTCAGTAGGACAATACGCTGGGAAAGTTTCAGGGCCGACCGACCTTGCAAGTCTGGTCCCAAGGTCGGTCCATTCCAGTGAGTTACGGATGGAAAATTTTTAGCCCGACCGACCTTGCAAGTCCGGCCGCAAGGTCGGTCCATTCCAGTAAGTTACTGTACAGGCGAATTTTGAGTCGACCGACCTTGCAAGTCCGGTCGCAAGGTCGGTCCCTTCCAGTAGGTTACATTACGGGAAATTCTTCTGGCCGACCGACCTTGCATGTCCGGTCCCAAGGTCGGTCCGGCCCAGTAATTGCATTTTTATTTCTATTTTCAGTCCCTCTTCTTACCCATTCCTTCCCCATTGTTCCTACACTTAATCCCGCATGTTTTAACACTAATTAAACCTCCTAATACCCCTTAGTTCATCCACCAAGTTCCTTACTAAATCCATCAATCATCTTACACAATTTCCTCATTTCCTTTCCACACTTACAACAGATTTTCATTCCTCTAATGCTACAGATTTTTGTTACAACTTCTACCATTCAATACTTCCACTATCAATGTCACTCCTAGCATCCCAAATACGTTTCCAAGTCATTACACTACCTATACCCAAGTCCAACTCTCTTCTTACCAAATCTTGCACATTAACTCTTCCTAATTCCTCCAATGAAATCCAATACCTCTTGCTACAGATTTTTACATGTTTCATCCTCATTCTCTAATTACCAATCCATGGTCATTAAACATCTCTACTAACCCCAATACATACCTTGGTTCTCCCATTCACCAAGTCATTCTTTAATGCTCAATTCCTACCAAAATTTCGCCATAGTTCATCTACTTTTCTTACTTAGCCACACTTACACATTCTCACCAAATTCATTCCTAATCTAGCCAAACCACGAGGGTTCTACCAGCACTCATACAAATATAAATTCCTCAATACTTTCTCAATCCACAATTCCCATCCACATACACATCACATTTGGCTCCAAAGCCTACAATTCAAATACTTGCTCTTAAATACTCAAACTTCACAATCCTCAATACTAGTACAAGGTTTTGGATTCTTTAAATATTTTACCCATTCCCATTACTCTAATGCAATAGAATTTAACATTAGGAAGGAGCTCTTACCTTGAGCTTATACTTCCTTCTTTCTTTCTCATTTTTCCTCCTTCTTCCTTTCTTGCCTCAAAATCGGTTATGTGGGGAATGGAGTTGCCAAACTCCATTCCCATCATCCAAAGCATACAAAACAAGTATAATTAATATACTACCCTTTAGATTTATACTAACTCATTGAGATGTTTTAAACAAGTTTCTAGGGTTTACCTTTTGAAGCTTTTAGGAGAGGTTTTAGCCTTTGGTTCAAGAAGGTGTTCTCACCACCATTGGAGGGTTGAAGCAAAGATCCAAAACAAGAGGAAAAACAAGGTAAGAGAGAGATACCAAAATCGGCCATGCCATGGAGATGGAGAAAAGTGAGGTCTTTCATGGAGATTTTTACCTTGTTGGAAAGAGGAGACTCCAAGCTCCATAATGGTGTGCTTTTCTCTTCAAATGGGGAAAACCCATGGAGATGAAGTTGCTCATTTTCGGATTTTGAAAAGATAGAAATGTAGAGCTTGAAGAGGGGAGTTCAAATATGTATTTTATTTTACATTTGGAGCTCAAATGGAGCTAGAGCATGAGGAAGAAGAAGGGAAGCCATTAGAGCTTCTTGTGGAGCTCCCAAAATCGCAGCAGCCAGAAGAGAGAGGGAGAGAGAAATCGATGAGGAGGAAGGAGAGAGATGAGAGAGTAGAGAAATGAGTGAGGTGAGAGAGTAAGTGGGGTACTTTTACCCCTTTTTACTTTTTGCTTTTGTCTCTTAATTAATTAGCTAGTAAGTGAGTGTGTGTGAGGGCTTTTAACTTATTAAAACCGGCCCCCTTACTGTTATACTAGCTGGAGCGTTTCTTTGTCTTCTACAGAAACACTCGTTATTTTACCCAGTTTAGGTACTATTCACTAACCGGGCTTGTTTTCTGGAATTTTCTTGTTTAATTATTTTTATTGGTTATTAAGCTTCCATAAATGCTTAATAATTATTATTTAATGATTTATAACTTTTACGGGTCTGTTTGACCACTTAAAGTCACGTTTCCGAGTTTTCTTGAAAAACGTGCTCTAAAGCTCTATTAGCGTTTTAATTCATTGTTTGGATCCGTTTTCTTCGGGAGTTGTTCCCATATATTATTTAGGTCTTGTTAAACCTTTGGAATCCATATATTACGCTATCCGGGGTCTCATACCTCCTATGGTTATTTATTTAGCGTTTTTCGCTTTTTAAGCTTTTCTTTATTTCTTTTGGATTTATTTTTCCTCACCAATACTACTTAAGCATTATTAGGCTCCTAAATAAGGATTAGGATAATTTAATAGCTATATTTAAGTTCAGGGTATTTCATCCAGCCCGTTTGGCTTGTTATGGCCGAGCCTGAATAAAATTAGATTTGGGCCAAGAATTACATGGGCCCAAACAGGATCAACCCATACATTTGCAAAGTTAATTGACATGATAGACAAAGTCAGTAACAAAATGTAGGCATGAGTTTCAAAAGCCACATAAATGATATACAAATAGGCACAGACATCAAAACGATTTAAAAAAAAATCATATACATGGATACATGATTTGAAGAACTGTCGTAAACACATAAAAGGAATTTCGGAAGCCATTCAAGTGACATGTACATGGGGTGAAATTTTGAAAGCTATCTAGATAGCAAGTCAGAATTATTCAAGATAAAACTCTCAAAAACTAACAAAATGAGTCGTAGTGTATAGGTTGCTAATCAATTATTAGTCTTATCCTATTTATTATCTTTCAATAGTCGATCAAAGGTTGAAAGCAAGAGAATAATACAAAGGTCATAGGATGAAATCACAATAATGAATAAATCATAAGATTGCAACCAAAAGTAAAAACCACAAAAGAATTACAAATTGATACAAATACAAATAAAATTTTTAGATAAAAAGCTGCTATGGGGGGTCGCATCGACGCCGCCTCACTTGAGCTGATAGGATCAGCAAGAAGTGCACCAACCTATACACGTGTTTGAAGTGGAGACCCCGGTAGTCCTAGCTAAGGTCCAGCTCCTTAATCCAGCAGTTCCTTGTTCCTCAAGCAATATGTACAAGCCATAGAACAAAAACAAAGAGGTACGAGAATAATTAGTAAATGAAATGTAAAAGGGTTGGGGTGTGTGCAATGGGATCATACGGCCCCTCTCAATGGGAGGAAAGGGGCAATCTAATCACCTCTCATACCCCAAACGAGAACATATAAAAGAGTTTCAAGCTGCAAATAAATGCTTTGAATTGTAAGATAAAACAAACATCGGGGTTGCTACGCAGATTAATTCAACGTCCTAGATTACGACTCAAACCGAAGTGTAGTATCAAAAGGGGTGGGGTTGTGAGTCATGTGGGATCATACCTAGAAGAGTTTATATCATTTCCCTCTAAGATGAAGAATTAATAAGGACCATCCAACTGATGAGTGGTTTATCTAACAATTATAGCATAGGGCAACTATCTCTCGACCTATGTTCATATCTAAGCGCATCGGGACAAGTTATGTGCTAGCCTCAAACCAGTTTCCGAACCAATATCAATGCGCAAGGGACAATTTAATATTGGAGGCAATTGAAATTTTAGTAAAGATTGAAAGATAGTATTTCCAAACCCATAGAAGGCTGCCTATAGCTCAAAGTCCATCCGCAAGGTAGACGTTCAAAGTCCAATACCGAATCCAAACCGAGCCAGTATTGCGCATATCCAATCGGCCCATATCCAATCAATTGTATGTACCTACCCCAAAACACAAAGTCAGATGGTCAGAGTAGATCAAATCGAGCAAACAGTACAAGGGACATTACTGGATGTAAATAATTCAATTACCAGGTCAAACATCAAAGCGCAAGGGGCAAGATACATTTTGAAATAAACTATGTCCAAATCGGTATTGGATCAATATTAAAGCGCGAGAGGCAAGTTCACTACCGAAGCAGCATATTTTCTATTCCACGTAATGCGCAAAGGGGCAATTGCATCGAGACCCATAACATATCACTTTCCAAGCTCGTAGAATGAAGATGTCATGGGTAATAATATTTCAACTGCAGCACAAACCCATCAAATTTGCAGGTAATGGACCGGGCCCATATGCCTAGCAATTAAGTAAATACAACGGACCAACCCGCTGGATATCGAGGCGTTCAAATCCCAACGAATTCATTAGGCAAGCAAACAACATATGGCATAAGGGGCAGACAACATGTTTCTGTCCAAATCCCGTGTCAAAATTAATTGACAACACTTATAACACTAAAGAAATATCGGTTAATTGAGTCGTAATAACTCACACTATAATTCAGCAACCAACTCGTGTTATTAGCAGCAGAAACCAATCAAATCGACAGCAAGTTCATAAATAGAGTCCAGTCCAACGTAGAAGAATTTGGCTGGTGTAAAAGGACCAAAGAACAAGGCTAAAGAAAGTTCAGGATAAACTTCAATTAGCCAATAAACCAGAAAATCAGTCAAACCAGAGAAATTTCACGATACAGACAGTTGTTAAACAGTAATGGGGAGCACTTCCGAGAAAGCACTAGCTAGTTTAGTAAGTATAAATCGGTACATTGAAACAATGTCCTCACACCAGCTCAAGCAGATAAACAGATGATTCAAAATCGGTGTAGCAAACAGAATACGTGTACAGTTTTTCAACCCATCATCCTTGCAAGAAACGTGGAAGCCAGACCCGCAAATTAGAGCAACAACGGGGAGCAAGGGATTAGATAAATTCCCCAATCTCAATACACAACAGTGATACGAATCTCAGCTAATCAAAAAGGATCGACTCATACCCAGCAACAGAAATATGCAGAGGGGGTGAATTTCAGAGCGACGAGTAAAAAACTGGGTTGTGGCGAATCGGTTAAGGAGTGGAGCAAGGGGTTAGTAAGCTCGTTCACCCCTCTGAGGAGGGGTATCTGGAATAAAAGTGAAACAAATAATATCATCACAAACCCACTATACACTTCCCCAAGCAAGCGAAAGGAAGCAGGGGATTTGTCGGGAGTGTTACGAGCAACAACAACCCCTAAATCTCAAGGTTGAAGAAGGGTTTCATTTGTTAGAGAACGAGATGAGAGCTGGTGAGGAAGAGAGGATTATGCTTCGGCTTGTTTCGGGAATTGATCGAGGAAGAAGAAGAAGGTGGCTTCATGTTCATTCATCGTCTAGATTTTTGGCTTCTGGAGATAAGATAAGAAAAATTAAGGGTTTGTTTAAGATCGAGAGATGAAGATGGAGAAAAGGGTTTGTTGAGATCGAGAGGTGAAGGGGATGGCGGGTGTTGTTGTTGGTTGAAGAAGAAAACCAAGGAGAGCCGAGAGTGGAGGTCGGCTACTGTCGTCTCGCCAGGGTTTAAATCTACTAGCATCAGAAGAAGGTTCTGCTCCAAACCGACCACTACTCTTCAATGGAGAAAACTACGCCTACTAGAAGAATAAGATGGAATTTCACATCAAGTCTAACGATCCAAGAATGTGGAGGGTAATATCACAAGGAGACTACAACTTCCAAGACGCTCAAAGTGTCAACATATATGTTGACAACATGACGGATAACCAGATCAAAAGGATAATATTCAATGCGCGAACTGTAAGAATCATTCATTGTGCATTACTACCTGAGCAATATTCCAGGGTATCCTCTGCTGAGACTGCCAAGGAGATATTGGAAACATTGGAAGTTGCCTATGAAGGGAATGATGAAATCAAGAAAACCGCATTAAGCTCTTACTCACTCATTGGGAGCTATTCAAGAAAGAAGAAAAGGAAAGCATTTCTGTAATGTACACTAGGTTTACCAAGCTAATCAACGAGATGCTCATGCTTGGTAGAACCATCTCAAATGAGAATCAGATTCGAAAATTCCTCAGATCGCTTCCTGCCTCCTTTGATAGCAAGGTCAATGCTATACAAGAGGTCCATGTTCTCTCAAGGATGTCTCTTGGAGACATGTTGGGATCGCTGATGGCATTTGAACTCAAGCTGCAACAAAGAAACTGAGAAAACTTATAGAGGGAGAAAAGCAAAGGCATAGCCCTCTAAGTGGCTAAAAATGAAAATTCCAAATCAGAAGAAGAAGATGATGAAGTCGTCCTATATGTCAAAAGGTGCTTCCAAAAATTTGTTAAAAACCAAATGAGGAGGAAAAGATTCCAAGGAGTCTGATGATCACCAAAGAAGAAATAACGACAAATGCTTTGGATGTTCAAAATAGGGACAACACATCAAGGACTACCCACAACATCCCCGAGAGAACAATGATCGAGTCAGGAAACCTGTCCGAAGGCTCTTTAACAGGAAACCAAAGAAAGAAGCCTTTGTCGCTGCATGGGGAGATTCAGAACCTAGTGATGATGATCAATGCACAGACACCGATAAACCAGGAGTGGAAATGCTCATCTCTGCATTCAGGATGTATGCCTAATGGCTCAAGGAAAGGATACATAAGAATCCGAAGAAGAAGAAAATCAAACTGAGGTAAATTATTCTCAACTTAGGAGGAAGAATCAGAAAGCTGAACTTCCAGGGCTTAGAAAATTCTCTCTTATATTTGTGGATCAATTAGAAGCACTTGAGATTGAAAATAAGGAGCTTTCTAAAGAAATTAAAAACCTAGAGAAAAACCCAGATAAAAACAAGGTAGTGAAACTTAATGATGCGTTATAAAAATTGCAAAATGACTATTGTGAGATACTTGTAGTTCATGAAAGGATAAAATTGGGAAAACAACCTGAAATTGATGAGTTGATTCTGCTATGACAAAAAGGAAAAAGAACTAGCATCTCTTGAAGAAAAATGTGTAGTACTAGAGAATAATGGTAGAACACCCGAGAGAAATGGTAGACAATTGGTCAGGTACCTAGCGGCCACCCGTCGGCAAGGAGTTTGTCATCTTTATAGACAACCTAGTCACCATAGTTCCAAGTGTCACAGGACACAGTTCTTGAGACATTGGCACCTAGAGTAAATTGGATTTAAATGGGTGATAAAAAGGGATCATAGAACATAGATTATTGGTGATAATAGACCTAAATATTTTTGGGACCCTAATCCCAAAATCTAACTTGTTAAGTGCATAATCAAGTAGGAAGGGATCCCTGCTTGTACATCGACAATGGGTTCTCAAAACAGATGACATGAGAAAAATGAAAGTTCTTCTCACACGAATTAGGATGCCAAGGAACCGTTTCCTTTGGCGATAATCAAAAAGGCAAAATCATCCGTGTAGGTAAGGTTGCTTTTTCATCATAATATGTTATTGATAATGTCAACTTGGTTGATGGGTTAAATTTTAATTTACTTAGTGTATCTCAAATTTGTGACAAGGGAAACTCAGCTCATTTTTATTCTAAGCATTGTAGCATAATAAATCTAAGTATTGGAAAAGAACGGTTAAGAGGAAAGATATGGAAAAATGTGTATGTAACGATTCTAGAGGATATTGATAGTTTAAATCTTCCATTTCTAACTACATCAATAGATGACTCTATGTTACGGCACAAAACACTTAGGCACATTAGCATATCATTGCTAAGAAAAAAAAGATAAAAGGTCTCCCGAATTAAAATCTGAGAAAAATGAAAAAAAAACTTGTATGAGATGTAAGCAAACTAAAACCTCCTTCAAATAAAAAAAATATGGAGAGTACATCCTTACTGCTTGAACTACTTCACATGGATCTTTGTGGACCAATGAGGATCTAGAGTTTTGGAGGAAACTGGTTTGTATTTGTTATTGTTGATGATTACTCACGTTTTGTGTGAATAATCTTTATTGCTTCAAAAGGATGAAGTCTTTGAGAATTTCAAGTATTTGCAGGACAAGTACTGATACAATTCAATCTCAAAATCAAAGCTCTACGGTCTAATCATTGTTCTTGATTTGAAAATAAAAAATTCATGGAGATGTGTGACAAACAAGGAATCAATCACACATTCTCAGCACCAAGAACTTCTCAACAAAATGGAGTGGTTGAGCGTAAAAACAGAACATTGCAAGAAATAGCACAATCCATGCTGCTGGGGAGCGGTCTTCCTCATGTATTTTGGCCAGAAGTTGTGGCAACCGCGTGCTACATTACCAATTGAACCCTCATTCTATATGTCCTCAACAAAACACCCTATAAGTTGCTCAAATGAAGAAAACCAAACTTAAGTCACTTCAGATTATTTGGCTGTAAATGTTATGTTCATAACAATGGAAAAAACTCTTTAGGGAAGTTCGATGCCAGAAGTGATCCAGCAATATTCCTTGGGTACTCAGAAAGAAGCAGAGAGTATAAAGTCTTCAACAAAACAACCTTAAAGGTAGAAGAGAGTGTGCATGTAATGTTTGATGAAGCCAAAATTTACATGGTCAAAGGAACTGATGAAGATGAAGCATTTGGATTTGATCTAACTGGACAAGACCACACAGAAAACAACAAAGATGAGTCACCACCTGAAGAACTAATGCCCGACAAATCAGCGACAGGTCAACAACATGACCTCGAAGGAAATGGTAATAAAACAATAAATGATCCGCAATCACAAACAGCTATTCATTAATCTCGCATCTTGTACAAAAATCATCCTCTATAGAATGCCATTTCTTACATCTCTAAAGGTGTTCAAACGAGATCACAAGCATGAGATCTCCTCACCTTCTCAACCACAGTATCATCTATTGAACCCAAGAACGTCAAAGAAGCACTCCAAGACTTGGACTAGATAAAAACAATGCAAGAAGAGTTGAATCAGTTTGAAAGATGTAAGGTTTGGCATCTCGTATCTCGACCTTCACACCTAGGAGTACTTGGTACAAAATGGGTCTTCGGAAATAGACTAAATGGGATGGGAAAGTTGTAAGAAACAAAGCTCATTTGGTGGCACAAGGACACCGTCAACAATAGGGAATAGATTTCCAAGAAACATTTGTTCTTGTGGCAAGAATGGAATCTATTCTCCTACCGATTGCATTTGCTGCACACAAGGGTGTAACGCTTTTTCAACTTGACATCAAAAGTGCATTTATAAATGGATATGTCAGGGAAGAGGTACACATGAAACAACCTCCAGGTGTTAAAACACAGGAAGGTAGAAACATGGTCCTTAAGCTTAACAAAGCCCTTTGTGGGCTCAAACAAGCTCCACGATCATGATATGACCATCTATCTACTACCAATTGGAGAATGGCTTCATAAGAGGTAAAGATGACTAAACCCTATTTGTGTACAATAATAGAAATTACTTTTTGATAGTGCGGGTGTATATTGATGACATAATCTTTGGAGCTTCAGATGAAAGTATTCCAAGAAGTTTGAAACATTGATGAAAAAGGGAATTTGAGATGAGTGATCTAGGGGAATTAAAGTTCTTTCTTGGACTTCAAGTCAAACAAAATGATGAAGAAATAATTGTATCTCAACAAAAGTACGTAAAAGACATGCTAAAAAGATTTGGAATGAAGACATGCAAGCCATTTGACTGCTAGTAGACCAGACATTATGTATAGTGTTTGTCTATGTGCCAAGTTCCAAGCTGATCCTAGAGAAAGTCACCTCTTGGCAGTAAAAAGAGTTCTACGGCATCTTAAAGGATCATGGATCTTGGACTATTTTACCCTAATTTTACTAACTGTGATATTGTAGAATATTCCGATGCAGACTATAGAGGATCCATAACCAACCGAAATAGCACGTCAGGGACAACCTTCTTCTTTGGTTTAGGCTTGATTGCGTGGGGATCTAAGAAGCAACGAAGCGTTGTAATTTCAACAGCTGAATCATAATACATAGGGCTTAAACAGCAAATTGGCGACTGTGGTGTCAAAACAGGTATGTTACCTATCATTTGTGATAACACTAGTGCTGTATCTATCTCCAAAAATCCAGTGCATCATTGTCGTACTAAACACATTGATATAAGACATCATTTTCTTAGAGATTGTTGTGAAAAGGAACTAGTTAGGTTGAAATACATTCAACTGAAAATCAACTAGTAGACATCTTCACCAAACCATTAAGTAGAGAAAGATTCAATAAGATAATTCATGACCTTGGCATGATATTCATTAACTAGGACTATGCTATCTTTCAACCCTCAGGTGTAACACCCCATCCAAAGCCATTCGTGGTTATCGCAAAACTAAACACCTAATCGAACACGTCGCAGTGGAATAAATAACACCAGGACCTTGCCACGGTCTGATCGTTGGAATATACCGGTCTTAACAATTACAATAATTATCCATAATACTTATCCAACTCAAAACATCACCAACCACAATACCACAACCAACCGAGTACAAGTATCTTAAACATCATCTCAACCTTACATCAGTTTAAATATAAACAGTCGGGTGCACAGGCGCATCCCGAACTCAAAATAAACATCCCACCCTAAGTCTAACCGCTCCTACTCTCGTAGTGCGTCCTCATGGGTCTCTTACCTGCAAGTGTAAAAATAGCCCCCGAGGGGGTCAGCACGAATGCTGGTACACCCTCTCATGGCCCCCAAGCTAACGGGGCTACGACGACTAATTGTCGATAGCATGGAAATTGATTACATACACAGGCATAATATGAAGTGCAATAACAATAACCACAGATGAACATATATAGTTCACAAACAATGAACGACTCAAGCGTTCCCTTATCAAGTGGGTTAGTAACCCCCTCCTTAGTCCTCATTTTCTTAACCTCAGTTCCTTACCTTACCTTAATCTTAATCTCATTCTTAATTTTAATATCAGTATACAAACCGTTCCTGGAAGGGAATGGTTGTAGCTTAATTCGAACCTGGGATTTAGGTGATCCCACCGCACCATCTTAATGCCACCTACTCTGGACGGGAGTCCAGCGTAGCTGAGCCGGCAACTGGCCCTAGGCTACAAGTCCGAAGACAAGTCCTTAAGCGGAGGGCGGATCTGATTCAGATACTGTTCCCCCTTTTTCCTTAGCATGCATGACCGGAGATCGGTCCCGGGTTTCCTCACTCAAGTTCCAGTTAGTAGAAATCTTAATCATCATGTGCTCGCTAAGCCTTAACGGGCATTAACCAACAACCACAAACTTAACTCTTATTCTTAACTCAGTAAGTACTAAACTTGGTTAGTAGCAATCTCAAGTCTCGCGGGTTAGTGTAAAGATAACACAAACACAACAAGAACAATATAACCGGTTGCATGCTTTATCTTGTTTTAGTCATAGCAATTAAACAGATAGCACACAAGCCGAGGGACACCTCATTAGCAAGCAGGTCACAAGAAGGATTGTACCGTTCACCGTCGATCGTTGTTTGATTAATCTTCTTCGGGGTCCCAATTCACAAACCTAAAACATTCATTCATTTTTAGGTCATTAGTTATTTGCACCTTACTTAACTCACTTAGTCCCTAAGGATTCCCATTCAATAACCTCTCAAGTCTTTGCCACTTAGCTCATAAACTTACTTTAAACATTAAAACTTATACTTAATCTTAACTTAATTTCTTAAGTTCTTAGGGTCCTAATCATTACCACCCCACCAAAGGCATACCTTATTACCCATTTCCATTCTTAGAATTCAAAATTTTCTTTTTTTTATTTTTAGGCTCGACCGAACTTCCGACCGACCTTACCTAAGGTCGGTCCATTCCAGAACACTTCACCGTTTGAAAATTCTACCCCCCGACCTTGCAAGTCCGGTCCCAAGGTCGGTCCATTCCCGAGAGTTTCCCCCGTGGGAAATTTAAGCTCGACCGAACTTGCCAAGTCCGGTCCTATGTTCGGTCGATTCCAGTGACTTAACTCCTTCACAAAATACAAGCCCGACCGAACTTGTAAGTCCGGTCCTCAAGTTCGGTCGGTTCCAGAAACATTTTCCGGTAGTGTAAACTGAGCCCGACCGACCTTGCAAGTCCGGTCCCTAAGGTCGGTCGGCTCCAGAACCTTGTTTCTAAATTCCCATTCAACTCCAAACTTCTCCTCATATATCCTAATATGTTATAACCTCATTTGGGCACCTCAAATACACCTTAAGCCCTCCTTTAAACACATTAAATCATTTACCAAGATCCACCTTAGTCATTATGCATTTTCCTTGTAATAATGCTAACACTTGTAATGTTTTCCTCTAGGTTTCTAGGTGGTGGTTCATACCTAATGTAACCACTATGCCAAATGTTTTCCTCACCACTATAACATCATCTCCCAAGCATCTTTCACCATCTAAAACTCTTTTATGCATTTACTTAAAGTTCCTTCACAAGTTTAAACTTCCATCATCAACACATTATTTCCTTCCTAGTTGTGCACCAACATTTGCCTAAGTCCTAAATACTCAAATACATTCTCTTGTTTCCTAAATCCTTCATGGTGATACCTAAGTCATTATAAGTCATTAGAACACCTTATTCTCACCCTTTTTCATCAAGACAACCTCTAGAACATCCTAGTACTTCCTTAGTCATTAAATCCCCTTAGGATATCTTATATACTTAAGTTCTCCTTTAAATTTTGCCATGGGTTCTCTAGTACATAGCACATCCTAACACATGGTTTTTCTCCATCAAACAACCAACATCACCCAAATTCTCATCACAACACTTTAACACACAATTTACTCTAAAACTTCACCACATCATCATATAGTGCTTAAACTTAAAATGCTTGGCACTTAGGCCCTTAAATGACAATAATCTTAACCACTGAATTTCCACATATATTTGCCTTCGACCTGCGAGTACACACAACAAGGCTCCCATTGAAATAAAATGCTTCTTGTAATTCATCTCCACATTGTTTTAACTATCTCTTCTTCTCATTTGCTCTTTAGTCACAAGTTCACAAATATGCTCATTGTTTCTCCTAGGTTTTATATAACCCTTTTCCTAATGTAAACTCTACACTAAAATCATCACATATCTAAATCCCATTCCCTTAAACAATAAAACACCTTAAGGTAAGTAATTTACCTTGTTCTTTTACAAGCTTAAAAAGCTTTCTTCCTTAGGTTTTTTCTTTGTTCAATCTCGGTCACCAATGTGTATCTCCTTGCCAATGTTCTAACCAATATCCAATGACTCCAATGAGTACTAGATAACACATTAACCCTAAGGAACAAACCCTAGGTTAAAATATGCTTTAAGGTATTAAGGTGATTGTTTTACCTCGGTTTCTCAAGACAAACTTGGATATGAAGCAAGAAGAACCTCCTCTCTCCTTTGAAGAGTAGAAACAAGCTAGAACAAGGCATAAACATGGAGTCCCATGAGTACTAATTTTCGGACATGTGAAGAAAATGGTGGAAACCTAGATTTTCTTACACTTTCTTTACCTTAAGAGAATGGAGAAGCCAATGGAGTCTCCAAACTTGAATTTCCTCCTCCAATGGTGGTTTGACTTGGCACCAAAATGAAGCTCTTGAAGTTTTGAAAAGATAGAAAGGAGGAGCTTGAGCTAACTAAGAAGAATATGTATTTTGTTTTGGATTTGGAGCTAAAATGAGCAAGATGTGGGCAAAGCTAGATGGAGCTAGCATGGAGTTGTTCTTCATGTTAATGGAGAAGGGAGAGAGCTTGAAGAAACCGTGGGAAACAAGAAGAAATGAGGAGATGAGGAGAGAGGTAAGTAAAATGTGATATTTATGTTAAAAGGTAAATAGTACTTTTTGCTTTATAAGTCTTATTTGCTTTCTTAATTGCTTAATGACTCATGAAGGTGGTGACTCACCTCCTAAGAAACCGGCCCCCTTTTAATAATGAGGGTACTTAAGTCTTTGTTGACCAAATGTCTCACTTATATAGACTTATGTTATAAACTAGCTTAATTAATTCACTATTCACCAAAACAAGGCACATTGTTGTGAAATTTTTGATTTCCCATTGATATAGACTTCCAAATGTGATACTATATAGTACACATGTTAATTAAAGAGTAATGATGGACATTTAGCCATTCAAAACTCATTTACAAGACAATTTTTCAAAAACGTGCTTTAAGACTCCTTAAAGCACATTTTGTGTTTTAACTTGTTTTCAAGCTTGGTTTTCTTTGGTAATTGATTTAAAATGACCATTAGGATATTACTAAGGTCTTAGAACAATATTTGGGTACTCTCCCATCTCTCTCCAAGTTTAGAGCACGTTTTTGCTAAAACTGCTCTTTTGGTGTTTCCTTATATTTCCTTTGATTAAAAAATGTTTCTTAATGTTTCTAAGGCATTATTTAGCCTCCTTATATCTTAGTTTATCATTTAAACACCATATCTAAGTTTGGGGTATTTCAATCTACCCCCCTTAAAAGAACTTTGTCCTCAAAGTTCACACATGTGCTTAACCATTCACGGTACACAATTCTCTTAATCTTAATACCGCATCTTATATTCACATTCACACATCTCAAGACTCATAGGTCAATCTCAAATACAATACATAAGTATTATACATAACTCAAACTTACACCGAAGTGTAGCAACTTACACAAATTCATATCTTAAACAACCAACCAAACGACAAACATGATCGTTTCCTAACTCAAAAGCGAGGAAGCTCTACCCCCCCCCTTAAAAAGGGGTACGACCCGTACCCTATACAGACAATCTAGTCAGTAAACAAAGAAGGGTACTTCGCCCTCATCTTATCCTCTAATTCCCACGTGGCCTCTTCGACATCCTGGTTAGACCAGAGAACTTTCACCAGTCGCACTGACTTGTGGTGAGTGTCCCTAGTCTTACAGTCCAAGATTCTCTGAGGAGTCTCCATGGATCTCATATTTGGCTCTAAAGTCAATCTCTCAGGTTCTAACACATGGGAGGGGTGGTGCATGTATTTCTTTAGCTGTGAAACATGAAAAACATCATGCACTTTACCCAGCTCAGCAGGTAAATTCAACCTGTAAGCAACCGGGCCCACCCGCTCCGTAATCTCATAAGGACCAACAAATTTCGGGCTTAATTTGCCCTTCTGCCCAAACCTGAATACACCCTTCATCGGTGAAACTCGCAGAAATACCTGGTCGCCCACTGCGAACTCCAGGTCCCGTCGTCGAACATCAGCATACGACTTCTGCCTATCTTGAGCAGCTTTCATGTTCTCCCTGATTTGCTGAACTTCAGCCTTAACTTGTTCTAAGTACTCTGGTCCTATAATGACCGTCTCACTCGACTCATCCCAGCAGAGCGGTGTACGACATGGTCTACCGTACAACGCTTGAAAAGGTGCCATCTTGATCGAAGCGTGATAGCTGTTGTTGTATGAAAACTCGATCAGATGCAATCTGTCAATCCAACTGCCCTGGAAGTCTAAGGCACATGCTCTCAGCATGTCCTCGAGTGTCTAAATAGTACGCTCAGTCTGACCATCTGTCTGAGGATGGAACGCGGTACTCAGCTTGAGTTCTGTACCCAACGCTTCTCTGGTAGCTCTCCAGTACCTCGAAAGGAATCTGGTATCTCTATCTGACACTATGGTCTTTGGTATGCCGTGATGTCTCAATATTTCTTTCTCAAATAACTCAGCTAATTTGGTCACCTTCCAAGTATCCTTCATCGGTATGAATCGGGCTACTTTGGTAAGGCGATCCACCACCACCCATATCATGTTGAGACCTCCCCTAGCAGGTGGAAGCCCAACTACGAAGTCCATGGAGATATCATGGAACTTCCACTCCGGAACTGGCATCGACTGTACCATTCCGCCCGGTCGTCGGTGCTCGAATTTCACCTTCTGGCATGTGAGACACCTCAAGACGAACTCGGTAACATCTGTCTTCATCCCCGACCACCAGAAGTATCTCTTCATGTCTTTATACATTTTAGAGGCTCCCGGATGGATGGAAACTGAAGAACAGTGTGATTCTCTAAGTATACGGTCTTTCAGATCCGTGTTGCCTTGTGGTATGCATAACCGGCCCTTAAGTCTGATCAGATCATCATCATGAAGTCTGAAGTCGTATTTCTGACTCTCAAAGGTGCCATCTGTCAGCTTCTGTCTGACCTCTCTCATGTACTCATCTGTCCTCTGAGCCTCTCGCACCTCATCAACCAAGCTGGAGAAAGAAACTAGCGAATAGAGTGAGTGTGCTCGACGGCTCAGGGCATCTGCTACAACATTGGCCTTCCCCTCTTTGTATTGGAGGTCAATGTCATAGATGACACACAACAAGGCTCCCATTGAAATAAAATGCTTCTTGTAATTCATCTCCACATTGTTTTAACTATCTCTTCTTCTCATTTGCTCTTTAGTCACAAGTTCACAAATATGCTCATTGTTTCTCCTAGGTTTTATATAACCCTTTTCCTAATGTAAACTCTACACTAAACTCATCACATATCTAAATCCCATTCCGTTAAACAATAAAACACCTTAAGGTAAGTAATTTACCTTGTTCTTTTACAACCTTAAAAAGCTTTCTTCCTTAGGTTTTTTTCTTTGTTCAATCTCGGTCACCAATGTGTATCTCCTTGCCAATGTTCTAACCAATATCCAATGACTCCAATAAGTACTAGATAACACATTAACCCTAAGGAACAAACCCTAGGTTAAAATATGCTTTAAGGTATTAAGGTGATTGTTTTACCTTGGTTTCTCAAGACAAACTTGAATATGAAGCAAGAAGGACCTCCTCTCTCCTTTGAAGAGTAGAAACAAGCTAGAACAAGGCATAAACATGGAGTCCCATGAGTACTAATTTTCGGACATGTGAAGAAAATGGTGGAAACCTAGATTTTCTTACACTTTCTTTACCTTAAGAGAATGGAGAAGCCAATGGAGTCTCCAAACTTGAATTTCCTCCTCCAATGGTGGTTTGACTTGGCACCAAAATGAAGCTCTTGAAGTTTTGAAAAGATAGAAAGGAGGAGCTTGAGCTAACTAAGAAGAATATGTATTTTGTTTTGGATTTGGAGCTAAAATGAGCAAGATGTGGGCAAAGCTAGATGGAGCTAGCATGGAGTTGTTCTTCACGTTAATGGAGAAGGGAGAGAGCTTGAAGAAACCGTGGGAAACAAGAAGAAATGAGGAGATGAGGAGAGAGGTAAGTAAAATGTGATATTTATGTTAAAAGGTAAATAGTACTTTTTGCTTTATAAGTCTTATTTGCTTTCTTAATTGCTTAATGACTCATGAAGGTGGTGACTCACCTCCTAAGAAACCGGCCCCCTTTTAATAATTAGGGTACTTAAGTCTTTGTTGACCAAATGTCTCACTTATATAGACTTATGTTATAAACTAGCTTAATTAATTCAATATTCACCAAAACAAGGCACATTGTTGTGAAATTTTTGATTTCCCATTGATATAGACTTCCAAATGTGATACTATATAGTACACATGTTAATTAAAGAGTAGTGATGGACAATTATCCATTCAAAACTCATTTACAAGACAATTTTTCAAAAACGTGCTTTAAGACTCCTTAAAGCACATTTTATGTTTTAACTTGTTTTCAAGCTTGGTTTTCTTTGGTAATTGATTTAAAATGACCATTAGGATATTACTAAGGTCTTAGAACAATATTTGGGTACTCTCCCATGTCTCTCCAAGTTTAGAGCACGTTTTTGCTAAAATTGCTCTTTTAGTGTTTCCTTATATTTCCTTTGATTAAAAAATGTTTCTTAATGTTTCTAAGGCATTATTTAGCCTCCTTATATCTTAGTTTATCATTTAAACACCATATCTAAGTTTGGGTTATTTCATCAGGACCGGTCAACGACAGATACGCAACATCTAAAGAACGTCATTCAATAGTCTTGGCATGGTTTAAAACATAATTGTTGTATCAAACGACTACTTGAAACAAATATATCAGTAATTTTACAAAGAAAGGACATATTAGGAGGTGTATGACTAGGAACCCCAAAACCACTAGTACGACGGTCACGACTACTATCCGTTGTGAATAGTATCATTACAACCTGTTAGCAAGCGCCCGGGGCCGACCATTGTCCGATACTCTATAAAAGATGATGGAAGTTCTCCTTCCATCACACATTGTTTTCACTCTCTCTAATCTCTCTATGCCTATAAAATAAGGTTCTCTTCTCTCTTCTCAAACACTTCTGTGAGATTAGTGCATAGTTCCTAAGGCTCCCTCGAAAAAGTTTCACTGATGTCCAAATGTCCATCAGTGACAGGGTGCTCCACAACATACTTACCCACAATATCACCCCCAGAAATCAGCGCACTCACATTGTCAATGCTCGCGATGTCAGGATAATGTATGCTCTCAAGATGAAGGAGAAGTTAGATCTACCTTCCATGATCCCACTCACTCTGGATGAGGGTAGACATGTCAACCAAGGACTGATGCACAGAGGAGTGGTCACTGAAGATCTGATAGCTTTCAGATCGGAGACCAACCGCTTCACAACGTGCTCGTGGAGCGCTCAGGACTACATCTGATCTAAGATACTGTCCAAGATGAGGATCAAGACTCAAGGTGACAAGCTCACAGTCCTCCAAAAGCCCGCGAGAAGTGAGGAATCCCGCTCAGAGCCTCGTCCACTTGCCAAGACCTCAGCTCACAAAAGGAAGCGTAGTCTCTCACCGGTTCAGGATAGGTCGAGGACACGTCTGGATACTCAAGCTCAAGACATTCTTCAGCGTGTAAAACTTACTCGTAGGGCTGTCCAGGCTTTATCTAAAGAACCTAGTGTTCATGTTATGTTTCAAGGGTCCATAGATTATATTAACAAGTACCTAGACTGAGAGTTCTACGCCTCTTAGAGGCTTGAGAGTAATTGTGAGCTACCTTAGACAAGTTAGTTTTGTTTTTCTTTCTTTCTGTTCTTTTGTCGTTGATAAATCTATTTAAACGGTGTTACTTTGAAACTAACGTGCATGTAACACCATCAAATTCCATTAATGAATGCATGCTTCCTTTTTTGCGAAAAAGTTTATTGACACGTCTATCTATTTCTTGATTAAAAATTGCAACAAGATCAGAGACATCAACTCACCCCATTCCACTAATCCATCTTTATCACTTGACACCTAAACCTCCATCCTACACTGAACAAAAATGGTTGTGACTCATTTATTACACCTCCACGATCAATCGTTAAGCTATCCTTCAGCTATCTATAAAATCTATGACTTGTCACCTCATTCATTACTGCTTTCATTCACCATCATCCACTCCTTTCTTCCTTTTCATACAAATCTTATCTTACATTTCCTTCTTTTTCATCATGGATCAAGAACCACAAAGTTCAACAAGCTCCAATGAATAAACGGTATATTCTACCGTTAGAAAATTTATGTACATCACGCACCCTAAGAAGTATGTTACCCATAACTACACACATCCTGATTCCACTTCTTCCACAACATAGTCCACTAATGCAAGTCCTAGCCAATCTATGTCAAAGTTGCTCTATGGATGCCTCGGATGCCTCTACTACAGCAGAATCCTCTCACACCTAAAATAATATCCCTATCAATAGTGATTCCAATGATGAAGTATACGACTTAGATGTGTCCACCTCCACCACTTCCAAATGCCACACAATATAGTTGTCTCTATCACCTTGCAGTTTGTAATATATGAAGCGTTTAGAATTTTCAATCGTGTTAGTCATGTAGTTGCATCCCTATTTTGTTGTATGATAAATGGGGAAAAGATGTGTCCTACTTGTTACTGAATGTCTTCCATGTTTTGTGAAATATTAATGAAAATTTCAGTATCTTGTGGTCTGGCATAAGTTGTTATCTCTTCATGATCACCCTAAACAAACTCAGGGGGAATCCTTCTTAGGGGGGATTCTCTCTTCTAAAGTTAACATGGATCATTCAAAACATGTACGACATTTCACACCTAAAACGCGAATACTTGTATTAGTTGCCATCATCATAAAGGGGAAATTGTTAAGTAAGTTCCTCAGGTTTTGATGATAGCAAACCAAGTGTTGTTTATCTGACATGTTTATTCAAGTATGAAGTTCAAATAAACAGGTGAATGAGTGGCTTAGCGCGCAAGGTTGCAAGCACACTCCGTTCGTGACTAATGCTCAACCAGTCAGGCACCTTCCATAGAGTTCCTAGTACACACGAAACTCTACAACAATACAACAACAACTTTCTGCATCAGTAAAAGACCAGATATATCAATCAGGAACAAGTAAACCAACAACACATGCATTCACATAGAGGTTGGAAAAGCTCACGACAAAGTCTTGCTGAAGATAAAACAATTATGAACAAGATATCAAGACAAGAACTTAGCTATAAAGAGGCATTAATTACCCAGAATTAATGAAGCCATCAGATTAGGCAAGTGGACATCACAAGTGGTAATTGACCACCTGAGCTCTTGCCTCCAACTGAAATACCCCAAACTTAATTAGGGTGATTAAATTACTCTAATATGATAATTGAGGGCCTATTAGTGCCTAAGTAATTTTGGACGAGAATAAATCCAAAAGAAACAAGAAAAGGCTTAAAAAGCGAAAAACGCTAAAACGAGCGTTATGTGACCGTAGGAGGAATACGACCTTCACAAGTGTATTAAATGGATTTTAAAGGCTTAATAAGGCCTAAATAATATATGGGAACAATTCCCGAAGAAAACGGATCCAAATAATGTGTTAAAATGCTAATAAAGCTTTAGCGCACGTTTTTCGAGAAAACCCGAAAACGTGACTTTGAGTGGTCAAACGAACCCATAAAAATTATAGTTCATTAAATAACTATAATTAAACATTAATGGAAGCTCAAGAACCATTAAAATTAAAGAAACAAGAAAAATCCGGAAAACGGGCCCGGTTAGTGAATAGTGCTAAAACCAGTTAAATTAACGAGCGTTTTCTGTAAAAGACAAAAAACGCTCCAGCTTATATATATATAGGTGGGGCCGGTTTTTTATAACATTAAGCAGCCCTCACACACACTAAGCTAGTAAAGAAGGAAGGAAAAGAAAAAGAAAGAAAAAGGTGATAAAGTAAAAAGTAAGTTAAACACTCTCTCTCCTCTCATTTTCTTTTCCCTCTCGTATTGCCTCCTCTCTTCCTTCTCCCTACCTCTCCGCCGGTTCTCTCTTCTTCCTGCCCCTTCCATGGAGATTTTGCAGCCCTCTCCAAACTCTCCACTTCTCTTCTTTGTACAAGCCACATTACAACTCCAAATCAAAAACAAATTATATATTCTTGCTCCTCACATCAAGATCTATCTATCTCTCTTTTCAAAATCCAAAAATGAAGAACTTCGTCTCCATGGGTTTTGCCCATTTGAAGAGAAAATGGAACCATCTTGTAGCTTGGAGTCCCCTCTTTCAAACAAGGTAAAAAGTTTCAAGAGAAAAACTCACTTTCCCCATTTTCATGCCTTGGCCGATTTTGCCTCTTTTTAATACCTTGTTCTTCTCCTTGTTTGAGCTTTGTTTCAACCATTCAATGGTGGTGGAACTCCCTTCTTGATTCAAGGGTTAAAACCCTCTAAAGAACTCCACAAGGTAAACCCTAGATTTGGTGTTTTAAGCATTTAATTGAATTAGTATTATTCCAAGGGTTTAGGATTTTAATTACACTCATTTTGTGTTCCTTGGATGATGGAAATGGAGTTAGGCAACTCCATTGCCCACTTGACCAAAAATGACAAGAGGGAGAGAAGAGGAGAGATGGAAAGAGAAGCTTGTGAATTTGAGATAATTAAACTACCTTAATGCTAATCTATGTATTATAGGAGTTGGGATGGGTTAAATAAATTAATGAACCCTAACTATGAATTGAAATCTATTTTGGATAATGTGTTGGAGAAAGCTTGAGAAAATTTGTGAACTTGTTGATTGAATTGTGATTTAAGGGCCTAAGAGCCAAGCATTTGAGTTTAGTGCTTGTATTGTTGGTTTGATGAGAATTTGATTAGGTTGTGTGCTGGTAGGACCCTTGTATGGGTGTGGCTAGCTTAGGCTTGATTTTGGTGATAAAGGGTGAGTTTGGACATGTTAGGTTTATGAGGAGGTTATGGCAAAATTTTAGTAGAAAATAAGTGTTTAGGTGACTTTGACAATAGGAGAACTTAGGTGTTCATTTGGAATGAATAGAGTGGCTTATTAACCATGGAATGGTAGTTTGAGGATGGATTAAGGAGATGCAAAAAATCTGTAGCATAATTGATGGGAGTAACTTAGAATTCCAAGAAAAAGAGCTAGTGTGCTTAAGCTTGGTAATGGAGGATGGACTTGGGTGTAGATAATGCATTTGTCTCGGAATAAATTGGAATGGTCAAATGGAGTTAGAACAAGAGATAAACCACTAAGAGGAAGTTAGAAAATGCACAAGAGTGCCAACTGTAACAGAGAGGGTGGAAATCTGTTGAAATTGAGCAAGAATTTGAGTAGGGATGTGACCAATGATTTGAAGAGGTTTAAAGCAGGTTTTACGGTGTTTAGACATGTAGGAAAATGTGTGGAAAGATTAGGGAATGATTAGAGGTGAATTAGGGGTTGAAAACTGATCCAAAACTGTAAATTTTGACAGTTCCATGGGTGGTCCGGGTTTGCAAATCGGTACGCAAACTAGGACAACATCAAAAACACGCCAGAAGATCATCCCAGGGGGTGGTCCGGGTTTGTAAACCCGGACACAAACCCGGACCACATGTAAAATGCACCAGAAACATATTTCAGAGTTTGGTCCGGGTTTGTATCCCCGGACACAAACCCAGACCAATGTAAAAAATTGCCAGAATGTGTTTTAAAGGGGCCTAATGATGGAGGATTGAATGGTATTGTTTTTAGATGATGTTTAGGAGTTGTTTGATGACCTTTAAAGGTCCTAAGAAGTGTAAACAAGTTTGAGAAGTGATTGAGAAAGTTGTGAGTTTAATAACACTTAAGTAAACCGAGATAACGGGGTAACGGGGTAAGTACAGGAGTGACATTTATGTACGTACCGTGATGCCTTAATATTAATAGAACCATTTGACATGTAATTAGTGGTTCAAGAGTAAGATACGAGAAACAAGTGTGAACCGAGGAACGGGGGAACACCCGGTAAAGTTAACCCCGGTGAAAGGTATGATTTCCTCATGCTCTGTATCCTAACTTGGTTACCCGATTTGTGTGCTTGCTTGATTGTGTGATCAACTAACAAGATAATTGCACGAATCGGATTGTTTGCACTTATTGGTGCTTGTATTGTATTGTTGGTTGTTGGATAGTGTTTTAAACTAAGTTTGTATAATTCATGAAATGGGTGAATTGTGAATGAGTTGTTTGCATGTGATTGTGTATTGTAGTGCGACTCATAGTTGAGTCTTGTTTGATTAGAGACTCGAAGAAAGAGTCAAGTTGTGAATTTACAAAAACGTGGTAACACACTAAAGCTATCGAACTAGTAAACGATAACATAAACCCATGTACTCACTAGAACGTGAGAGAATTGTACGGGAGAAGTAAACTCCCGATAACGGTTAGAGAACTGAATTGATTTAATCCACAAAACAATCATTAGTGGAAGTGTATAAGGAACCTCTTCTTAGAGGACTTGATAAATGCTCAAACAATGAACCTTGTGAAAAGTAAAGAATGGTAAGGGATGACCAAACCCCTTAGAGTAATAGTCGAACCCCAATGAGAGGATCCGACTAAAATGAACAATGTCCCGAACACGAGAGTATTCAATAAGTGGGGTAAAACCCTAAATCTTAGAATACTAGACATTGAGGAATTCCCTAAGCCAATAGATGTTATTGAGAGAGATACCTCTAGGCTAATCCATGTGATTGTGAAATGACTCCGAGAGAGGAGTTTTGGGAATTTGAGTAGTCCGGTAGAGAGCCGGACATTTGAGAAGTTGAGGAGCTAATTGTGTAGCCCCGTTTGTATTTGTAAGCCTGGTGGTGGGTCTTGTGTATGACCCTGCCCGGAGGTCATGAGTAATGACTTAACATATACCCTTGAGTATTGAGTAATGAGTATTGATGTGAGTATGTGAGTATTGAGAATTGAGGTGTGACTTGAGAGACTTGAGAATGTGAGATTGAGTGGAGAATTGGGTTGAGTATTGTAGAACTTGTTGAGATTGTGAGTAAGAGTACCCAAGAGAGTGGGTAAGACAATGAGCTATTGAGTAAGGCATAATGAGGTAGAAACCCTCAAGCCTAAGAGATAGTATATCAAACTAACCTCTTGATATGCGTGTTAGTATTTGTGTTCTTCATTGAACCTTGATTGTGTTAGAATACATATATAATGTATTGATGTCTTGCATGCTGTTTGAAATAAAATGAATCGCATGCTCTCGACCAAATAGTCGGTGTACCCTCGCTAGTACGCGGGGTATGCGGAAGTCATATGCAGCAATTTTGCTGAGCCCCTTGGGGCGTTGTTTTTATTTTACAGGAACATTGGAGCCGATCACCGTTCGAGAGTAGGACGGGGTGGACACTAAGCATGGGTAGTTGTTTAAGGAATTGCACTTGTTGTATTGTGGGATTGTAAGTTTGGTTTGTTATTGATAAGTTGGAAATTGTAGATACTCGGTATAAAACAGATTGTGAATGTATTGTATATTGTGGAATGTAAGTTTCTAATTGGTTTGGGAACTGATTAAGTAATGGAAGTATCGGTTGTATAGTGTACTCGGTATAAGACCCATCAGACCAATATTGTAATTGTTGTTGTATTTGAGTTTGGATTGGCCTTGTTAGTCACGTGGGTGACTAACGGCATCGTTTCACCCCCGGTTGTATTGAAATTTCCGCTGCTTGTGTACTGGAAATGGAGACGGGTTAGGAGTTAATTGTGTGATTACCGGTAGGGGTGTTAAACCAACGTATCCAATGAGTGAGTGACACTGTTGGAGTACGGAGGTGTTGCTGAGATAGTACTTCGGTCGAATGAGTCAATCAACAAGAGAAAAGTTTGTCCTTGCTGAAAGATTGAGTGAGTCCTTTGGGTGAACAAGTCTCCGTCCTTACTAAAGGATCAAGCGAGTTCTTAGATCGAACGAGTCTCTATCCTTACCGAAAGATCGAGTGAGTCCATCCATGTGAATTCGTTAATCACTTGCAAAATTTAAGGAGTAACGTCCACTAAACCACAACGGTCATCAACCATCAGCCTTGGTCTGAAATTCATGCAAAATGTGAGTAAAATTCAAAGCTTTGACTTTCTGATAGTTCGAGAGAGTCGGTCAATCAGTTGCAAAAATTAAGGAGCAACTACAACAATTACATTGACCTTACAACGGTCATCAACGTTCAAACTTGGACCAGAATTCCCTCTCAATGTGGCAATAATCAGAAGACTTAGCTTCAGCTTCCAAAATTCAAGGAAATAGTCATTAGTTCTTGAAATTTAGGAACTAACTCTCTCCAACGTTCAAATCCTAGCAACTATATAAGAGACTTGTCATTTCGTTTCTCATTGAGTCTTTCCAGAGAGAATTATTCAGAGCACATGTTTAGAGAAAACTTCACGTATCTTAGAGAGAGAAAAGTACTAGTTTTAGTTTGCGCATAACGATAGAGTCATTCTAGCTAGATCCTAGTCTCATTACACTTATCACTGTACTGATCAAAAATTATGTTGGGTAAGTGAGTGAGAAACCCCTGAGTAGATCCTTTCTACTTAGTGGGCACTGTAAGTTGTTTTGTTTGACCAGGAAATAAAACAACTTATATTGTGTATCTGCTTGAGTTCGACTAACTGCTTCTGCATCCTTAGTACGATTCCATACTCAATACGATTGGGTCAAACCATCTCACAGACTAACACCTTGAGTTAGTTTGAGTCAGCTGTCCGATCCTACAGACACATGTCATGGTTGCACCTACAATCAAGTTGGAGATCAGTTTACCCTGTGCAGAGCTATTCTGTTGGGAACCAGAGGTGGATGTTTCCTAGAGTATAGCTCACCATAGGCCAGTAGTTATAAGCTAACAAGCTTTTCTTTATATAAATATTGAGTGTAACGCTGGACTGAAGCAAGACAGAACACACGTGAGAAAAAGAGAAACACGTGTAAGTGTGAGTCATACATTGTGTATCTGAGTGTGGGTGATTACTAAGGAGTTAGTGAGTGAAGTCAAACTGTGTAATCAACTTAATACCTTGGGTATTTGGTAGACTGGTCAGTCGGGGAATGGTTGGGAACCGTCGTCCTGCTATCAGGAAGGGTAGAGGACTTTGGTGATAAGTCATAAACTGTCCCGGAGTTCATAAATTGGACGGAGGAAGATTGAGTGAATTTCTAATGTGTAAATTCTCAATCGAATAAGAGTTTACAGTTTGTGTTTATCACGCCTCTTTATAAACTATCAAATTGCTTGATCAACGACACGTCCACGACAGGTCGAGGACATATCCTGAGCACTAGATAGTTTCGTGTTGGTCATTAATTCCCTTTGACAACAAATTCATTGAAGAAAAAGAGTTGTCTTCCCCTCAGTTCAGGTACGCTCCCAATTCCTTTTCCTTTATTTCTATTATTATATTCTTATGATATTTACATCTAACCGTGAGCACATGAACTGGTCGGCCGGTAGTAATTTAGGTGGACTAATATATATAAATTAGGATTAAATTAATTAATAATCGGAGTTTGTTGAATTTGAGTGGTTACAGTAGTGAGGTTTTATTGTCACCGTATATAATGGATCTTTTTGCATATATATATTAAGTATAAGTTTATTTTTTAAACTTTTGGCAACTCCAATAATCCCTTGATACTTGCTAGCATGAATAAACTTTATAATATAAAGGATAATTTCAAACATTTAACATTAGAGTTATGCAGTAAAGGAAAATAAATTTTTATGGGTAATGATGGAATCTGAACCTTTAAAAATTTCATACCAAATCCCCGAATCCATAACCCAAAATCATTACATTTCCCTTTCCAAGTTCAGGTCAAAACTTAGGTGGCGACTCTATTTAGGTTTGTGTGGGCCAGTTAGAATAATTAAACTTTAATTTCATAATTTCAGTTTAGTTATTGTAAATTCCTAGTCATCGGTAATCTAAGTCTACAAGTCAGAAGGTGTCGATGATCTAAGTCCACATCTCAGCAACAACGGAGAAAAAGAAGGGAAGTCCAGAATGAAGTAAAGGTTAAACCTTTATCACATATAACAATAATTACACAATCACGTATTCAATGCGAATACAAGTCCTCACGTCAAGAACACTATCTTGACATAATTCACATGTAATTTGAGTTTTTGAAATACCCCTAACCTTAAAAACATAATTAAATGATCTATTAATGATCTAAGATGGTTAATAAACATCTAAATACCATTTGAGAACAATATAAAGATCTTAACAAGGCAAAACATGCCTTAAGATCGGTAAAGCCAAAAATGAGCTTTAAGAAACCATAGAGATTGTATGACCTCAATTAGGATCCAAAGTGGAATCCTAAGTATTATAATTAAGTAATTAACACTATAAAACTATCCTCAGAGGAAACCAAGCTCTAAAACATGTTCTAACACAAATTGTGCTTTAAAATTCCTTAAAGCACGTTTTTGAGAAAATTGACTTTCTGAGTGGGTTTTGAGTGGAGTTAGGCATTGGATTAGACCTTGTTATACTAATGTACTATAATGTACCATATTAGAAGGTCTAAATCCAATATTTTCCGAAAAAATCAGAAATATGGCATTCATTTGTGAATAGTAACCCAAATAGTGCATTTTTAAGCAATATTGACTAAGTCAAGTCAATGGTCAAGACTTGACTCATTCTTATCCTAAATGAGGCGGCAGCTTAAGGGGTGGAGGACAGCACATTAAGCTTTAATCAAAATATCTAGCCAATTTGGTGAATCACCATTTACTATTCCATTTTCTACTTTTCATTCATTAAAACACAAATTCTATCTTTCTCTTTCCTCTTGTCCCATTTCAGTCGAGCCCTTAGCAGTTCCTAAACCTCTCAACTTGTGTTCTTGATTATTCAAGGCAAATTAATCTCTTTTCCACCTAAGGTAATGGTTTAAGGCATATTTTAGCTCTTTTTCTTCATCTCTTCATCACCTACACATGGAGCTTATAATCTATCACTTTCCATGGCTTATTCTCAGTATATTAAACCTTGAACAACATCCATTCTTGGCTGAAGCAAGCTTTGGAACCAAGGTGGTCAAAATTTCCATTATAAGGTAAAAACATACCTTAAGGATTCTTACTCTTCACCCGGTTTTCTTCTTCTATTTTCTATGAGTTTATTCACTCATAATCTTCATATTTTCATGTTGATTCAGTGTATTAACCACTTGGAGCAAGGGTGGCCTAAAATCAAAAGAAAAATCATTCTTTAAGGCATTTTGCCAAGGTAAAATCTATTACCATAGCACCTTGTTGTTGTCTAGATATTCCCCATGTTTTTATGGTGAATTTAACACCATGTGGTGTTCTTGATTCAGGCCGAAACCCATTGGAGACTACCTTTCATTTTTAAGGTGATTTTTGCCTTAAATCTTACATTTAATTGTTCCTTATGGTTAGCTCATGCTTGGAGTGTAACCATATCTTATTTTGGTGTATTAAACATGTTTAAGTGCTGTGGTGATTTTTCCTCCAAGCTGCCGAGTTGGTTTTAGGGCATTAAGCACCTAAATCAAGGTATAAACACCTTAAACTTATGTTATTATGATTTTTTAGCTCATATTAAATATGTGCCGAGAGTGGAGTTAGTTATATGGGTGATTTTAACCTAAGTACGGAAAAAATGACTTAGATAAATTAAGCTAGTCATTTAAGTAGTTTAATTAACATAATGGTCAAATTATGACATTATGTGGAAAAATAATTAATGTACAGCAAGGCCAAGATTTTATAGTATACTTTGAGCTATTTATGTGTAATTTTATGTTATAAAGAAAAGTTGTAATAAGGCCATGTCATTAGGCCATTTTAATTTAAGTTTAAAAGCTTATTTAATTTAATTTATGCTTATATTATTATGTTTGGGGTCAAACGGTAATTACTAGTAAAATATAAAGCCGAGGGCATAAATAAGAGGAATTTATGTTTTTTAAATGAATTTAATAAAAATTATAACAATTTATAAAGTTTTGAGTCAAAATTGTAAAAATAGAAAAGTATAGGGTATAAGTAGTAATTACCGAGAGTTTGGGTCCAAATTGGGATTAGAAGTCAAAGTTGACTATATAGGAGACTTTGACCAAGTTTGGAGAGTTTAAGGAATTAAAATACTACCTTATAATAAGTTAGTTATTAAATTGTAAAAGATTTATAAGAGTTGGGGTGATATTGTAATATCCGAAACTTAGCGGTACTAAATGGAGTTTAGAACAGACCATGGGTTATTAGGAATTTTTAGAAGTTTATTTGGTTAAATTTGGAGTTAATATGAATTATATAAGTATAATATATGATATTTTATATCATTGTTACAAATGGGTACAGGGTATATGAACCGTGAAATATAGAAAGTATAAGGTTAGGAATGATATTTATAACCTTTTGGTATAATTTGGTAATTTTTGGAGTTATATATAAGGTTTTATTAAGATATATGTATAAGATATATTGTTTTAATGACATTAGGAAACTATATATTATAAATTGGGGAGATTTGGTAATTATACAAAGTGAGGTGGTAAGAATTAAATTAAAACAGACCCTAGGGTCTGTTCGGCAATTATAAGTATTTATAACTATAGGTTATAATTATATTAAGGTTTAGGGATTATAATATAAGATATATATTATAAGTGTAACAATGGAATATAATTTGGGGTTGATTTGTAAATTATGGAGGTATAGTGGAATATAATAAAAACTGAGAGTATAAGGGTTGTTTGGTATTTTATAACAATTTATAACTATAGGTTATAATTGTTTTAATGACATAAATGTCATAATATATGTTATATTACTATAATATAACATTATATAAATTATGTGGTGGATTTTGTAGATATTTAAAAAAATAAGTGCTGTTCGGTAATATGGGCATTTTTGAATTAAAAATTTATAATATGGTTTTTAATGTTATAAGGGTTGTAACATTTATAATATAAGAAATATTCATTAAAAGAGAATGAATATATTATAAAGACTTACCATATAACAAATAGTCCCATAATACATATATATATATATATATATATATATTGTTATGGAGTGGAAAAATACGATATGGTTCAATAACCATATAATATCATAATTAAAATGATATAAGGTAAAGAGAAAAGAATTATGAACATTAGATAAGGAAATTCTAATGTTAGGAGTATACATGAAATAATAAGGATTTATATAACTCAAAGTATTTTTTTTACATATGGATTATACTACATTAAACTTGGAAAAACTAACCTTAGGAAAATAAATACTAAGGTGAAATGTATAATGTATGGTTAAGAATTATACATGCAACATAGAAACAAACTATATAATATACAAGTGTATAATGAATTACATGCGATAATCAAGTTCAAACTATAAGATTATTAATATACGAGACGAGTCTACGCATGCAATATAACGTTTTCCAAATCCCGAATTAAACCGAAAACCCGACAAACGTTGTTAGTTAAATAACGGGGAATAAACCGGGAGGTATTAGTGATGGTACGGGGTACCGCAAAGTTATGTCGTTATACGGGATGCTAATCTGTAGCGTTATGTATTATTAGACTATTAGAGACGACATGAGGAGCATCGGATCTAGCTGATTCATACTCCACGGTTATATAATCAGGGTGAACGGTATGTTGTTATGTGTCTCTGATTGTCTCTGAGGGTTTCCTCAGTTCAGACTTCTGTGTAATCTGTGAATCAAATATGCATGAACTGTATATTTTAGCTGCTTATTATTTACTGTTGTTGCGTTAACAGTATTGGTTCGTATATATGGACCTATATATATAAAACGAACTAGCGGCTATGGTGCTATCTTATATGTAATATAAGGATCGTCAGAAAAACGTTGTAGCACTAGGATAATAAGATATATATTATCCGAGACTTTAATACGGAGCATAGGCCTTTTCTAACGCCGCTCTCGTATCTAACACTGGATCCTGAGTTCACATACTCCGGATTGGACTAACGACCTTAGTCTACTGTGTTAGTAAAAATTGGTAATGTGATGTGATGGTATAATTAATTAACATAACAAAGCCAAGAGGGTGTGGCTCTTGGTGTGCGCTGTGATCACAAAAACGATATCAGGATGTCCGCATACGGGTCCGCAAGTATCAAGAAAATTTCCCACGAGCTAGGACGGTTCGTTGGTCGGAGACTCTACCGCTGGAGTGGCTACTGTCGTGGGTGACCCGCCATAATATATGGGTAATTTAGAGACACGTCGTTTATAACGAGACGTTGTCACTAGGTATAACCGAACATTTATTACAGTTGAGACTTGTACATTGGCGAACAATATTGGACTTTATGCCAAGGACGGGATTTAATACTTGTTTATTATTCTCGTTGTTTCGCCTTGTTGTTCATAGGTTATACTGTGTGGAGTATATTATGTGTGTTGATGGTTGTGTTTATTGTATGGTTATTACTGTAATGTTTTACAGTTTAAATATTAAAACGGCATTGCATGTAACAAATCTCATGCTCTTGGCCAATTAATTGAGGGGTTTGAGGAGGCATGACGGGGCATGTGATAGCATACTCAGCAGGGGCTGATTCCATACCACAACCATTTTTATTTTCAGGAGACTAGCTGGAGGGTCGACGCGGGGCGCGACAGTTTTAGTGACTTTTTGGTTAGACTTGGTACTAATTGAGACTTGGTTATTTTGGACTGGGGTTTTGTGAACCGAGGTGTATATTTGGTTAGACGCTCACGTGTACGGTTTATGTATAAGACGGATTGTTGTTGTATATATTCAGTTTTATTTAGGCACTATTATCTATCTCTTGTGGTCACTACGGGAATACGTTTCGTATGTTGATTATCATGTAACTCGTTATCACCCGTATGGGCGAGTGATAACAGTGACACCATTAGAACGGCAGTCTGTTATTTACCGCTGCGATTTATTTACTAAGTACGACATTTATATTATAATTAGGAGCCGGATTAGTAGGGGTGTTACAAAAGTGGTATCAGAGCGGAGTACCGCTCTGATTACAAGAGATAGTAGTCTAAGTACCGTGAGCTTAGGTTATTCATATACGAGTACCAATGAGGAAGTTGGAAACGAGATGAGTTAGGAGATTGTCGGGGACAATGTGTTTTACGCCTTTTAGGGCTATGTGAACTTATGGTTGAGGAAAGTACGGTATTCTTACCGAGTGTTGACTTTAATTCTGAATTCTTCAGATGTCTACTAGAGGTCGTCCGTCAGGCAGAGGCAGAGGTAGAGGCGGCGGGTCTGGAGGAGGTCCTTCTGAGACCCATGCCGTGGGCGTTGCTGAGACGGTAGCTGCCGTCTTTGCTCAGCTGGCCCAGATGGGAGGCATCCAGATCGGAGCGCCACCCGTAGTCCCACCCTTACCCGCACCGAGAGAGCCAAACTGGCTAAATAGCGTCGCCGACACGCGAGTACCTACTTATGACGGAGTAGCTGACCCCACCGTCCTGGAGAGATATATTATCGAGCACGAGAAGGCCTTTGACGCCATTCATGTGCCTGCTGAGCACCGGGTCGGTATAGCAGCCTTCCATCTGAGGGACGCCGCCAGCACTTGGTGGAGGTCCGTGAGGGCACATTACACTGCTATAGAGGGTTTCGGTTGTACAGGTTTTGTGGAGTTGCTGAGAGAGAAGTATTATCCTGCTTACTTGAAGCAGAGGAAGAGGGAGGAGTTCGAGGCTCTAAGGCAGGGTAGTCTGACAGTGGATCAGTACTACTCCTCATTCATCTGGTTGTTGGACTTTGTCCCAGGAGTTGTTTATTCTGACACCGTGAAGGTGGAGAAGTTCAGAGGCGGGCTACGATATGCCATCAAGGCCGCCATGGGTGCTGCTTTATACCCTACGGTCCAAGTAAATTTGTTGACAGTTTATACCTTGTAACTCAATTTGATTTATTACAAGTTTCGAGGAACTCATTGATGCATTGTAGGAGTGCTATGATGCTGCTTCTCGGACCGAGCTGTTGGTGAACATTCGGGATGACAGTCAGGGGCAGAAGCGTAAGGCCCCCGAGAAGGAGGCTGAGGTTGCGGCTGGAGGCGGAGGCAGCAAGGGCGGGAAGTAAGAACCGCTTTTAAGTTATTTAAATTTATTTAAATTACTTACTTGCTTGCCTGCCTTTATACCTGCAATTCCTAACACTTTGACGATAACAGGAAGAAAAAGTTCTCCTGGAGGGAGAAGAAGAAGGTGCAGGCCAGCCAGAAGGGCAAGGAGAAGGTTCCGATGCTGACCGGGCCTACCTATGATGCCCAGCCTCTCAGATCTGCACCCCCTAAGGGTAAGCGGTCTAACCTCGTGAATGAGTTGTGAATTACACTATCCATTACCGCCCTTGTATTAATCAGATTGTTATATGATAATAGGTTCTGCAACCCAGCGCCACTTTCACTATAAGCATTGTGGTAAAGACCACCCGGGTGTTGACTGCTCCGGGCAAGCGGTGGACTGCCACCACTGTGGGAAGAAAGGTCATAGGTCGTTCGAGTGCTTTGCGAATCCGGAGAGCCGAGTGTACCGCCCGTCGAAGGGGACTCAGAGCGCACCTGCTGGAGGAGGTGGAGCTCAAGGTGGCCAAAAGGGGCAGGCGCCCCCCAGCCCAGAAGGGGCAGCCGCAGCAGACCCAGAGGACGAACCTGCCGGGCAACCGTGTGCTGAATGCAGCGGGAGCTTCGGGCGCTGGTACTAGTACCCAGCGTGGTGAAGGTTAGCTTTTGAAACCTTAAACCATTGTATGAGAGCATGACTAAGTGTTAAACGCTTTACCTTAGCATGAATGTGTGTTTTAATTACCGCTTTAGATAAACGACTTACCTAGGAAACCTTTCATCTCTTAGGAGACTTCGATATCTGCTATCCCACACTCACAAGACCGAGATCACCTAGACCCATGGAAGAAAGATGGGAGTACCCTGGCGAGTTGTGTCATGTGGTCAGACCGGGCATGATACTTCTCAGAGAGTTCCTAACCATAGATGAGCAAATCGCCATAGTTGTAACACCCCTACTCTAATCGGCTCCTAATCATTTAACTTAACATTGTAGTCGCAGCGGCAATCAAACAATTTAACTACTGGTGTCAACGTGCTTACTGATATGTATACATAAATACGAAACAATTTCCCACAGTGACAACAAGAGATAGATCTAACCTTCCAAAACCAATATAAAATACAATCATAGTGAGCGTTCTAAGTATCCCAATCCTATACACGTTTCTAAGTTCGTATCAAAATGCAATAGTGCATATTTAAACAACTGTAACTAAACTACCCAGCGCGTCCCGCTCTTTGTCGACACCGGAAGCTGCATACCTGCAAAATGTTTGTTTGTGATATGGAATCAGCCCCTGCTGAGTATGTTACTACATAACTGTCATGCCCCCTCAGACCCTCAGTTAATTGGTCGAGAGCATGCAATTCATTTTCATGCAAGTAGTTTAATATAAAAACTGTAAAGCAACAACATATATTGCAGTAAACTCAAATAGCAACAAGCCCCCGGCTTCGCACATCGCATCGCAGTAAACCACTGAAAGTGTTACAACGCTTATATGAGTATAGAGACTTCATTCCAACAAACACTTAATCATTCATAATTGAGTACGGCGACTCACTCGACCAAACAATCCACAACAATCCACACACGAGTACAGCGACTCGACTCGACCAGTTCACAGCATAGATATAAGTACAACGACTCAATTAAACCAATCCACAACACACATATGAGTACAACGACTCAATTAAACCAAATCACAGCGCACATATGAGTACAACGACTCGTTTCAACAAATCCACCAACAAACAGCCATAACCACAAAGCATAAGCAATGAGCAACAAGGCGAAACAACGAGAATAATAAACAGGTATTAAACTCTCGTCCTTGGCATAAAGCCCAATATTGTTCGCCAATGTACAAGTCTCAACTGTAATAAATGTTCGGTTATACCTAGTGACAACGTCGCGTTAAAAACGACGTGTCTCTAAATTACCCATATACTATGGCGGGTCACCCACGGTAGTAGCCACTCAAGCGGTAGAGTCTCCGACCGACGGACCATCTGTAGTCCGTTGGAAATTTATCCTGATACTTACGGGTACCCACACGGTATCCTAGTATCGTTATTTGATCACAATTCATAGCAAGAGCCACATCCTCTTGATAACTTACCTATACCATCGCATCGTTTACTATTTTTCCTAACACAACAGACTAAGGTCGTTAGTCCAATCCTGAGTATGTCGACTCAGGATCCAGTGTTAGATACGAGAGCAGCGTTAGAAAAGGCCAATGCTCCGTATATAAGTCTCGGATAATATATATATATATATATATATATACATATCTTATTATCCTAATGCTACAACGTTTTACTTACGTTCCTTATATTACACATATAAGATAGCATCGTTGCCGTTAGTTCGTTTTATAATATGTTCATATATACGAACGGTACTGTTATCGTACAACAGTAATAATAATAAGGCAACATTAATACACAACACAGGCATATTAATTCACACAAGCAGACATTCAATCTTAACACAGATTTCACACAATGTCTGAACTGAGGAATTCCTCAGAGACGATCAAGCCACATAAATAACATACCGTGCACCGGGATTATAAGACCATGGAGTATGAATCAGCTAAATTCTCGGGGGATCCTCGAGACGCCTCTAACAATCTATTAATATGCATCACACTATGCATCAGCATCTCATACTAATAATACACTACGGCACCCCGTACCGCTACAAATCCACCCTGGTTTATTCCCCGTTGTTAACTAATAACGTTTGTCGGGTTTTCGGTTTAACTCGGGATTAGGAAAAACGCTATATTACATGCGTAGTTACGTCGTGTATAACAATATACTTAACTTTAAATGTTTGTTATCGCATGTATTTCAATACACATTTGTATGTTATATAGTTTGTCACTATATTGCATGTATAATCTTAATCATGTATTATACATCTCACCTTAGTATTCATTTTCCTAAGGTTAGTTTTTCCAAGTGTAATGTAGTATAATTCATATGTAAAAATACTTTGAATTATGTAACTCCTTATTATCCCATGATAAACTATAACATTAGAATTTCCTTACCTAATGTTTATAACTCTTTTCTTCTTACCTTATATCATTTTAATTAAGTTATTATATGGTTATTGAACCATATTGTATTTTTCACTCCATAACATATATTTATTTATATATATGTATTATGGGACCATTTATTATATGGTAAGTCTTTATAATATATTCATTTTCTTTTAATGAATATTTCTTATATTATAAATGTTATAACCTTTATAACATTGAAAACCATATTATAAATTCTTATTCTAAAATTCCATTATTTCCGACCAGCACCCTTGTTCTCTATTATTTACAAAATCCACCACATAATTTATATAATGTTACATTATAGTTATATAACATATACTATGACATTTATGTCATTAAAACAATCATAACCTATAGTTATAAATTGTTATAAAATACCAAACAACCCTTATCCTTCTCGGTTTTTATGATATTCCACTATACTTCCATAATTTGCAAATCAACCCCAAATTATATTCCATAGTTACACTTATAATATATACCTTATATTATAATCCTTAAACCTTAATATAATTATAACATATGGTCATAAATCCTTAAATTAACCGAACAGACATTAGGTATGTTCTAAATTAATTACCAACCCTTTATCTTTCCATATTCACCAATTAACCCCATTTTATAACATATAGTTTCTAATGTCATTAAAACTATATATTATACATATATCTTCATAAAACCTCATATATAATTCCAAAAATTACCAAACTATACCAAAAGGTTATAAACATCATTCCTAACCTTATACTCTCCATATTTTTGGTTTTCACCACATATGTTACCTATATGTAACAATGATATAAAATATCATATATTATACTTATATAATCCAAATTAACTCCAAATTTAACCAAATAAATTCCTAAAAATTCCTAACAACTCATAGGTGTATAAAATACCATTTCATACCCAAAACTTTTGGTAATTTCACATATACCCCATATGTTATGTAAATTTTATAATTTAATACATAACTTAGAATAAATTGATAATTAACTTAATAAATCATCAAATCTGGTCAAAGCCTTTTGCTTGGTCAATGTTTGACTTCCAAACATCGTTTTGATCCCACTTTCTCGGTAATTACATAGATTACCCCAAACTTTTCAATATTTACAATTTCACCCCAAAACTTGATAAAATCTTATAATTTTTATTTAAATACATTTTAAATCCCAATCTTCGGCTATATTCACCTACAACCCTCTAATTTTTGTTTATTTATGGCTTTGACCCCATACTTAATAGTAAGTACATAAAATAAATTAAATAAGCTTTTAAACTTAAATAAAATGGCCTAATGACATGGCCTTATTGCAACTTTGCTTTATAACATAAAATTACATTTAAATGTCTCAAAATGTACTATAAACTCTCGGCCTTACCCTTAATTTCTCCATATTTACCAATTTTCCACATAATGTCTTAAATTTGACAATTATGTTATTTAATCACTTAGATAAATTTACTAACTCATTCCTTAATCACCTAAGGTCAAAATATGACCTTAATAAATCTTATTCACTCACGGTAATACATATACATATGTATAAACACATATTAATATACCAAGTGAAGGTTTAAGTGATTTATACCTTATTTTAGCCAAGATAAGGCCTTGTTTGGCCACGGCTGCTTAGGAATAATTTTTCCACAGCTTCATTTACATGTTTTCAAACAGCAATAAAGGCATGATTAGTCTCCAAGCAAGAGCTAACCATAAGAAGTGTTTTAAGGTATTATTTCAAGGTTAAATTTACCTTAGAATACCAAGACGACCTAAGATGTTCTTCGGTCTGTTTTTACAGAATAAAAAGAGCATCAAAAGGTCTCCTAAATCAAGCTTTAAAACCGGAATAAATCACCTAAGAAGATGGCTAATTTTCACCTTGGTTAAGATGCCAAAAATGGTGTTTTGGCATGGATATGGCTATTCCTTGAAGCTCTTGATATACCAACTGAACAAGCATGTTAAATGGAAGATTATAAGCCTAAAGAACCAAGGTTTACAACCGGTAATGAAGGGGATGAAGAGATAAGTGCTTAAAGCACATTTTTACCTTAAAAGATCAAGATTATAACTTCCCTCCTTCTTCCCTTGTTACAGCCGAGAATCACTCTCATTTTAACCTCCAAAACAACCTAGAACCATGGATGGAAATGGTTGATGCTTAGCTCCATGGAAAGAGGAAGGAAAAGTGAAGAGAATGAACATAAAATGGCTTAATAAGCTTACCTAGATCAATTGGTGTTCTCTTCTGAATTTGGTGTGTTCTTACCGTCAAAGAGGAGCAAAAGAGAGAATGGAGGTGAGTACTTACGGTGGGAAGGAAGGTAATGAGAGGAAAGAGAAAGAATTATGCTTATAAGGTAAAGTTTACTTACTTTAGTAAATTGTCATAGATGACCTATCCTTAGATATTTAATGTTGGCTAATGGATGAGTATGACAGACTAAAGAGGCGGCAATGGGTGACTTGGTCAAGGGATGACATTTGACCATGGTTTAAGTTAAGTAATTAAATGTTATTTTGGGTACTATTCACTCAAAATCTCCTATTTTGATTTTATTTTTAAACTTTGATTTAGACTTTATAATATAGTCTATCATGTCACATTAATGATATAAAGAATGTAATCTAGTCTTTAAAGTGACAAAAAGTCAATATCTTAGAGCTCATACATAAAAACGTGCTTTAAGGTGTTTTAGTGCACATTTTGTGTAACAAGGTGTTTCTGAGCTTAGTTTTCTTCGAGAACGGTTTTATTACACATGATAATTGAACTTAGGAATTCAATTTTATATCAAATAGAGGTCATAAGACCTTCAAGGTTTCTTAGAGCACATTTTTGCCCTACTTGACCTTGAAGCATGTTAATGCTTGTTCTTTGTGTTGGAGTGTTTTCCAATAACTTTAGTACATTCCTTTATGTGTTAATATGCTTAGGACATAATTTTAGGTCCTAAGAAGTTCATTTGGGTAAGTATTTACCCTAAACAGTCAAAGGGTGCAATATTTGCTTTGTGTTGACCATTGTTGTTCTCAATTGACTTTTAAGGCATGTTTAGCCTTGTTGAGATCTTTAGATTGTTTCCCCAATGGTATTAAGATGATTATTATCCTTCTTAGATCATTAATAGATCATTTATTTATGTTTTTAAGGTTAGGGGTATTTCAATAGTGGATGAGTGTAGAGCTTTGGGTAAGGGCTTGGGAGGTTTTTATACCCCTGTATTTAGTAGTGGTTCTAAGATGAAATTTCACAGGATGTGCTTAGGGATAGATTGGGATCCACAAGCTAGGGTTTACCGAGAGGTGAGGATGGGAGGTGGCGTATCAATACCTAGGATACCTGAGAGTTTCCTAACCTTGGTGAGAAACGCAGTGGATATTGCTCAAGATTGTGAGACTTACCCATTACCCGACATGACACTTGACGTCTGCATCGTCAACTACTACGAGCAGGGAGGAAGGCTTAGGATGCACCAAGACCGTGATGAGATGATCAAGTCCATCACCAGAGGAATACCGGTTGTGTCATTCTCCATCGGCGATGATGCTGAGTTCATCTATGGAGACCAGAAGAGGATGGATCTAGCAAGCAAGATCATCCTCAAGTCTGGGGATGTGTTGGTATTTGGTGGAGAATCAAGGCTAGTATATCATGGGATTAAGAGCATTAAGCTCAATACCGCCCCACCAGCTCTAGTGAATGAGACCCACATCCGACCCGGCCGTTTAAATTTAACTTTCAGACAGTACTGATGTAATTTAGTAGCTAAGTGTGTAACCTTGTGTAATACCAATTGGATAAATGAAATAAGAGTTTATGTACTTTCAAGTATATGTGTTCAGTTTGTTGATACCGTTAATTCATAACTCTAGGCCACGAAAAAGAAAAGGAGGGTACCATATGCATCTTAGATATGGCGCAAGCCAAGGAGTCCGATAATGTTATCACAGGTATGACAATTAACAACCGACAGTAAATAAGTGATTTATTGGGACTCGATGCTAATACGAGAGGTGATCTCAGGTACCTTTCCTATCGATGGTGTTAGTGCTTCCATATTGTTCGACTCAGGGGCTTCGCATTCTTTTATCTCCTCAGCATTCGCTAAGAAGCTGGGGGCTGCCCCCGAACAGCTCTCTGACTTTTCAGTCACCCTTCCTTCGAAGGAGAGAGTTGGTTGAACCATACAGTACACGGGATTAGAGGTTAGTATCATGACTGAGACCTTCCCCATCGACCTGATCGAGTTCAAGAACTTGGGCTTCGATGTTATAGTGGGCATGGACTGGCTGTAGAAGCATAGGGGCCGCCTACATTGTGCAGAGCATCGACTACTGCTGAAGGGGCCGAGCGGCAAGACAGTGTCATACCGCAGTGTGAGGAGAGAGCCGACTGTCAAGATCGTGTCAGCGCTATCCCTGATGAAGGTCGTTAGGAAGGGCCGTTAGGCCTTCCTCTGTTATGTTCAGGACACGAGACAGAGCGACGTGATGGACTTAGACATCCCAGTCGTAGTAGATTTCCCCGACTTGTTTCCTGATGAGCTGCCAGGCATGCCGCCTGTGCGCGAGGTTGAGTTCGTCGTCGACTTGTTGCCAGGTATTGGCCCTATTGCTAAGGCGCCCTACCGTATGGCGCCGACTGAGATGAGGGAGCTGAAACTACAGCTGGAGGACCTCCTCGACAAGGGATTCATTCGACCTAGTGTTTCTCCTTGGGGTGCTCCAGTACTGTTCGTCAAGAAGAAGGACGACAGTATGCGACTCTGCATCGACTACCGTGAGCTTAATGCGGTCACGATCAAGAACAAGTACCCGTTACCACGGATAGATGACTTATTTGACCAGCTGAGAGGGGCCAGTGTGTTCTCGAAGATAGATCTCAGATCGGGCTACCATCAGATCAAGATTGCAGAGGGTGATGTGGAGAAGACAGCTTTGAAACAGTATATGCTATCCTAATACAATCCGATCTGATCCTCTATTCTACGTTACCTGGTCTCGATTACAGAATTTCACAAGAGTAGAGAGAGAGAGAGAGAGAGAGCCTTAGTTAGAATCGAGTGTAAGTTTGATTGCCAAATGTAGCGTGTTTTATTTCATGGGGGTACATCCCTATTTATAGTATTTTGGGCCTTGGTTCCATGGTGCCAGCCTGTATTTTACATGTATAAGTACAGTTTTACCCTCTCTTAGTATCTTTGGCTGACCACAGGCAGTCGGTCGTACGGTATTTTGCCTTGTCTAAGTCCTATTTTCATCCGGCCTGAGACGCCCGGATGCCCTATGTGCTTCTACTTCCATCCGGCTGAGGCGGCCGGATGCTCTATGCAACTTTATTCTCATCCGGCTAGGCCGGCCGGATGCTCTCCGTGTCTTGTTTTGACTTGGCACCATTTCTTCCCTTCTCATCAGTCCCACAAGTTCTATCTTTCTGAATTCTTGGAGAAGAAGATAGAACTTCTGTGTCCTATGTCTGTGCTTTGGTGAAAATTTTTGTGACTGCAGCCATCCCTGGGGTTCTTTGGTCTGTCTATGCCTCGTCTTTTTCCTATCTCAGTCCCACAAGTTCTTTTTCTTCATATCCGGAGAGAAAGAACTTTTTACTGGCCACGCGCGAAGCTTGTGACCCGAACCTGCTTTTTACCGCTTTTTTTAATTTTCCGCCTATCTTTAGTGTGGAATTTGCAGGGTCTCTCTTTCGTCCAAACGTTGGAACCGTCTTTAGGAAGCGTGTAGCTCTTTCTTTCTCCTTGTAAAAAAGTGTTTTTTGTTTGCACACGCATATATATATATTATTTATTTGGGCGGGAGAAAACTTTCCTTAAAGTCCGAGTTTTTGAGCTTCTTTCTCTTTCTTCCTTTTCTCTCTTGTTTCGACTGCCCTTCTCCCTCTCGCCACTCTGCTATCGCGTTCCCTTTGCTGTCGTTGTCCTTCGCTTCCTCACTAAGCTTCAACAATGTCCACTTCCGCCGCAAAACAGAGTAAGCTCGCTGCAAATTTTCCGCCGGCTATTGAGGCGATTCAGGGCTGCCGCTCCTCTAATGGCTTCCGCCCTTCGTATCTGAAACCTGTAAAGGCCTTTTTGTCCGGGCGCGAGCCTTCTCCTTCCTCCCTTGATTATTCTTCCCTCTGTGATTGCCTCAGGGGGGTCGATGCCCCACGGGGCACCCAGATTTACCCACCATCCCCCGACTCTCACCCCAATGATGACTTCGGCCGTGGGTACGTGGTCTATGCCGATTTCTTCCGCTCTGGCCTGACCATTCCCCCACATCCCTTTGTCCTGGGGTTCCTCCTTCGCCGCTGCTGTTCTCTCGCCCATCTTCACCCAAAAGCCATTTCCCATCTTCACGCTTTTGTCTCTCTTTGTGAAGAAAGCAAGATTCGGCGGAAGGTACTGATTTTGTTCGATTCTTCACGGTTTGAGTCGGTCCCGATAGTCTAACCCTTATCGCGAAGGCCGGTTATTCCCTTTTTGACTATAAGAAAGCTCATGGGTGGAGTCCACGATGGTTTGTCATTGTCCCTCCATCCGGCCGGATCTTGGGCGTCCCTTACTGTGCTGGAGTTGGCAAAGGCCAGTTGATCTCTCCTGAAACCCCTCCGGCCGAGCTGCCCATTTCGATGATTCTGAGGGCAGTAAACAAGAAGCCACCGACCGTCGAGGCGTTTTTCACAAAAGCACGCCTATCCTCCTTGAAGACTTATCACAGTAAGAGCCTCTTGATTTTAGTACAAGTTTTGCCGTCTTCGTTGTTTTCTTATTATTTTGGTACGTTGATCGTAGATTTCTTCCAGAAGGGGGAGAAGATTGGTCCATTTCACAACTGGAACTTTGTCACCCTCAAGGTTGGGGACGAGAAGATCGATTACTACGTTACCCTGGATGCAGCTACTGATGCGGCTGAGCAGCTTCTTGGGGATACTCTCCCTTCTACAAAGCGTTCTAGGCAAGAGCCCAGGGATGATCAAGCTGATCACCTGAAGAAAAAGAAAAGGGTGGAATCTCCTGAACATACCGCCGCCGGATTGTCAGGTACTTGGCACGTGGTCCCTGAGTCTGGGCACCGTGTTTTCCTTCCCCTCACCCCTGGTTCGGGTCTGGATTTAGGTTCACGCTCGGAGCGGGAGTCCGATCATCCGACCCCGATTTGCGAGCAGTTTCCTGACTTATCGGGCTACTTTTCTTCAGATCCTTCTCAAGGCAACACTTTGGAGGCAACAGGACTTCCGACAAACCATGGTTTGACTGAACCCTTGTTTGTTTTTGTTGTTTATTTGCTTTTGTGGTACTCCTCTACTTCCGGCTTCGTATACACCTGAGGCTTCTAGTAATGACATTGTGTCCACTTTTTACCGCTGCGGCAGCTTCTGCTCCTGCTAGGCAAAGACTAAAGAAGAAAACCACGTCAAAGCCAAAGGCTCCGCTGCCAGTAATATCGGGAGAAGAACAAACCTCTGGTGATCCTGAGGCCTCGGCCTCTCTCGCCATTGATGTTGCTGCGGCCAAAGAAGCGGCGCGTGCAAGAGTGGCAGAATATCGGCAAGTTCCTGAAGACCCTGAGCTCCGGAGTAAGCAAAGAGAAGACATTATGGCCTCCTCTTTTCATCTCCACCTTCCCGCCCAGGAATCCTACACCGGTCCTTCTCAAAAGGAAGGGTGGTTTTACCATTGCGGGCGCCCTCTTCCTCTGATCTCCTGTGAATCTGCCAAGTACTCTACTGCCTGGAAGGAGGCAATAAAGAGGTCTGACCATCTGGACGGGATCTTTGCTCCTCCGGCAACTGTTACTGCCACCAAGAAAATGCTGCGGATGGGAGGTGGGGGGCAGATGCCATCATGCGGCACTCCCTCCCAATAGAAGATGTATTCGACTTCATGTGGGAGGGTATCTTCCGGGTAGGAATACACCCTTTTCAATTTCCTTCCTTGTGTTTCTTCCTTGATTTGTTTTACTCCCTTCTTAATCCTGTGAATTGCGCCGCTTACTTTAGGTGATGTCCATGGCTCAAAGTGCTGAGGTTCACTTTGGCAACCTCCAGTCCAGGCTCCGTTATGAGGAGAGTCGAGCCAACAATGCCCAAGAGGAGCTGAAGCTGAGCCGCTCTTCTCATGACGCGTATATTGATCAGATTAACTACGAGATCGACCTCAAGGTGATGGAGAGGACTGAGGCGATAAACAAGGATCTGCAGTTGTCCCGGCAGGAGTGTGTCCGTCAGCGTGACGCGTATGAGTCACAACTGAAGAAACTTCGTGAAGATAATTTTTCTCTAAAAAGCCGGATCCTGGAAGCTGACAATACCCTGATAGAGGTACAAAGTCATCTCTCTACTAGAAAAGATAAGTTGACTCGGGCCTTTTCTGACCTAGACGCTTTGTTGGATCAGGTGCGCACTGCTCACCGGAACGAGGTGAACTCCCTCCAGGCCGACAAGGCCTTTTTCTATCAGGAGAGTAATTCCTTCAAGAAGGAGGTTGAAACGCTTGATCAGGAGAAGAAAGCTCTTCAGCGGGAGAATGAGGCCCTTGTAGGGGAAAAGGAGAAGCTTATGCAGGAGCTTAACGTGTCGGAGGAAAAAGCCACTGGAGGAGCAGTCAAGGTCTTCCTTGAACAAGAGAAGCAGTCTCTGCTCCGAGATTGCTCTTTTGGAAGAGGAGAAGAAAACTCTTGCTGCGGACAAAGCTGCCTTGATAGAGAGAAGACCAGGCTGGAAGGGAGAGTAAAAGAGCTGGAGGAAGCCAAGTCTCGTTCTCAAGCCGAGAATACTGAGCCATCGGGCCATGGTAAACTTTCAGATCTTCGACTTTCGTTTTTCTTCTGTCCCTCCTTCTTCTTACTCTTTTTTTTGTGTTCCGGCTAGGCTTGAGTTCTGCCAACCTACTGAAGCACGTCAATCAGTTGAATGGTCGAGTAGTCCGTGCTAAGGAGGAGCTGTCATTTGCCAATTCCGAACGTGATAAGTATCGAGCCCAAGTCCTGACCCTTGAATCTCAAGTGTCCAGGCTTAAGTCATTTTCCCGGCAATCTCAGGAGGAGATACAGAAGCAAGGCACGATTAATGCCCATCTAAAGGAGTCCTTTGCTTCTCAGTGCCGCCGGATAGTCGATATTTGCCAGCAGATTGTCTCGGATCACTCTCTCGAGAAAGGAGAGTTGCTGGATGATGATCTGTACAATAAGCTGGAATTTAAGGTTGTTGCTCAGAAGTCCAACTTCTTCTTGGAGCTTCGAGAGGTTCTGCCGTAGTCTTGGAGAGACTTGCTTTGGTGCCGGCAAAGCCTCATTCCTTCCAGTTGGAAGCAACATCCTACCGTCTGCCGGAGGAGTGCAGCGTAGGTCCAAGTCTTCTGAGAGTGTGGCTGGTAGCGGTGATAGACTAGCTGCAGAAAAGATTGAATAGGAGTTTCTTTATTTTTTGAGGGGTTTTTGGTGTGTATCTTTTGTCTTTACCGAATCTTTTATAATGGCTGCACTTTGCAATTGTTTGTACTTCTATCTCTGGGTGTAATACAAGTTATGCCTTGTACCACTTTGTTAATACATATGGTCGTGTTACACAAGTAATTTTAGTTACGAATTCACTCTTATCAATACAAGGGGCTCGTGACTTATTGACCGAACTTCTGTTTTTGGCGGCCGAATCTTTCTTCTTCTTTGTATGGCCGTTTGGTCGCTTTTTCTTTCAAGATATGATGGCCTGTGGCTCATTTGCTGGTGCTTTCTTTTTCTTTCAAGGCATGACAGCCTGCGGCTCGTTGGCCGGTGCTTTCTTTTTCTTTCAAGGCATGATAGCATGCGGCTCGTTGGCCGGTGCTTTCTTTTTCTTTCAAGGCATGATAGCCTGTGGCTCGTTGGCCGGTGCTTTCTTTTTCTTTCAAGGCATGATAGCCTGCAGCTCGTTGGCCGGTGCTTTCTTTTTCTTTCAAGCCATGATAGCCTGCGGCTCGTTGGCCGGTGCTTTCTTTTTCTTTCAAGGCATGATAGCCCGCGGCTCGTTGGCTGGTGCTTTCTTTTTCTTTCAAGGCATGATAGCCTGCGGCTCGTTGGCCGGTGCTTTCTTTTTCTTTCAAAAAATAATACCTCTTTATTGAAGAATCATAAATTTTTATACATAGAATTTTTTTAGACATTCTCCATGCCAAGAATGCGGCAATTCGTACCCTTCACCATTTTTCAGGTGGTATGAAGCTCGTCCCGTCTTCTGGTGTATGATGTATGGTCCTTCCCATTGAGGTTCCAGCTTTTTAGGCTGCTTAACTTCTCAGAGGACTAACTCTCCTAGGGCGAAACTTCATTCTTTTATCCTTTGGTTGAAATATCGCTCTACCTTGGATTTATCTTTCGCCATCCTTACTGCGGCGGCCATCCTAGTTTCTTCGAGGAGATCTAGGTGGTTCTGTACTCCTTGATTGTTGACCTCTTCGTCATATGATTCCCATCTCATGGATGGCACCACAATTTCCGCCGGAATGACGGCTTCCACGCCATAAGTCAGCCTGTAGGGCGTCTCTCATGTCGGCCCCCTTTCCGTCGTTCTGTACGACCAGAGGACCTGGGGCAACAATTCTGCCCACTTTCCTTTTTTCTCATCGAGTTTCTTCTTTATTGCCCTTACTATCTGCCCATTCACATTCTCGACCTGCCCATTTGCTTGAGGGTGCGCTACTGATGCAAATCTTAAGTCGATCTTCCATTCCTCACAGAATTCTTAGAAGCTTTCGCAATTGAACTGCGCTCCGTTATCAGTTATTATTGCCTTTGGTATGCCAAACCTGCATACCACATATTTCCCGACGAATTCTTGTGACTTTCTAGCTGTGATGGTGATAGTGGGCATTGCCTCGACCCACTTTGTGAAGTAGTCGATGGCAACGTACATGAATTTGAATCTCTCTGGAGAAGCTTCCGGAAATGGCCCCACAATGTCCAACCCCCACATAGCAAAGGGAACCGGATAGAGAATAGATTTTTGCTCCGCCGGAGGAGTGTGTATCTTGTTTCCATGCTCCTGACACTTGCGACATTTTCGTATATACTCTTTGCAATGTTCCATCATTTTCGGCCAAAAGTATCCGAGTCTCAAGATTTTGTGAGTTGTGGTTCTTTCTCCCTGGTGATTTCCACAAAGCCCATCATGTATCTCTCTTATCAACTCTGCTCCTTCAGTTATGGTAACACACTTCAGTGCTGGTCTTGCGAAAGATCGCTTATACAGCTGGTTATCCTCAATGAAAAATGACGCAGCCCGCCTTTTTATTATCTTGGCTTCCTTTTCTTCTTCCGGCAACTTTCCTTGCCGTATGTAATCTATGATTGGAGTCATCCAGGATTCTTCTTTATCACTTGACTCTACTGCCAACACCTGAGTTCCATCTATGCTTGGTGAAGTCCTGATTTCTAGCCATATCTCATTGGGTACCCTTTCGGCCATAGTTGCCAACTTTGCTAAGTCGTCAGCTTCGACATTCTCCTCGCGAGGAAGGTGTTTTAGTTCGCATCTTTGGAAATTTGCTTTTAGCTCCTGAACCTTGAGCAAGTATCTCCATAGTTTTTCCTCTTTGACTTCATAGATGTTGTCGTTTTGTCTTGCCACCAGCATAGAGTCCGAATATATTTCTAACTCTGTTAAAAATAGGTTATACTTTCATGAGTTTTATTTCAGATAGGATTTTATAAGAATGAAAGAATAGAGAAGGTATCTTTCTATGGAACCTGTCGCCCCGAGGGTTGTAGCTACTTCCAAACCCTGGATAAGGGCTTCGTATTCGGCTTCATTATTGGTAACATCAAAGTCCAGCCGGAAGGCATAATTCAAGCTTTGCCCATTCGGCGCTTGTACTACTATTCCAGCTCCTGCCCCACTTTTACATCGGGCTACGTCGACCAAGATGACATATGGACTCTGAGTCTGCTTCTCCTCTTTTGCAAAGTTTGTTTCTGTTATGAAGTCTGCCAAGGCTTGGGCCTTAATCGCCGTTCTGGGCAAGAAGTGAATTTCATACTGTGTCAGCTCTACCGTCCAGCTTACCATCCGGCCAGAGGCATTTGGATTGTTCGCAATTTGTTTGAGCGGCCAATTGGTCCTGACAAATATTCGATGCGACTGAAAATAGGGTCGTAATTTTCTTGATGCCACCACCAGTGCAAATAAGATTTTCTCTATGTTAGTATACCGTCCTTCTATTGGGCTCAAGATCTTGCCCGTATAATAGACTGGTATCTCCCTTTTCTCTTCCATGATCAAGACAGCTGCAACTGCCCAATCTGTTGCGGACAAGTAAAGATAGAGATCCTGTCCTGGGGCAGGTACACCCAATTTAGGCAGATCCCGAAGCATTTCCTTGATCTTTTCAAATGCGTCTACACACTTTTGTCCCCACTGGAATTTGTTGTTCTTCCTTAGAATATTGAAGAATGGGATTGATTTTTCTGAAGTTTAGAACAAAACCTACTTAAAGCTGTGAGCCTCCCATTCAGGGCTTGGACATCTTTGATATTTCTTGGAGGAGAAAGGTTGAGGATTGCCTGACTTTTTTTTGGATCGACTTCAATACCTCGTTGTCCAACAATGAAACCAAGAAACCTCTCTTTGGTTACACCAAACACACATTTCTCCGGGTTCAGTTTGATTTGGTATTTGTCCAAGGTGTCGAATGTTTCTTCTAAATCCTTCATATGTTGTTCTTTTGATTGAATTTTTACAACTATATCATCAACGTAAGCTTCCACATTCCGGGCAATTTGCTGACAAAATACCTTGTCAATCATTCGCTGAAAGGTGGCCCCTGCATTCTTCAGGCCAAAAGGCATTACTTTATAACAGAATGTTCCGGCTGATGTAATAAAGGACGTCTTTTCCGAATCATCTTCTTTCATTTTTATTTGGTTATAGCCGGAGAAAGCGTCTAGAAAACTTAACACAGAACTCTGGGCAGTTGAAACCACCAATCTATCTATTGATGGTAGGGGGTAGAAATCTTTAGGACATGCCTTATTTAAATCTGTGAAATCCACACACATTCTCCATTTTCCGTTTGCTTTTTTCACCATGATGACATTAACCAGCCATTGTGGGAATGCAACCTCCCTGATGAATCCGGCTTTGAGGAGTTTTTGGACCTCTGTTCGTGCGGCCAAATCTCGTTCTTCCCCTATTACTCTTTTTTCTTTGCCTGACCGCCGGATGCCTAGGGTCTACCCTGAGCTCATGCCGGATAACGCTTGGGTCTATACCAGGCATCTCGTCCGTGCTCCAAGCGAATGTTGCCCTTCTTTTTTCCAGGAACCTCATTAAGTGAGTCTGTTCTCCACTATCAAACGCAGTTCCTATTTTAAAAAATTTAGAAGGGTTAGATTTTAAATGTACCTCTCTGGGGGAGTCTTGAGTTGTTTGATGTTCCTCTTTTTCTTGCCTTGGCTCCGGGGAAGAAGGTAATTTTCCCTAAAACTCTTTTTGTGACCCCAAAGTTTTGACTACCTCCTCGCTAGGAAGACTGTCCATAATGCGAACTTCACACAACCGGGCCATCTTTTGACTTCCCCTTATTGTAACCACCTTTCCGCTTGTGGTTAAATACTTCAATTTCAAGTGATGAGTACTGTGTATGGCTTTAAAAGCATTGATTCCTGGCCTTCCGAGATACATGTTATATCCGGACAGACCTGGTACAATAAAAGCTGTGAGCTTCTCCGTTCGCCTTTCATCATTTTGACCGAGGGTCATAGTGAAATCTATACTGCCGGTAGATGTGGTAGAAACTCCCCCTATAAACCCTCCTAGAACCGCCGAATATGGCTTAATCCGGCTCTCAGGTACCTCTAATTTTTTAACCGCTTCAGCTGAGATAACGTTTGCTCCGGCTCCACTATCAATCAGGATCCCTTCCATCATTCGATCATTTACTTGCGCACGAATGACAAGTGGATCGTTGTGTGGATACAACTGTTCAGCAGAAATATGTGTTACTATACTTCTACCTAGGCAGTGTACCTATCGTTTTGCGGAATAGTGAATTGAGTGGGGGTTGTCGATCTCAGGGACCTCATTCAATTAATTGACAATTTACTTACTAACTGAGAAACTAAACTAAGAAAACAGGAAACTTCACTTTTTCAGGTTTTACTTAATTTAATAAAAAGAATGACTAAACAAACTAACATAAAATAATGAAACAGTAAAAAGATAAAAATAAACTAAATAAAGAAATAAAGATTGAATCTGAAGAAGCACCCCAGATTGTTCTGCAAACCTTCACTTTATTAATCTATTTATAAACTCTTCCATATTTCTGCAATAAACTCAGGAATCTTAATTAACCCGTTGACCGGTCCCTGTACAACGAATCCTAACTGGTAGAAATAGCAAACCGCAAACCATGCCCAAGTCAATTCTAACCAATCGCATTATTAACAATTCCTATTGGAGACAGATTAACCTATAGGCAAACCATGCTTCTAGTCGTTAATCCGGTTTAACTTCCTATGTCTTGTTAGCTAATCTCAGCGCCGCATTTTGATTAGAAAACTACAAGGATTGCTTTAATAATTAGCTAAAGAATTAAAGCGCATGAAGAACTGGAATTAAACTACTGCATTAATGAATTAAAGAAAAGATTACAAAATAAACATGAAGATCCGGTTTACTACCCCAATCCGGGGAGCTAAACTAACTACTCAAACATAATTATAAAAATAACAAAAACAACAAAGGAAGAACACATTGACTGATTAAATAAAAAGGGAAGAAGAAACTCTATAAAGAAGTTTTTTGCTCCGCCTTCTTCTTCACGTGTCTTTGTATTAATCCTCTATCAGAAGTGTGGTATGGTAACAATGGTGAACTTGTGTGTGTGGAATAGAGGAGAGGCAGAGCCTCTGCCTAGTTGAGAGGCGCAGGCAGCGTCGGGTGTCCTCCGATGATATGTATACGAGAATATATATATTCTCTCTTTGACCTAAGCGCTGCGTGCTTTAGTGAGTTGCAGCGTTTTTATCTTCAAAAGATAATTCAATTTCCCAGAGTGCAATGCGCTGATGTATGGTGTTGTGTTATACTTGCATCCACGTGAATCATTTGGTAATTGAACGTGAGTATATCTTTAATATACTATGCCAAGTCAATCGAGCATGAGTATCTCCTCCAGAATCCAACATGTATCGATCACGAATAAGTATATGTCATCGCGAATGCTGAAATTATATATATATATATATATAATATTATAATTTTCCTGCATTTGACATATAAAATGCATCAGCTTATATTAAAACATAAATCTTAGAAAAAGAACATGATAAGTGTAAAATATGACATGAATTGTTATAAAAATAGGAAGAATTAAAGCCCTAATAATAGATATATTTTACACTTATCAACCACACTCCATCTTCATCTTCGTCGGAGAAGAAAATCGGAGGAAAGCCCTCCTTTTTGGCAATCTTCCTTTCCGGGAGTTCCTGATGTACTTGGTGAATGTGTCGTTTCCTTTCATTAGGGGTTAGTGGTCCTACCTACGAAAATAGCCCTGTGAGTTTTCTTAGAGAAAGTTTTGTTAGCCTTCTTTCTTTCTTCTTCTTTTTTTTTAGAAAGGGTTTTGCTGTAAACAAAAATGCGAAAGAATGAAAGTTCTACTCTTCTTATTTCATGGCACGATTTTTAAACAATTCAATCCTATATGCTTGATTTTTTGGAAAAACAACCTATAACCAGCCTTACTTCCTAGGAGGCCCTTTTGTCCGAATGGAAAGAGAAGAAACCTTACTTTCCTTACAGACCTGTTATCATACCCACCGATTTGCCAGGGTTTAGCCTGGGATGGACTTCTTCCTTCTGCCGTCCCTGTGACACGTTCTGGGCGCTGCCCTGCTGACCGCCATACTGTCTTTGCGCTCCGGCTTGTTGCTTTCCCTTCTTCTTATTCTCTTCAATGACTCAGAGCTCTTTGGCCAGAGTGGCACAGTTTACGGTTCGATGGCTGCGGTTCCCATGGTATTCACAGAATGCAACTGGAATTTCTCCCTGTGGCGGCTTTCTTGGCTGAGGGAGGTATCCATCCCTTACTGCAGCAGCGTACTTTCCTGGGTCGATGTAGACAACAGTCCTTGCTCCCTGATGTTGCGGCCCCTGAGAGGAGGATCCGGCAGTTGATTTGTAATAATACGGCTTGTATCTTGATCCTCCTCTTCCGGAACCTCCACCTTGTCCTTCCTTTTTTTCTGATGCTGTTGTATTTTTAAAGCTATCTGCTAGCTCCTTAGCCTTGTTCTCTGCTATCTCAGATTTCAAAAAATCATGGATCACTTCAGCTAATTCCCCATGAGTTTTTGGCGCTGTCGTCGCAATCTTTCCAGCAAGTCGAGGTTGGGCCAAGCCATTTCCAAAGGCCTTAATCAAGATCTTTTCATCGATATCATCGATTTCTGCGACCTTCTTATGGAAGCGCTCGCTGTACTCCTTCACGGTTTCTCCTTTTCGCTGCTTAACGTCCATCAATTCTATTGTTTCTTTTTTAACCCTCTTACTCGCAGCGAAGTATTGCTGGGATTCTTCGGTCAGCTGTTTGAAGCTCGTGATGGAATGTGGCGGTCTCGTGGAGATCCATCCCAACGCTCTCTTTGAAAGCGTTCCGGGGAATAAATTGCAGAGAGCGAGGGAGCTGATCCCCTGAGTGTTCATGGCAAACATGAACTTCTTAATATGTTGGGCGGGGTCTCCAGTCCCATCATATTTCTCAACCGCCGGAGCAACGAAATGCGGCGGGAGTTTTGCTTTTCTTATCCGTTCTGAGAAGGGGTACAAGCTCATGTCTATCTGGTCATCTTCTTCCATTTCTTCTTCACTGATGATTGAATTACGCTTCCTATCCTTACTTTCCTCGCCGTTGCTGCCTCTGGAATCCTTATTTCTCAGCTGCTCTATGGCCTCAGTCATTTCATCCCATTTTTTCTGATACTCCTCGTCCCTTTGCATTAGTTCCTGTTGCAGAGTTTCGTTTCCCTCTACAATTTTTTCATCAATGGATCTGACTAATCCCCTTAGCATGTCTTCGAGATCTTTTTTGGAGATGGCCTCAGGCATCTCCGAATTCATTTCTTCTTTAGAACGATTGTTATCCTCGGTAGCGTTCTTCGGTGTTTTCTTTGATCTTGGAGCCATTTCTCGTATTCAGATCCTGCAAAAAATGTCATTAGTTGTTTCAGGATTTCCACTACAAATCGTTACAGATTACTTCCCTGTCTCTAGGTGGTCTCGTGGTTGCTTCTTGCCGTTCGTTTCCCACAGACGGCGCCAAATGAAACAGTATATGCTATCCTAATACAATCCGATCTGATCCTCTATTCTACGTTACCTGGTCTCGATTACAGAATTTCACAAGAGTAGAGAGAGAGAAAGAGAGCCTTAGTTAGAATCGAGTGTAAGTTTGATTGCCAAATGTAGCGTGTTTTATTTCATGGGGGTACATCCCTATTTATTGTATTTTGGGCCTTGGTTCCATGGTGCCAGCCTGTATTTTACATGTATAAGTACAGTTTTACCCTCTCTTAGTATCTTTGGCTGACCACAGGCGGTCGGTCGTACGGTATTTTGCCTTGTCTAAGTCCTATTTTCATCCGGCTGGAGACGGCCGGATGCCCTATGTGCTTCTACTTCCATCCGGATGAGGCGGCCGGATGCTCTATGCAACTTTATTCTCATCCGGCTAGGCCGGCCGGATGCTCTCCGTGTCTTGTTTTGACTTGGCACCATTTCTTCCCTTCTTAAGCTTTCAGGACACGGTATGGACACTACGAGTTCACCGTTATGCCATTCGGGTTATCGAATGCGCCAGCCATTTTCATGGATTTGATGAACCGCCTCTTCAGAGAGCAGCTTGATAGTTCAGTTGTGGTCTTCATCGACGATATCCTGATCTATTCAAAGACCAAGGAGGAGTATGGGTTACATTTGAGACAGGTTTTGAGTATCATTAGAGAGAACCAGCTGTATGCCAAACTCTCGAAGTGTGAGTTCTGGTTGGACAACGTGTCATTCCTTGGACACATTATATCAGCGAGCGGGATATCTGTAGACCCTGCTAAGATTGAGGCAGTGAAGAGTTGGTCGAGGCCGAAGACAATTACAGACGTCTGCAGCTTTCTGGGTTTGACCGGTTACTATCGAAGGTTCGTGAAGGACTTCTCCAATGTGGCTGCTAACAGGAAAATTGTAGGAATAAGAATGTACAAAAGAATAGATAAAATAATAACTAAACCTACAACTCTACTACGGGTAGCAAAATAAAACCCGGTCGGAGTATAGTGTAAATATATTACGACCGAGAGTATCGAACCCAAGGGACTTATAGAAAACTAGTCCTAATCCGGTAATAAACTATTCTATAACAAAGAGGGGAATGAAAAACATTTCCTAAGACTAACTACTAATCCTAATTAAGTAATAATTTGTCCTAGATTCGGGATTAAATCAACCAAGTAATAATATGATCACGCAATGAACCTCAAAACTCAAACTTAACCAAACAACTAGAAGGCGCTGGACATCCTGCCGGACACCAGATGCACGGCACATTCAAAGACGTTGAATGTGCCGGACACAGGAGACCCGACAGTACACCCGGCACAATCAATTGTAAAAAACCACTCTCTTGCTTCGAATCTGATAACAAGAAACTCATCGCCTATTAACAAATCGAGCATATGTCATGCCACGAAATGAACAAGGTAATGGGGGAAGATGGGTTAATTCGAAATCTTTTATGCTAACCCTAAATCATAGATTAAAACATCAAAGACCACTAAGATTTGTCTAACCCATCCTACTCTTGGGCTTTTCCTCCTCCAGTAGAATTTGCACAAAGAGAATGAGTGATCAACTAATTCCCTTGTAATAAGAACCAATATCTTAATGAACGCTTGAAATTATATTGAGAGAATCATAGTGTTTACAAGAAGGAATTCATCCCTAACCAAGAACCTAACAAATAATTCTACATCACCACCCACACAACTACAAGAAGAGAATACAAAGGGGGAGAAGGAGATGTTCATAGCCTTAACCCGACAAGGTCTTCTTCTTCTCTTGCGTGGATGGATCTGTAGGCTTCTTTGGACACCAACAATGGAGTGGAGTGGAAACAAAGACGTGAATGGAGTGTATTGTGATGTTGAAGTGTGTTCTCAAATGACCACATGGGTAGGGTATTTATAGGTGTTGGAAGTGATTCTATGGAAAGACATATCTTAAATGATGTCTTTCCATAAAGATACACCTTCAAGACATGTCTTTAGCAAAAAGATACCTTCTACCCTAGTTGTATTGGTATGGAAAGACACATCACCAAATGATGTCTTTCCATAGTGTCTTCTCATCCAAAAGACATCTTTCCAACTAAAAGACACCTCTTCACCATAAGACACCTTTTCACCATGAGACACTTTTTCACCAAAAGATACCTTTTCACAAAAAGACACCTTTTCATCAAAAGACACCTCTTCATCAAAAGACACCTCTTCATCAAAAGACACCTCTTTATGTAATGCTAACTTCTGGTGAACTGAGGCAACTTTTTACTTGTGCCGGCTAGGATGTACCCGGCAACATACCCGGCATAGCACCTTTTTTCTGCTCCACGCTTGTGCTGTGTAGGAGTTAACCGGTCTTATGTCCGACATTTTGGTCAAAAGTGTTTCCTTGCATTAAAAACATATAAGAACATAAGACTGAACAAATAATACACTTCAATACATAATATAACATAAATATTAACTACTTGACCTTATTTAGATAAATATAATCCTAAATCTAGTACATAAAATATGATTAGTTTGCGGCTTATCAGTGGCCAAACCAATGACGAATCTCGTGAAGAAGGAGTCACAGTTCTTATGGTCTGCCGAGTGCGAGCAGTCCTTTCAGACGCTGAAGGATCTCCTGACATCGGCGCTCGTCCTTACTATCCCTGAGGGCAACCGTGGGTTCGAGTAGATTGTGATGTCCTCTGGAACTAGTCTAGGATGTGTGCTTATGCAGCACGGGAAGGTAGTTGCATACGCATCCCGACAGCTGAAGAAGCACGAGGTGAATTACCCCACACACGACCTTGAGTTAGGCGCAGTAGTCTTCGCTTTGAAGATCTGGCGACATTATCTTTACGGTGTGACAGTCACTATCTACTCTGATCACAAGAGTTTACAGCATCTCTTCACTCAGAAGGAGCTGAACATGCAACAGAGAAGATGGGTCGAGTTCTTGAAGGACTACGACATAGACCTGAGGTACAAGGAGGGCAAGGCGAATGTTGTAGCCGACGGCCTGAGCCGTAGAGCTCATTCATTGTTTACACTTTTAGCGGGCAGCAGTCTGGTTGATGAGATACGAGCTGCACAGGAGAGTGATCAGTATATGCAGAGTATCAGGCAGAAGATGTCAGAGGGTTGTTTTGAGAGTCAGAAGTATGACTTCGAACAGAATGACGACGGCATCATTCGACTGAATGGCCGGTTGTGTATTCCAGAGTCCTCTCCTGATCTGAAGGAGAAGGTACTCCAGGAGGCTCATTGCTCGTCCTTATCCGTCCACCCCGGTTCTTCGAAGATGTACAAGGACTTGAAGGTCCATTTCTAGTGGAGAGGGATGAAGAAGGACGTAGCCGACTACGTGGCTAGATGCTTGACCTGTCAGAAGGTTAAGTTTGAGCATAGGAGACCCGGCAGATTAGTGCAATCTATGCCTATTCCTTGCTGGAAGTTCGAGGACATCTCGATGGATTTCGTTGTCGGTCTCCCACCGACTAAGGGAGGACTGAACACGATTGGGGTCATTGTAGATCGTCTTACGAAGGTGGCGAAGTTTGTTGCTATGAAGCATACCTGGAAGGTCCCGAAGTTGGCGGACTTGTTCCAGAAGGAGGTGATCCGGCACCATGGTGTGCCAAAGACCACTGTGTCTGACAGGGACCCTCGATTTTTGTCCAGATTTTGGGGTCAGGTTCAGGAGGCCTTAGGTACGAAGCTGAAGCTCAGTACGGCATTCCATCCACAGACCGACGGTCAGAGTGAGAGGACCATCCAGACACTGGAGGACATGCTGAGAGCATGTGCCTTGGATTTTTAGGGGAGCTGGTTAGAGCGTCTACATCTGATGGAGTTCGCCTACAACAAAAGCTACCACTCCTCGATACAGATGTCACCGTTCCAGGCACTTTACGGTAGACCGTTTAGGACTCCTTTATGTTGGGATGAGGCCAGCGAGACTACACTTCTAGGACCAGAGTACCTAGAGCAGATCAAGGAGGATGTCCTACAGATCCGTAGGAACATGAGGGCAGCTCAGGACCGGCAGAAGTCATATGCAGACACCAGGAGGAGAGACATTGAGTTCACTACCGACGACATGGTATTCCTCAAAGTGTCACCCATTAAGGGGATCTTCCGGTTCGGGCAGAAGGGCAAGCTGAGCCCAAAGTATGTTGGACCTTATGCGATTAGGGAGCGAGTGGGCCGTTAGCTACGACGGATTGCCAGCAGAGCTCGGGAGGGTGCACGACGTCTTTCACGTTTCACTGTTGAAAACACGTTTTACAGCCAGATACTTTAGAGTTGGACCCCGCTCTACGATATGAAGAAGTATCACTCTGCATCCTTGATACGAAGACGAGGCAGACTAGGAACAAGACCGTTAGCATGGTCAAGGTTCTCTGGTCGAACCATGAGTGGAGGAGCTACATGGGAGTTTAGAAGACTCCATGAGAGCGAAGTATCCACACTCTTCGAGTAGTGGTAGTGATACTTATACGGGTTCGTGGTCAAACCCTTTTTAAGGGGGGTAGACGCCACTTGGCTTGCACATATGTTATGCATTAGGTCTTGTTTTTGGTGGTATGTTGCGGCATACATGTTTATTTGGATGATTGATGTTTTGTATCCCATCTTATGTATGTGCTTAGTGCACCTGTTTGAATATATATATAATACCGCTGAGTACTTTTGTTGGTAAGTGGTATGTGCACCTTGTTTAGTGTTGTGATATGAATGAGTTTATGCCATGAATTTTAGCTATTTAATATGTGATGTATCAACTATGATACATATAGACTAGGTTTGAACCTAGTGGGAGGTACTCCCTAGCGATGGTATGTTTGATTACTTAGTGGAACTGGATTCCTTAGGTGAACTGTATATGAATAAGGACTTCAGGACGAAGCCTTTTTAAGGGGGTAGATTGAAATACCCCTAACCTTAAAAACTTAATAAAATGAACTATTAATGATCTAAGATGGTTAATAAACATCTAAATACCATTGGGGAACAATCTAAAGATCTCAACAAGGCAAAACATGCCTTAAGATCGGTAAAGCCAAAAATGAGCTTTAAGAAACCATAGAGATTGTATGACCTCAATTAGGATCCAAAGTGGATTCCTAAGTATTATAATTAAGTAATGAACACTATAAAACTACCCTCAGAGGAAACCAAGCTCTAAAACATGTTCTAACACAAATTATGCTTTAAAACTTCTTAAAGCACATTTTTGAGAAAATTGACTTTCTGAGTGGGTTTTGAGTGGAGTTTGGCATTGGATTAGACCTTGTTATACTAATGTACAATAATGTACCACATTAGAAGGTCTAAATCCAAGATTTTCAAAAACATCATAAATATGGCATTCATTTGTGAATAGTAACCCAAATAGTGCATTTTTAAGTAATATTGACTAAGTCAAGTCAATGGTCAAGACTTGACTAATTCTTATCCTAAATGAGGCCGCAGCTTAAGGGGTGGAGGACAGCACATTAAGCTTAAATCAAAATATCTAGCCAATTTGGTGAATCACCATTTACTATTCCATTTTCTACTTTTCATTCATTAAAACACAAATTCTTTATTTCTCTTTCCTCTTGTCCCATTTCAGCCGAGCCCTTAGCAGTTCCTAAACCTCTCAGGTTGTGTTCTTGAGCATTCAAGGCAAATCAATCTCTTTTCCACCTAAGGTAATGGTTTAAGGCATATTTTAGCTCTTTTTCTTCATCTCTTCATCACCTACACATGGAGCTTATAATCTATCACTTTCCATGGCTTATTCTCAGTATATTAAACCTAGAACAACATCCATTCTCGGCTGAAGCAAGCTTTGGGACCAAGGTGGTCAAAATTTCCATTATAAGGTAAAAACATACCTTAAGGATTCTTACTCTTCATCCGGTTTTCTTCTTCTATTTTCAATGATTTTATTCACTCATAATCTTCATATTTTCATGTTGATTCAGTGTGTTAACCACTTGGAGCAAGGGTGGCCAAAAATCAAAAGAAAAATCATTCTTTAAGGCATTTTGCCAAGGTAAAATATATTACCATAGCACCTTGCTGTTGTCTAGCTATTCCCCATGTTTTTATGGTGAATTTAACACCATGTGATATTCTTGATTCTAGCCGAAACCCATTGGAGACTACCTTTCATTTTTAAGGTGATTTTTGCCTTAAATCTTACATTTAATTGTTCCTTATGGTTAAATCATGCTTGGAGTGTAACCATATCTTATTTTGGTGTATTAAACATGTTTAAGTGCTGTGGTGATTTTTCCTCCAAGCTGTTGAGTTGGTTTTAGGGCATTAAGCACCTAAATCAAGGTATAAACACCTTAAACTTATGTTATTATGATTTTTCAGCTCATATTAAATATGTGCCGAGAGTGGAGTTAATTATATGGGTGATTTTAACCTAAGTATGGAAAAAATGACTTAGATAAATTAAGCTAGTCATTTAAGTGGTTTAATTAACATAATGGTCAAATTATGACATTATGTGGAAAAATAATTAATGTATAGCAAGGCCGAGAGTTTATAGTATACTTTGAGCTATTTATGTGTAATTTTAAGTTATAAAGCAAAGTTGTAATAAGGCCATGTCATTAGGCCATTTTAATTTAAGTTTAAAAGCTTATTTAATTTAATTTGTGCTTATATTATTATGTTTGGGGTCAAACGGTAATTACTAGAAAAATATAAAGCCGAGGGCATAAATAAGAGGAATTTAGGTTTTTTTAAATGAATTTAATAAAAATTATAACAATTTATAAAGTTTTGAGTCAAAATTGTAAAAATAGAAAAGTATAGGGTATAAGTAGTAATTACTGAGAGTTTGGGTCCAAATTGGGATTAGAAGTCAAAGTTGACTATATAGGAGACTTTGACCAAGTTTGGAGAGTTTAAGGAATTAAAATACTACCTTATAATAAGTTAGTTATTTTGATTTATAAGAGTTGGGGTGATATTGTAATTTCCGAAACTTAGGGGTACTAAATGGAGTTTAGAACAGACCATGGGTTATTAGGAATTTTTAGAAGTTTATTTGGTTAAATTTGGAGTTAATAAGAATTATATAAGTATAATATATGATATTTTATATCATTGTTACAAATGGGTAACATATGGGTATAAACCGTGAAATATAGAAAGTATAAGGTTAGGAATGATATTTATAACCTTTTGGTATAGTTTGGTAATTTTTGGAGTTATATATAAGGTTTTATTAAGATATATGTATAATATATAGTTTTAATGACATTAGGAAACTATATATTATAAATTGGGAAGATTTGGTAATCATACAAAGTGAGGTGGTAAGAATTAAATTAAAACAGACCCTAGGGTCTGTTCGGCAATTATAAGTATTTATAACTATAGGTTATAATTATATTAAGGTTTAAGGATTATAAGATAAGATATATATTATAAGGGTAACAATGGAATATAATTTGGGGTTGATTTGTAAATTATGGAGGTATAGTGGAATATAATAAAAACCGAGAGTATAAGGGGTGTTTGGTATTTTATAGCAATTTATAACTATAGGTTATAATTGTTTTACTGACATAAATGTCATACTATATGTTATATAACTATAATATAACATTATATAAATTATGTGGTGGATTTTGTAAATATTTTAAAAAATAAGTGTTGTTCGGTAATATGGGCATTTTTGAATGAAAAATTTATAATATTGTTTTTAATGTTATAAGGGTTGTAACATTTATAATATAAGAACTATTCATTAAAAGAGAATGAATATATTATAAAGACTTACCATATAACAAATAGTCCCATAATACATATATATAAATAAATATATGTTATGGAGTGGAAAAATACGATATGGTTCAATAACCATATAATATCATAATTAAAATGATATAAGGTAAAGAGAAAAGAATTATGAACATTAGATAAGGAAATTCTAATGTTAGGAGTATACATGAAATAATAAGGATTTATATAACTCAAAGTATTTTTTTTTACATATGGATTATACTACATTAAACTTGGAAAAACTAACCTTAGGAAAATAAATACTAAGGTGAAATGTATAATATATGGTTAAGAATTATACATGCAATATAGAAACAAACTATATAATATACAAGTGTATACTGAATTACATGCGATAACCAAGTTCAAACTTTAAGTATATTAATATACGAGACGAGTCTACGCATGTAATAAAACGTTTTCCAAATCCCGAGTTAAACCGAAAACCCGACAAACGTTGTTAGTTAAATAACGGGGAATAATCCAGGAGGTATTAGTGACGGTACGGGGTACCACAGAGTTATGTCGTTATACGGGATGCTAATCTGTAGCGTTATGTATTATTAGACTGTTAGAGACGACACGAGGAGCATCGGATCTAGCTGATTCATACTCCACGGTTATATAATCAGGGTGAACGGTATGTTGTTACGTGTCTCTGATTATCTCTGAGGGTTTCCTCAGTTCAGACTTTTGTGTAATCTATGATAAGATTGTTTGTCTGATTGTGTTAATCAAATATGCATGAACTGTATATTTTAGCTGCTTATTATTTACTGTTGTTGCGTTAACAATATTGGTTCGTATATATGGACCTATATATATAAAACGAACTAGCAGCTATGGTGTTATCTTGTATGTAATATAAGGATCGTCAGAAAAACGTTGTAGCACTAGGATAATAAGATATATATTATCCGAGACTTTAATACGAAGCATAGGCCTTCTCTAACACCGCTCTCGTATCTGACACTGGATCCCGAGTTCACATACTCCGGATTGGACTAACGACCTTAGTCTGCTGTGTTAGTAAAAATTGGTAATGCGATGCGATGGTATAATTAATTAACATAACAAAGCCAAGAGGATGTGGCTCTTGGTGCGCGCTGTGATCACAAAAACGGTACCTGGATGTCTGCGTACGGGTCCGCAGGTATCAAGAAAATTTCCCGTGAGCTAGGACGGTTCGTTGGTCGGAGACTCTACCGCTGGAGTGGCTACTGCCGTGGGTGACTCGCCATAATATATGGGTAATTTAGAGACACGTCGTTTATAACGAGACGTTGTCACTAGGTATAACCGAACATTTATTACAGTTGAGACTTGTACATTGGCGAACAATATTGGACATTATGTCAAGGACGGGATTTAATACTTGTTTATTATTCTCGTTGTTTCGCCTTGTTGTTCATAGGTTATACTGTGTGGAGTATATTATGTGTGTTGATGGTTGTGTTTATTGTATGGTTATTACTGTTAAATGTTTTATAGTTTAAATATTAAAACGGCATTGCATGTAACAAATCTCATGCTCTCGACCAATTAATTTAGGGGTTTGAGGAGGCATGACAGGGCATGTGATAGCATACTCAGCAGGGGCTGATTCCATACCACAACCATTTTTATTTTCAGGAGACTAGCTGGAGGGTCAACGCGGGGCGCGACAGTTTTAGTGACTTTTTGGTTAGACTTGGAACGGATTGAGACTTGGTTATTTTGGACTCGGTGAAATACCCCGAACATAAACATAAGGATTAAAATTAATCTAATACGTATTTAAGGGCCTAATGGTACCTGATTAATATTGGTAAGGAAAAATAAACCCAAAAGAAATAAAGAAACGCTTAAAAGGCGAAAAACGCTAAATAAGCGTTAAATAACCATAGGAGGTATGAGACCTCGGTTAGCATATTATATGGATTCTGAAGGTTTAATAAGACCTAAACAATATATGGGAACAACTCCCGAAGAAAACGGATCCAAATAATGTATTAAAACGCTAATAGAGCTTTAACGCACGTTTTTCGAGAAAACCCGAAAACGTGATTTTAAGTGGTCAAACGAACCCGTAAAAATTATAAATCATTAAATAAATATTATTAAGCATTTATGGAAGCTTAATCACCAATAAAAATAAAGAAACGAGAAAATTCCGGAAAACGGACCCGGTTAGTGAATAGTACCTAAACCGGGTAAAATAACGAGCGTTTTCTGTAAAAGACGAAAACCGCTCCAACTAGTAAAACTATAGGGGGCCGGTTTTTATCTGCTAGTTAACCCCTCACACACTCACATACTAGCTAACTAATTAAAGAGGCAAAAAGCAAAAAGTGAGAAAAGTAAAAGGTACCTCACATACTCTCTCTCCTCTCATTTCTCTTCTCTCTCTCCCATTTCTTTCTTCCACATCGTACTCCCTCTCCTTCCTCCTCCCTCCTTGCTGCGATTTTGAGCTCCCCACTACAACAATGGAAGCTCCCTCTTCTTCTCCATGCTCTACCTCCATGTGAGCTCCAAATGTAAAAATAATTACATATTTGAACTCCCCTCATTCTCCTCTACATTTCCCTCTCTTCATGAAATACCCCAAACCTTGGTATGTTGTGTAAATGTTAAACTATGGTATTTAAAGGCTAAAAAGTGCCTTAGAAACATAAACGAACCATTTAAACCATGGTAAAACACAATAAAACACTAAGACACGGTTTGAGCAAAAACATGCTCTAAGCTTGGAGTGAACTTGGATAGGACCCAAAGAGCCTACCAAGACTTGATAATGTTTAATTATGACTTTATAAGGCTAATTAAGTCCTTAGGAAACTTTGGTAGACAATGAAACCAAACAAAACACAAATAAATACCTTAAGGTCAATATGGGCTAAAATGTGCTCTAAGCTTGGGATAAGTGTGTATAAGGCCTAATGGTCATACCTATGCCTTATTTATATGTTAATGAACATATTAAGTCAATTACCAAAGAAAGCCAAGCTTGAAAACAAGTTAAAGAGTCTTAAAGCACGTTTTTGAAAAATTGTCTTGTAAATGAGTTTTGAATGGCTAAATGTCCATCATTACTCTTTAATTAACATGTGTACTATATAGTATCACATTTGGGTGCTATATCAATGGAAATCAAAAATTTCACTTCTATGTGCCTTGTTTTATGAATAGTAACTTTTATAAGCTAGTTTGTAACATATAATGTTATAAGTGATTAAGTTGGTCAACAAAGACCAAAACACCCTTCTAACTAAATGGAGGCCGGTTTTTATGAAGGTGAGTCACCACCATGTAAAAAGCAATTAAGGAAAGGAAGGGTAGGAAGGTAAAAAGGAGGAAGTTACCTTTTAATACAAATATCTTGTTAAAGCAAGTTCTATCTTCATTTCTCTTTCCTCCTTCATTTCACACGTCCCCAACCTCCCTTCTTGCTCTCTTTTACGAGCTGATACAGCAACACCAACACCACCATTGTTTTCCATCTTTGAATGCTTGTAACTCCTAGCTCCATGGTCCAAATTCAATTCCAAGACCACCATTCTTCTAGTTGGAGCAAGCTCTACACTTCTACCTTTCAAATCTTCAAGAACTCAGTTTTGGTGCCAAGAGATTCACCATTGATGGAGCTTGAGCTCACCTTTTCACATATTATTGTTCTCCTTTGCTTCTAGGTAAGGATCTCAAAGAAAAATCAAGTTTCCTCTCCTTTTAGTACATGGCCGAAAATTCACCTCACCATGGTGTCTTTACCTTGCTTGTTTTAGCTTCATTTGAATCTCCCAAGGCTTGGTGGAGTCCTCTCTTGATACTCATTCAAGCTCTCTTTCCATTCGAAGGTAAACATTCCGTGATGTGTTAAAACAATATATGTAACTAGGGTTTACAATGAGATGGAGCTTAAAGCTTGAATACTCATTATGTTGTTTGTATAATGTTTAGTAGTTGGCAAGGAACCAAATGCCTTACCGGTTTTGTAAGGAAACAAGAAAGAAATTTGGGAGGAAAAGAGGTAAATATGCTATCTTAATGTGGTTTAATGCCTTAGGAGAAATAAGCTTATAATGCTTGTTAAACTACCTAAAGAGCAAATGGTGAATGACCTAGTAAAGTGTTCTCAAGGAGACTAGTAAAAGAACATATGTATTGGTGTATGTATTTGCAGGTCAAAGGCATTATTTATGTGGGAAATTCAGTGTTTAAGGATTATGCAATTTAAGGGCCTAAGAGCCATGTTATTTAAGAGCCTAAGTGCCAAGCAAGTTTAATTATGCACTATATTGTGATGTAGTGTAAATTTGGTGAAGTTTTGTGAGTGATAATGTTTTGATGGATCTAGGTGTTCTTGAATGTTTAGTGGTGAAAACTATGAGCTTTGGAATGATGAGGTGCTAAGAGAACCTATGGCAAAATTTGTAAAATGTATAAGGAGTTTTAAGTGCTTAAATGAACTTGGTTGAACTAGGAATTGTTAGGAATGGATACATGTTTACTTGAGAAGAAAACAAGTGTTAAGGTGATCTAGAGTGATGCAAGGATTTAGGTGTTATCTTGGAAGTTCTAGGAATTCAATGTGTGTTTTGAGAGTGTATTAAAGTCTTGATGAAGTTTGTTTAAGGTTTAGGTTATGTTGATGAATAAGGAGAAAATGATGTTTAGGTAAGGTTTTGAGAGAGGAACTTTAAGGAGTTGTGAAAGAGAAGATTTGGTTGGTAAGAGAAGATGCTTGGAAGATGATGTTATGATGATGAGGAAACACTTTGGTATAAAGGTTATTAAGGATGAAACACCACTTGTTAAACTAGGAGAAAACATTGTAAGTGTTAGAAATTTTGTGATGATATAAGTAAAGGTTTAAGGAATTAGAAAAAGAGTTTTGTGAGTGTTTAAGGATATCTTAAGGTGTGTTTGAAGTGCCCAAATGAGGTTAGGGTATACTAGGAAATATGGGGTGAAGTTTGGAGTTGAATGTAAAAGGAAAACAAAGATCTGGGGCAGACCGGACTTGCGACCGGACTTGCAAGTTCGGTCGGGCCCTGTTTACCCTGCGGGAAATAGTTTCTGGAATGGACCGGACATAGGACGGACTACAAGTCCGGTCGAGTAGAAAAATTTTGACGGAAATGTGTTCTGGAATCGACCGGACATGGACATCCGGTCGGTCGTCGGTCGGACCAAAAACATGGGTTAAGGTTATGAAATGATATGTAATGCCAGGGGATTGATTAGTCATGACGTTATAAGTTGTTAAGGACATGTTAGGTGAGTTTATATGACAATTAAGTGGGTAAAATAGTTGTATTGAAATGTAAAAAGAAACAGTTAAGAGTGAAGTTATGTAACTAAGTTAACGGGGAAAAGTTACTAAGCATTAGACATTAAATAATCATGCTACCCTTCGATTTTTAATAAAGTACATGTAATGTTATCAGTTGTTCGAGAATTGCTCGAGGAACATAAGTGGACGTGGTTAAAGTGGACTCCGGTGACAGGTATGGTTTTCTCTTGCAACCTGTGTCCTACCGGATTACACCGGCTTGTATGCCAATTGTTTTACTGAGTGTTTGCCACCTTGTAAGATAAAACATGTAATGAGTTTATAGTAATTCATTTATGTGGCGAATTTGGCCTCCGATACCATTTAACCTCAAATATGTGTTAAACCTTAGCTAACCAAATCTAGGAAACACATGAGCGATCGGTATATTCGGAGTTGGCGGCCCGAACCTTGGGAACGTGCTAACCACGGCTATGTGTGAGTTAGTTGGACATTGTTGTTGTATGCCAAGTGTGTGAACTCCCTTGTGTGCTTAACTCGTTTTAAGATACCGTATGGTGTGTAGATGTGGTAGGCTCCATAATGGAATCTCTAACTACTTATATTAAGTGTATGTGTAATAAGGGGGGGGAGGAGTCCGGTTTGTTCGGCCCACGCGTGTGATGGACGGGGAGTCGATATCATAGGTTTGGCTCTCTTGGTGTATGTATAGGTGGTATTCCAATTTGGTTTCTACCTTCCCTTAGCTTATCCAAAGCTAGTTACTGACTCACGTCGGGCCACAGGGGCATACGAATGTTATTTCGGTGTGCTTGGGATTACTATATCCGACACACCTTGGGTTTAAGTTAACCGTTCTATATAACTGGACGGTAACGAGGTTGGTAACGAGCTTAACATGGGATTGGCAAAAATCCCTAGGCTCACATGGTATACTAACTATGGTGGAAGGTTCCTTGTGAGAGCCGATTTTATGGTATTATGTAATGTTATGGTGCTATGCAAATTCCCTTGCTATGCTATGGTATATATATATATATTGGATGTTTTAAAATGAATGGGATGTTATCATGTGTACGCCGAAACAAGAAAGGTGTTGTTATGTTTTATTATGTGAGAAATGAGATATGTTGTAGGATATGGAGTGTGTGGATCATGGAAATGAATCCCAGTTTGTGACAAGAGGCGTTTAAGGATAACCCGATTAATGGGTACATGTCGTTCGTTAAGGAAGTAGCTCCGTTTTAGAGGAGAGCCACTCTAGGGTTTAAGGAATCATTGAATGGTTGGTTAAGTGTGGATGTGTTGGTTATAGGTTGAGCCCATTGAGGCGAAATGTTATGTGTTGAATGTTAATGGCTTGTATGCATGATTTAAATATAATCAACTGCATGCTAAGATGACAATTAGTTGTGCGTGGCCCGGTAGCATGTGGGCTGCGGGATTACCATACCAGCAAAGGTGCTGAGCCCCTTGGGGGCCACCCTTTCTCTCCTTTTCTATTTCAGGTACAAGGAGCTGGAAGCCGTTCGAGAGTTGGACGGGGTAGATGTTTATACATGGGTAGCCATTTAAATGGCGTAAGCATTGTAGGCGTAGTAAGACCGAAATTGTTATCGGCATTAGTTTGTAAATACTCGGTACGGTTGGAATGTAATAAGTATATGGGTTGTTGATAAGGGAAGCAAATGTAACGTGTAGTTGCTCGGGAGTCTAGTCCATCAGACCGATACAAAGTACATGTATTAGCCTTGTTAGCCACGTGTGTGGTTAACGGCGTGTAACATCCTTTTCATCTAAGTAATGTATGAGTGAGATTTCCCGGCATGCAGTTTGAATGTTATGTGTATGGTGGTAGTTGGGGTGGTGAAACACTGTGCAAATTCGAAAGGATATTTTCATCTCCATGGTTTATCCCTCATTTTGAATAGAAAAGCACACCATTATGGAGCTTGGAGTCTCCTCTTTCCAACAAGGTAAAAATCTACATGAAAAACTCATGTTTTCTCTCATCTACCTTGATAACCGATTTTTACCCTTGTGTAATGCCTCGTTTTCTCTCTCTCTCTTTGAGCAATATCAACCTTGCAATGGTGGAGGATCACCTTCTTGAACCAAGGGCTAAACCCCCTTCTAAAATTCTCCAAAGGTAAACCCTAGAACTTCATTTCAAACACTTCAATGAATTGACATTAATTTAAAAGAGTTAGTATATTAATTGTAGTGTTTTTGGTGTCATTGGTGATGGGAATGGAGTTTGGCAACTCCATTCCCCACATGGCCGATTTGGGCAAGAAAGGAAAAGGAGGAGAAATGAGAAAGAAAGAAGAATTAAAGCTCAAGTAAGTAGCTCCTTCCTAAGGTTAAGATTTAATGTTATTAGAGTAATGGGAATGGGTAACCAATTTAAAAGAACCTAAACTATGGTATTAGTATTGGAGTTTATGAAGTTTTGAGTATAGGGAACAGTAAGTAAAATTGTAGGCCTTAGAGCCAATATATTGTGTATGAGTATTGGTATTGATGCATGATGGGGTATTGATGTATTGTGATGGTTTGTATAGCTTTGTGTGCTGGTAGGACCCTTGTATGGGTGTGGCTAGATTAGGAATGAATTTGATGAAAAATGTGAGTGTGGAGAAGTAAGGAAAGTAGGTGGACCATGGCGAAATTTTTGGTAGGAATTATGTATTTAAGAATGACTTGGTGAATGGGAGAACCAATGTATGTATTGGGGATAGTAGAGATGTTTAGTAGTGATGAAAAGATAGTAGTAGTATGAGAAGTAAGATGCAAAATCTGTAGCAAAGTGTATTACATGCATGGGGGAAGTTAGAAAAGATTAGAGTGTAAGACTTGGTAAAATGAATGTTGGACTTGGGTATAGATAGTACAAATTTCTTGGAAAATGAAATGGCATGGTAAGGGGAGGTATTTGGGATGCTAGAGTCACATTGGTAGAGGAAGTATTGGATGGTAGAAGTTGGTTTAAAAATCTTAGCAATGAAGAAAGAAAATTGGTATTAGTGCTGGAATGAAGTGAGGAAAATTGTGTAAGTGGATTGATGGATTGAGTAAGGAGTTTGGTGGAATGAACTAAGGCAATTTGAAGGGCCTAAGAAGTGTTAAAACATGTGGGATTAAGTGTAGGAACAATGGGGAAGTAATGGGTAAAAGATAGAACTGAAAACAGAAATAAAAATCAAATACTGGGCCGGACCGACCTTGGGACCGAACTTGCAAGGTCGGTCGAGCCCAGATTTACAAAGACGGGAAAGCTTCTGGAATGGACCGAACTTGCGACCGGACTTGCAAGTTCGGTCGGACCAGAAAATTCTCCCGTCTGTAACCTACTGACTGGAATTGACCGACCTTGCGACGGACTTGCAAGGTCGGTCGACTAAAAAATTTCCCGTCTTGTAGCTACTGGAATGGACCGACTTGCGACCGGACTTGCAAGGTCGGTCGGGCAAAAAAATTCATCAGGTAATCACTGGAATGGGACCGACCTTGGGACCGGACTTGCAAGGTCGGTCGGCCCTGTAATTTTCCAGCGTATTATCCTACTGACTCCGACCCGACCTTGGGACCGACCCTGGGTAAGGTCGGTCGAGTCATACAAAAAAAAAATTTATTTAATAACAATAATATTATATATATATATAATATATAGATATGTATACCCACATATACATATGTACAATATGTGAGTATACCGATGTTAAGTAAGAAGACTAACTTAAGGAAGTAAACAATGTGTAAGTGTAAGAGCATTAAGTGAAACCAAAACAACGGGACAATGGGGTAAGTACGGGAGTAACAATTATGTATGTAATGTAGTGCATAGTATTGACTGAACCGTTTGGCATGTAGCTGGGGGTTCAAGAATAGGACTCGAGGAACAAATAAGGACTAAGGAACAAGAAGGCACAGGTAAAGTAAATTGCAGAAAAAGGTATGATTTCTTCATGCCCTGTATCCTAATCTGGTTACCCCGATTTGTGTGCTTATCTGATCACCTAAATAAGATAAATGCATGAATCGGACTATATTGCACTTACTCGTGCTTGCTTACATTGTTCTTAGTATTTGTCTTGAACCATAGTTTGTATAATTCATGAAATATTTAATGATGATGACTTGTATTTGAATCTTGTATTGTATCTCAAGTATTGTATTGTATTTTGTATAAATGAGTATTGAGCATTGTAATTGTGTATGTGGCTGCATGAATGACTTCTGCTAATTCCTAACTACCTAACTCCTAACTTAAGTGAGTAAACTGGAATGAGTAGAAGTCCGATATAGCTTTGGCCACGCGTGAGGATGCGGAGTCACAAGAGGTTGGCTACAATTCCTGACTCTTAAACTGGTCCGCAGCCCAAATCCCTTAAATGGGTAGCATCCCGGATTGGTGAGTCAAGTAAATCCCGGAGGTGGGACGGAGTAGTCCCCAGGGCCGGAGGTCCCGACGACTTAACATGAGTAAGAGTAAGAGTAAGTAAGTAAGTAAGTATGAGTATGAGTATGAGTATGAGTATGTATGTGTATGTATGAAATAACGAGTAAAAGAGTAATCTCCACCCGATTAACCCGGGTGGACCAATGAAGCTAACAAGTATTGTATATTGTGTATGTAATGTGTATGTGTAATTCGGAAAAGGTAAATATGTATTGAATGGTTTATGTTGTACTTCGTGTATGTAATGAAGTGTATGTATGTGTGTATGTCTTGCGTAATGTATTGTAATATTATGTATATAGCATGTATGCATGTATGTTTGAATGAAATCAACCGCATGTATTCGACTAAGTGGTCGGCGTACCCTCACTAGTACGCGGGGTATGCGTTATCATGCTCGTCGAAAGCTGACCCTTCGGGGGAACGTTTTTATTGGCAGGTACTGAAGCGGTGTGGTCAAGGTATGAGACCGGAGGCACACCCTTGTATTTAGAAGCAAGTAGCTTGTGAGGAACGGGTAGTAAGTAGTCTCGTAGTGGGTACGTATGAACTTGGAAGAGGTAGTATACTTGTATAAGGATCTTAGTAAACTCGGTATGTGGATTATATTGTATTGTATTTGAAGTATTTTATCGAATGGAAGATTGTAGCATTTATTGGTATACAGAGTGTGTATGGTAGATATGTAATACTCGGGATTCCGGTCCATCAGACTGATGTTGTATAGTAGCAGTAGCCTTGTTAGTCACGTGGGTGACTAACGGCATTGTATCACCCTCATTAGGTAAGTATGTATCCGCTGCGTGTATCTGATGTGTAAGTAGATTGGACGGTAAGCACAGCATTAATGGTAGGGGTGTTACAAAAAGTGGTATCAGAGCGAAGTATCGCTCTGATGACTGGAAATACCGAGTTTAGGAATACCGAGTTAGGAATTAGAGGCTTAGGGCTATGGGCTGAGTGTTAGCATTAGAGATATGCTAGTTAGGAACTACCGGTGAGTACCGGATACCTACAATACCAGTCCCGCCCGCCGCAAACCCCACTGTATAACTTGGGAAAGGATGCCATAGAGAAGAAAGCCTTCTCATACTCGGGGGAAACCCGATCTGGCAGTTTGTGAAACAATCACACGGTAAACAAGAACCGACACGTAGTAGATGTCGAGAACTGGAAGTCCCAGAGATGGATCCCGGTTGAACCACGACACCCGCACTTAATAGCGGTAGGATGAGCACTCCAACCACGAGGAGGCTGCAACTTACAACAGCATGGGGCGACATGCTTAGCAGTCGCGAACCTAGCTAGTCAACCACAACAGGAAAGAGGCGCTAACCATGCGACGGAATGAAAAAGGAGCATAACGGAACCCGAGACACACAAGTCTACAGGATAGTAATACTTGAATAATACCACCAACGGTATGCTAGCTGACTAAGGACATAGTCGGAGGCGGATAACTCCAAACCACGACGCCATTAAGGTTGCAATACCACCCGGCCATATAGCTTAGACAGCTACAAGAACGACCATAGGATATGATCCAATAGGACTACAAGAGTAGTGCCTCGACAAGGAAGGCTCAGTGACCACCACAGATGTATGGGAACGAGCCTCAAGGAACGACGCTAAACCAAACAGAGTGGGAATCTCCAAGGATTGGAGAAGTACCCAGATCTACGACAGCCATGTCTAGACCACCAAGAAGCTACCTAAGAATCGAGTATCCCAACCATAGATCAATAAGATCAAGGGAAGAGTCGACAAGACTACCAAACGCAAGCAAAAACCCTACCAAGATTGGTATAGGATTACCCAAAACCACCAGTACCACGCACTTGCCACGGCAAGTGCAGTGAGGACAGAGATACGTAAAGAACTCTACTACACACCACAGGTACATAGTGATGTACCGTGGCTACAATGAAGCAACTATGGGATTACAAATCCTGAAACTGGAGGAATGGAACCTTGGAAAGGCCTAACGGCCCGACCACTGTATTTAGAACATACAGTCAGCGAGAAGCGGACTTGGTCAAGATTTCGAACATGGGCTATGCCATGAATAACTTCTTTTAACACCGGACCATAATTTTAAAACCCAAATGAAATACCCCGTAATTAAAAATAGTGATTAATTAGGCTAATAAGTAATTTAGAAGCTTAATTAAGTGTAAATAATTATTAGGGAACAAATCCCGAAGGAACCGGACCTTTAAAACGGTTTAAAAACATCACCGAACCTTAAAGCGCGTTTTTCGAGGTAACCAGGAAAACGTGTCTTTAAGCGGGTCAAATAGACTCGTAACAGTTTTGGTCAACTAAATATTCATTAATAAATATTAGTGAAGCTGTAGGACCAATAAAATCAATAAAACGAGAGACTAGTAAAAACTGTCAAAAACGACAAGTTGTGGGGTAGAAATATAATTAACACAAACTATGTGTCCAATATTGCAAATAAAAATTTTAAAACCCCCTAGCTGCTGTGTGCTGTCCGATTTACATATATACACACACACACTTAACTTCTTTTACTCACACAAACAAACAAAATATAACACTCTACTTTATTATCTCACACACACTCTCACAATTCTCTCTCCTACCTCATTTCTCCCTCTCTCACGTGGATGCCCTTCTCCCTCACCCTCTCTTTTCCCTTTCTTCTTCCCATGCGATTTCCATGGTGATTTGAGAGAAACCACACAACTAACTCACCTTCTCTCCTTTGTAACTCTCTCCATACTTCTCCAAAAATTATAAAAACACCACCATTGGAATCCCCTCATCAAAGGCTACATCCCTATCCTTTCAAAACTCGAAAACACCCACTTTCGTTTTCATGGGTATGCACCATTGGAGGCTTCAACACCACCATTAGAAGGCCCTCCCCTCCTTGTTCTTCTAAGGTAAAAATATTTTGAAAACTCCATCTTTTTCTAGCCCTTATGGGCAAAACGAAACTAGAACTAACCCTTGTTCTTCCTCTTGTTCTAGCCGATTTTGGCTTGTTGGTGGAGTTGGAAATATTGTTCTTGAGCCACTCCAAGCTCCATTTGAACCCTTGCAAGGTAATATAAATTCTAAACCCTAGAATGTGCATTAGAACTTGATTAATGTTTAAGGTTAGTTTTAGTATTGAAATATGTATGTTGATGGGCTGTAGCATTGGAGGTTTGGTTTGAAACCGGTAGAGAGAGAGAGAGAAGGAAGAAGCAAGAAGAAGAAGAGAAGCAAGGTAAATAAGCTCACCTTTGTGTAGCTTTGTAAATGTATATGTAACAGATTTTAAGAATGGAAATGGGTATTGTAAAATGATAATGCATTAATGGTATATGTGTAAGAGAATATAAGTATTTTGAAGCTTTAAAAGACATGTAAAACTGTTACAAAACAGATTGGGATTAGTGTTTGTGTGCAGGAATTTTGTAGTGTTTTTAGTGTTGTTTTAGTATGGGTATGGTATATGAGAGCTTGTGTATTTTGATTGTTGAAACCAGGTGAAATGAGTGTTTGAAATGTGAACTAGAACATGTGGTGAGAGTATAATTATAGGGGAGACTATGGCAAAATTTGCCTAGGATTAGAACACTTAGAGAATTAAACTAGGTGACTAATGTGAGTTGTAACAGATTTTGGTTTGGATAGTTAGAGAGTAAGTTGAGAGAGAGCTAGGTAATGGATTCTAGAATGGTAAGAGTGTTAGAAATGACATTAGGAGAGGGAGATGTAGAGGAGAAGTGTAAGTGTTAAAATCTTTAGCATAAGGTAACTAGAGAAGAAACTAGTTGAGTGTTGAGTGAAACTTGGAAAATAGATGAGTGAATGAGTATAAAATTGGTAAGGAATTAATTAATGAACTAAGGTGTATTAGGAGGTTTAAATGGTGTTAAAACATGTAGGATTAAGTGTAGGAACAATGGGGAAATATTGGGTTAAAGAAAGGACTGAAAACAGAAAGTAAAATGCAAATACTGGGCCGGACCGAACTTGCGACCGACTTGCAAGTTCGGTCGAGCCCAGATTTACAAAGACGGGTGAGCTACTGGAATCGACGGACTTGCGACCGGACTTGCAAGTTCGGTCGGACCAGAAATTTCCCCCGTCTGTAACCTACTGGGATCGACCGGACTTGCGACCGGACATGCAAGTTCGGTCGGCCAGAAAAATTTTCCATCCTGTAACCTACTGGAATCGACCGGACTTGCGACCGGACATGCAAGTTCGGTCGGCCCAGGAAATTTCCCGAGGATAGCTACTGGAATCGACCGAACTGCGACCGGACTTGGACTTGCAGTTCGGTCGGCAGAAGAATTTCCGTAACCTAGCTACTGGAAGCGACCGAACTTGCGACCGGACTTGCAAGTTCGGTCGGGCCAGGAATTTTCGGTACTGGTAGCTACTGGAATGGACCGGACTTGCAAGGTCGGTCGCAAGTCCGGTCCTGACAAAAAAAAAAAATTATTATTATTTTTAATTTAAAAATAATTGTATATATATTTATATGTATACCCATACATATATGTATATGTATATGTGTGTAAGCCTGCAAACCTTGAGTAAGAAGATAGAACCTAAGTAAAGGAAAAGTAAGTAAGTAAAGTGTAAGTGTAAGAAGTACAAGGACATAGTAAGTATGAGATAAGTAATGGTAGCTAGATTAATCATTTAATTGTATGTATGTAATAGGATTTGATTTGTGACACCGGAGGCACGTTTGGAAACACGTACGACGGTGAACGGTATGGATTCCTCATGCCCCGGGTGCTATCTTGGTTACTCTGATTTGTGTGTTGTGTGCTAATTGATCACCAAATAAGATAAATGCACGAATCGGAGTTAATATGCATACTTGTGAATATGTAGTGTTGTATGATGTTGTATATTCTCTTTAAATCTTAGTTTGTATACTTCATGAAATGTATGGATGATATGAATGTGTGTATGTATGTTGTATTGTACCGTGACCGTTATTTATGTGTTTGGACTTCTAACTTGTTCCTAACAAGCTAACCATCCTAACTTAAAATGGTAATTAAATTGGAATGAGTAGAAGTCCGATATAGTTTCGGCCACGCGTGAGGATGCGGAGTCACGAGAGGTTGGCTCCAATTCCTGACTCTTAAACTGGTCCGCGGCCCAAATCCCTTAAGTGGGTAGCATCCCGGATTAGTGAGTCAAGTAAATCCCGGATGTGGGACGGTGTAGTCCCCAAGGCCGGAGGTCCCGACGACTTGACTTGAGTATAAGTAAGTAAGCAAGAATGAGTAAGTAAAGTAAAAATAAGTAAGTAATTGTATGCAAGTAGAAGTAAGTAATGAGTAAAAGAGTAAAGCATTCCGATTAACCCGGATGCATAATTTGGCTAACCTTGTGAAGGTAAGTAAGATGTGTATTTGTAATGTTGCCTTGAATTGTGTAATGTATTGTATGAGCATGTATATTGTATGAAGAGCATGTATGTATGAGTAATGAATGGCATGTTTAGTGGACGTCAAATAGTCGGCGTGCCCTAGCTAGCACGCGGTATATGCGGAGTCCATATGCAGCTTTTGCTGAGCCCCTTGGGCACCATTTTTACTACACGCAGGTACCCGCGAAGGATGAGGACTAGGTTGAAGTTTAATTTCTTGTCTTCTTTTTGTATGTAAACAATGAATTGGGATGGTGTACTGAGTAGTACATGGCTATAGATTTTTGACTAGCCGGTGTACCATGGGGTACACCTTTTTGGATAAATTGAAAGGAGTATGATTGGTATAGATGAGAACCTTAGAAACTCATTCTTTTGGAAGTTGGATTTGGGATGTAGTATACTTTAAAAATACTCGGTAATCCTAGGATGTAAGTATGTATTTTGGTATTGATATGCATTATTTAGTAGCTCGGTACCTATTGCATCAGACCGTCACTGTAAGTATTAGTAGCCTAGCTAACCGTATGGGCGGTTAGCGGCATTGTTCACCCGCCGTAGAAGTAGGTAATTTCCGCTGCGAACTCGTAGGATTAACAGGACGATTAGACGGTAAGCATAGGATTAGCGGTTGGGGTGTTACAAAAAGTGGTATCAGAGCGTAGTTACGCTCTGATGTCCTAGTACCGAGCATAGGAGATTACCGAGTTAGGATTTCAACCGTCTTAAGACGGATACTTAGAAACCTAACTAGGAACTACCGTTGTATGAAACGGATACCCTTACGTTCTTATGAACGATACCTTGCTTAAATTCCAAGACCTTTGAGTCATATCTTGCAAGCCTAATGTAACTGTTAAACATTCAGATGTCAGGACGAGGCCGAGGCCGACCTAGAGGCGAAGCCTCAGATGAACCGGCGCGCAGACGATAGCTGAGATCGTCGCCGCCACGCACGGTAGCACAGATGCTACCACAAGTAATACAAGCTTACAACAATCCCAACAAAACCAACAAACTCAAACGGGGCCAACCCCTCCCCCTCCACCCAGAGAAGCTAATTGGGTGAAAGCTGTAGCGGAACTCCGCCCTCCTTGCTTTAGGGGCGAGAGTGATCCGGCTAAGCTAGAAGCCTACATCTCCGAGATGGAGACTGCTTTTTGAAACACTCGAAGCTCCTGCTGGAGTTCGAGTCAGAGTAGCCGCCTACTACTTGAAGGATGCGGCCATGGATTGGTGGAGCTGGTGAAGCACGAGCATGTAAGCGACCCCACCTTCGATTGGGATTCCTTTGCATCCCTTCTCCGATCCAAGTACTATCCGGAGCATGTAAAAACGAAGAAAAGGCTAGAGCTAGACGCCTTAAAGATGACAGACAAGATGTCTGTGGATGAGTACTACCGCACCTTCACCTCCATTCTCCGTCTCCTCCCCGATCTTGGATACACCGGCCAGGTGTTGGTCGATCGCTTCTATGGCGGTCTGAGCCATCGCCTTCGGTACGGTATGGGCTACACCGATTTACCTCTCTTCAGGTAAATAAACGGTTAACCCTTAGTATCATTCAATTCCTTAATTCCTTGAATTCCTTGAATCTTTCCTTACTCTTTCCAAATGAGAATCCCGGCTAATACCTGAAACTTCAGGAGTGTTATCACGCGGCTTCTCGCGTTGAGATCACTTGCCAATGAGGGATGAAGAAACCGCGCTGAAGCGCAAGCCAATAACAAAATACCAGCACCGAGGAGCAGAACCAGGGTAAAAGCTGGAAGAAGAAGAAAGGGAACTTCTTTTCTCAGAAGAAGTCCCCAAGTGAGAGCAGTGCCCATGCTGAGCAGGGCAAACCAGCTGAGATCCTTCAGCTTGGTTATTCTGCACCGGTGGCAGCTAAGCCCTGAGATCACACCCTCCTAAGGGTAAATTCTACTTCCAATTCGTATTCGTATAAGTATCATTTCTAGTATCCCCACGCACACATGTGCTAACCCTCTAACCTCAGGTTCTAGCTCCGGAGCCGCCAAAACCTTCTCCGACGGCCGCACCTATGTGTGCAGAAAGTGCAACCAGGACTCCTGGTAAAGACTGCTACGGGAGGGAGATCAAATGCTATAACTGCCAGAAGCTGGGACACACAGCTAACAAGTGCCCGGAGAGTGGAAAGCCGAAGGTACCTTCCAGAACTACAAGCAGAGAGAGGGCAAGGAGGTGGCATCTGGCGATGCACCGGCCCAGCAGGCACCTCAGGGACAGGGATCCCGGGGCCTCTCAGAGGCGCACCTCAGAGGCAGCCCGTTCTCCATGTGATTGACCGTGATGGGCCGGTTCGAAATCCGGCCAAGGTAATCACCTAAACCTTTAATCCTTGAAATAGCATGCCTAGTAGTGGAGTAATTGTATGAGTGAATGCATGAGTAAATCAATGAAGTGTATATTGAGCATGAAATGAAGTAGTTGAAACTAGTACTCACCGTAGATGAAATTTGTAACCATAGGAAACTTTAGTATCTGTTACCCATACCGGTAACCTTGAACCAAGAAGAGATCGACATCACCAACCACGACTACACCAACAAACAGTGTCAGGTCATCCGACCAGGTATGATTTTATTAAAGGGATACCTGACACCCGAAGCACAAATCTCAATCATCCGACGATGCAACGAGCTAGGAACGGGTCAAGGTGGATTTTACACACCCGAATTCCCGGTGGAGCGAAGATGAAGCTGAAGATGATGTGCTTGGGAAAGGACTGGAATCCTTATACCAAGACATACCAGGAGACACGAACACAAGATGGAGCGACGCCACCGACAATACCACCAGAGTTTCAGACCCTCATCACACAAGCAGTAGAACTTGCACAGCAATGTGAACTGAACCATCCCCGCACTTGAAGCGGACCTTTGTATCGTCAACTTCTATGAAAAAGAAGGACGACTTGGGTTACACCAAGACAAGGACGAGACAGCGGAATCCTTGAACAAGGAGTGCCCGTAGTGTCTTGGTCCATTGGTGATGACGCCATATTCCTGTATAGCGAGCAGAAGCGTGTGGACCTCGCACAGAAACTGGTATTGAGATCAGGAGATGTCCTAATCATGGGTGGAAACTCTAGGATGCTGTATCACGGGATCAACAAGATCAAGTTGAATACGGCACCGCCGGCAATAATCAATGCCACACACATGAAACCAGGACGCCTGAACCTTACCTTTAGAAAATATTAAATTCCTAGTATCATGTAATCTATTAGTAACGTGTATTAGAGACACGACATGTATGATGGTTGGTTTATCAATAAAGAGCAGTGTTGATTTAATTCCACTTGTGTCCACCATCAATACTTATCCAATTGTGAATCCAATAGGTTGTGGACTCGGTACCGAAGGTAACCTGAGCATCCTCACCGAAGCACAAGCCGGCAGAAGCGGCACCATCCTAACGGGAACCTTCCCAGTAAATGGCATTGATGCCAATGTGCTATTCGACTCCGGCGCCTCTCACACTTTCGTATCACCATCTTTGTGAAGAGGTTGAAGCTAGATGCGGATGAGCTACCGAACTTCATGGTTACTCTCCCATCGAAGGAGCGAGTAAAGTGCACAAATATTATCAATCAGCCACAATCCAAATCAAAGGCGAATCGTTTCCCATTTCCTTCATCGAATTCAATGGATTGGGATTCGACATAATCATTGGGATGAATTGGTTGGAGCGGCACAAGGGTAGAATCCTCTGCGCCGAGCATCGCTTGCTGCTCAAGAGTCCTTCTGGGTTGACCGTATCTTACCGCCAGAGACCGAGAGAGCCTTCGACCACCCTTATATCTGCCATGGCTATGTACCGGGAGCTCAGAAAGGGCCAAGAAGTGTATCTGTGTTATGTGCAAGACCTGGAGAGAGATCCAGATTCAGTGACGATGTACCTATTGTATCCGAGTACCCCGATGTATTCCCTAAGGAGCTACCCGGCATGCCACCACCGAGAGCAGTGGAATTTGAGATTGATCTATTGCCAGGTACCGGTCCCATTGCTAGGGCACCGTACCGCATGGCACCAGCAGAGATGACCGAATTGAAAGAGCAGTTGAGGGATCTTCTAGACAAAGGGTTCATACGCCCGAGCGTATCACCCTGGGGAGCACCGTTCTCTTCGTGAAGAAGAAGGACGGTAGCCTCCGACTTTGCATTGACTACCGCGAGCTGAATGCGGTCACAGTCAAGAATAAATACCCACTACCACGTATCGACGACCTATTTGACCAGTTGAAAGGAGCATCGGTCTTCTCCAGATTGACCTCCGTTCTGGGTACCATCAGATTGCAATCAAGGAACAAGACATTGAGAAAACGGCATTCCGTACCAGATATGGCCACTACGAATTCACAGTGATGCCATTCGGTTTGTCAAACGCACCGGCAAAATTCATGGACCTCATGAATCGTTTATTCAGTGAACAGTTGGACACTTCGGTTGTGGTCTTCATCGACGACATCCTTGTATATTCTAAGTCACCAGAGGAACATGAAATTCACTTGAGGAAAGTGCTTGAGACACTGCGCGAGAACCAGCTGTATGCGAAGTTCTCCAAATGCGAGTTTTGGCTTGATCAGGTATCATTCCTTGGACATGTCATCTCGAGCGCAGGTATCTCAGTTGACCCTTCAAAAGTAGAAGCTGTACGATCATGGCCTAGACCCAAGACTGTTACCGACATTAGGAGCTTTCTTGGTCTAGCCGGTTATTACCGGAGATTTGTAAGGGACTTCTCGAAAGTCGCCAAGCCCATGACTACATTGATGAAGAAAGATGCACCGTTTGTATGGACAGACGACTGCGAGCTATCATTTCAGAGCCTAAAGGACTCATTGACCTCAGCGCCCGTCCTTACTCTTCCAGAGGGCACAGAGGGATTTGAGGTGTACTGTGATGCATCAGGCAAAGGAATGGGATGCGTACTCATGCAGCATGGCAAGGTTGTTGCTTATGCCTCCCGCCAGCTGAAAAAGCATGAGGAGAATTACCCGACACACGATTTAGAGTTAGGAGCCATTGTCTTCGCCTTGAAGATATGGCGACACTATCTCTATGGGGTAAGCATCACCATCTACTCCGACCATAAGAGCTTACAATACGTATTCACTCAGAAAGAACTCAACTTGAGACAAAGAAGATGGATGGAGTTTCTCTCAGACTACGACATCAACCTGCAATATAAGGAAGGGAAGGCAAACATCGTAGCCGACGCCCTGAGCCGTCGAGCACACTCGCTCCATTCGCTACTCGCTTCTTCTAGCTTGGTTGACGAGGTGCGAGACGCTCAGTTGAGCGACCCTTACCTAACCGAAATCAGACACAAGATCGAGAATGGTACATTTGAGAGAAAAAGTATGATTTTAAGCTACATGAAGATGGTTTGATTCGGTTGAATGGCAGGCTATGCGTCCCCCGAAGCAATGCTGAGCTAAGGGATCGCATCCTGCGAGAGTCACATAGTTCTGCATTATCAGTCCATCCGGGAGCCTCCAAGATGTACAAAGATATGAAGAGGTACTTCTGGTGGTCTGGAATGAAGTCAGATGTGACAGAATTTGTATTGAGATGCTTAACATGCCAAAGGTAAAATTTGAACACCGTAGACCGGGCGGAATGGTACAATCGATGCCAATTCCGGAGTGGAAATTTCATGATATCTCCATGGATTTTGTTGTAGGACTCCCACCTGCCAGGGGAGGACTCAACATGATCTGGGTGGTAGTAGATCGCCTTACCAAGGTTGCCAGATTCATACCGATGAAGGACACCTGGAAGGTAGTGAAGCTAGCAGAGCTTTTTGATAAGGAGATTATCAGACACCACGGAGTCCCTAAGACCATAGTATCTGACCGCGACACCAGATTTCTTTCGAGATACTGGAGAGCTACAAGGGAAGCGTTGGGTACAGAACTAAAGTTGAGTACCGCCTTCCATCCTCAGACCGACGGTCAGACAGAAAGGACCATCCAGACACTGGAGGACATGCTTCGGGCATGTGCCTTGGACTTTCAGGGGAGTTGGCTAGATAAGCTTCATCTTATTGAGTTCTCGTATAATAATAGTTATCACGCCTCGATTAAGATGTCGCCTTTCCAAGCTCTATACGGTAGACCTTGCCGTACACCCTTGTGTTGGGATGAGTCAAGCGAAGCGGTCATCATAGGACCGGAATACCTTGAGCAAGTACAAGCCGAAGTGCAACAAATCCGAGCTAACATGAAGGCAGCCCAAGATAGACAGAAATCCTATGCGGATGTGAGACGACGCGACCTTGAGTTCACCGTGGGCGACCAAGTGTTCCTGCGAGTTTCACCTATGAAGGGTGTCTTCAGATTTGGTCAGAAGGGCAAGCTAAGCCCAAAGTTTGTAGGGCCGTACACTATCACCGAAAGAGTTGGTTCAGTAGCCTACAGGTTAGCACTACCTGAGGACTTGGGACGTGTCCATGATGTATTTCATGTGTCACAACTCAAGAAGTATATGGCTGATCCTTCTCATGTGTTGGAGCCCGAGCACTTATCCATTGAGCCAAACATGAGATATGTCGAAACCCCAGTGAGAATCCTTGATAGGAAGACCAGAGACACTCGCCATAAGTCTATACGAATGGTGAAGGTCCTATGGTCAAACCATGATGTCGAAGAAGCGACATTGGAGTTGGAAGATGCCATGAAGGCTAAATACCCGCAGTTATTCATAGACTAGAGAGTCTAGTATTTAGTATACGGGTACGGGTCGTACCCCTTTTAAGGGGGGTAGAACCCTTTTGCTTTAGCATTGCTTCGGGGTAAGCATTGCATTTTGTATGGCACATGTAGTGCAAGTGAACTTAGAACGGATGTGTATGCATGTGTAATGTGTAATGAATGATGTGTATGTGCAATGTATGGTAATGGTGTATTGTGTATTGTGGTATGGTATGAATGAAATGATGTATTGTGTATGTGAATTGTGTATGATGTGGAAATGTGTATGCTTGCAGCGTGAAAGAAGTAAAACACCTCATAGGTGTAGTAAGACACATTAGGACAATTGGTTTGCCTAATGAGTAGAATACTTAAACTATTAACCTTGAGCAACTTTGAGGGCAAAGTTTCTTAAGGGGGGTAGATTGAAATACCCCGTAATTAAAAATAGTGATTAATTAGGCTAATAAGTAATTTAGAAGCTTAATTAAGTGTAAATAATTATTAGGGAACAAATCCCGAAGGAACCGGACCTTTAAAAACGGTTTAAAAACATCACCGAACCTTAAAGTGCGTTTTTCGAGGTAACCGGAAAACGTGTCTTTAAGCGGGTCAAATAGACTCGTAACAGTTTTGGTCAACTAAATATTCATTAATAAATATTAGTGAAGCTGTAGGACCAATAAAATCAATAAAACGAGAGACTAGTAAAAACTGTCAAAAACGACAAGTTGTGGGGTAGAAATATAATTAACACAAACTTATGTGTCCAATATTGCAAATAAAATTTTAAAACCCCCTAGCTGCTGTGTGCTGTCCGATTTACATATATACACACACACACTTAACTTCTTTTACTCACAAACAAACAAAATAATAACACTCTACTTTATTACTCTCACACACACTCTCACAATTCTCTCTCCTACCTCATTTCTCCCTCTCTCACGTGGATGCCCTTCTCCCTCACCCTCTCTTTCTCCTTTTCTTCTTCCCATGCGATTTCCATGGTGATTTGAGAGAAACCACACACAACTCACCTTCTCTCCTTTGTAACTCTCTCCATACTTCTCCAAAAATTATAAAAACACCACCATTGGAATCCCCTCATCAAAGGCTACATCCCTATCCTTTCAAAACTCGAAAACACCCACTTTCGTTTTCATGGGTATGCACCATTGGAGGCTTCAACACCACCATTAGAAGGCCCTCCTCCTCCTTGTTCTTCTAAGGTAAAAATATTTTGAAAACTCCATCTTTTTCTAGCCCTTATGGGCAAAATGAAAATCTAGAACTAACCCTTGTTCTTCCTCTTGTTCTAGCCGATTTTGGCTTGTTGGTGGAGTTGGAAATATTGTTCTTGAGCCACTCCAAGCTCCATTTGAACCCTTGCAAGGTAATATAAATTCTAAACCCTAGAATGTGCATTAGAACTTGATTAATGTTTAAGGTTAGTTTTAGTATTGAAAATATGTATGTTGATGGGCTGTAGCATTGGAGGTTTGGTTTGAAACCGGTAGAGAGAGAGAGAGAAGGAAGAAGCAAGAAGAAGAAGAGAAGCAAGGTAAATAAGCTCACCTTTGTGTAGCTTTGTAAATGTATATGTAACAGATTTTTAAGAATGGAAATGGGTATTGTAAAATGATAATGCATTAATGGTATAATGTGTAAGAGAATATAAGTATTTTGAAGCTTTAAAAGACATGTAAAACTGTTACAAAACAGATTGGGGATTAGTGTTTGTGTGCAGGAATTTTGTAGTGTTTTTAGTGTTGTTTTAGTATGGGTATGGTATATGAGAGCTTGTGTATTTTGATTGTTGAAACCAGGTGAATGAGTGTTGAAATGTGAACTAGAACATGTGTGAGAGTATAAAATTATAGGGGAGACTATGGCAAAATTGCCTAGGATTAGACACAGAGAGATTATAAAATATTGAACTAGTTTTAATAACAGATTTGGTGATTGTGTACAGTTTGTTATAGTTAGAGGTAAGTTGAGAGAGAGCTAGGTAATGGATTCTAGATATGGTAAGAGTGTTAGAAATGACATTAGGAGAGGGAGATGTAGAGGAGAAGTGTAAGTGTTAAATCTGTAGCATAAGGTAACTAGAGAAGAAACTAGTTGAGTGTTGAGTGAAACTTGGAAAAATAGATGAGTGAATGAGTATAAAATTGGGTAAGGAATTAATTAATGAACTAAGGTGTATTAGGAGGTTTAAATGGTGTTAAAACATGTAGGATTAAGTGTAGGAACAATGGGGAAATATTGGGTTAAAGAAAGGACTGAAAACAGAAAGTAAAATGCAAATACTGGGCCGGACCGAACTTGCGACCGGACTTGCAAGTTCGGTCGAGCCCAGATTTACAAAGACGGGTGAGCTACTGGAATCGACCGGACTTGCGACCGGACTTGCAAGTTCGGTCGGACCAGAAATTTCCCCTCTGTAACCTACTGGGATCGACCGGACTTGCGACCGGACATGCAAGTTCGGTCGGCCAGGAAAAAATTTTTCCATCCTGTAACCTACTGGAATCGACCGGACTTGCGACCGGACATGCAAGTTCGGTCGGCCCAGGAAAATTTCCCGAGGATAGCTACTGGAATCGACCGAACTTGCGACCGGACTTGCAAGTTCGGTCGGCCAGAAGAATTTCCGTAACCTGAGCTACTGGAAGCGACCGAACTTGCGACCGGACTTGCAAGTTCGGTCGGGCCAGGAATTTTCGGTACTGGTAGCTACTGGAATGGACCGGACTTGCAAGGTCGGTCGCAAGTCCGGTCCTGACAAAAAAAAAAAAATATTATTATTTTAATTTAAATAATAATTGTATATATATATGTATATGTATACCCATACATATATGTATATGTATATGTGTGTGTAAGCCTGCAAACCTTGAGTAAGAAGATAGAACCTAAGTAAAGGAAAAGTAAGTAAGTAAAGTGTAAGTGTAAGAAGTACAAGGACATAGTAAGTATGAGATAAGTAATGGTAGCTAGATTAATCATTTAATTGTATGTATGTAATAGGATTTGATTTGTGACACGGAGGCACGTTTGGAAACACGTACGACGGTGAATGGTATGGATTCCTCATGCCCCGGTGCTATCTTGGTTACTCTGATTTGTGTGTTGTGTGCTAATTGATCACCAAATAAGATAAATGCACGAATCGGAGTTAATATGCATACTTGTGAATGTAGTGTTGTATGATGTTGTATATTCTCTTTAAATCTTAGTTTGTATACTTCATGAAATGTATGGATGATATGAATGTGTGTATGTATGTTGTATTGTACCGTGACCGTTATTTATTGTGTTTGGACTTCTAACTTGTTCCTAACAAGCTAACCATCCTAACTTAAAATGGTAATTAAATTGGAATGAGTAGAAGTCCGATATAGTTTCGGCCACGCGTGAGGATGCGGAGTCACGAGAGGTTGGCTCCAATTCCTGACTCTTAAACTGGTCCGCGGCCCAAATCCCTTAAGTGGGTAGCATCCCGGATTAGTGAGTCAAGTAAATCCCGGATGTGGGACGGTGTAGTCCCCAAGGCCGGAGGTCCCGACGACTTGACTTGAGTATAAGTAAGTAAGCAAGAATGAGTAAGTAAAGTAAAAAGTAAGTAAGTAATTGTATGCAAGTAGAAGTAAGTAATGAGTAAAAGAGTAAAGCATTCCGATTAACCCGGATGCATAATTTGGGCTAACCTTGTGAAGGTAAGTAGATGTGTATTTGTAATGTTGCCTTGAATTGTGTGATGTATTGTATGAGCATGTATATTGTATGAAGAGCATGTATGTATGAGTAATGAATGGCATGTTTAGTGGACGTCAAATAGTCGGCGTGCCCTAGCTAGCACGCGGTATATGCGGAGTCCATATGCAGCTTTTGCTGAGCCCCTTGGGGCACCATTTTTACTACACGCAGGTACCCGCGAAGGATGAGGACTAGGAAGTTGAAGTTTAATTTCTTGTCTTCTTTTTGTATGTAAACAATGAATTGGGAATGGTGTACTGAGTAGTACATGGCTATAGATTTTGACTAGCCGGTGTACCATGGGGTACACCTTTTTGGATAAATGTGAAAGGAGTATGATTGGTATAGATGAGAACCTTAGAAACTCATTCTTTTGGAAGTTGGATTTGGGATGTAAGTATACACTTTAAAATACTCGGTAATCCTAGGATGTAAGAATGTATTTTGTATTGATATGCATTATGTTAGTAGCTCGGTACACTATTGGCATCAGACCGTCACTGTAAGTACTAGTAGCCTAGCTAACCGTATGGGCGGTTAGCGGCATTGTTTCACCCGCCGTAGGAAGTAGTAATATTCCGCTGCGAACTCGTAGGATTAACAGGACGATTAGACGGTAAGCTTAGGACTAGCGGTTGGGGTGTTACACCAAAGTTTTTCTTTCAAAACCACAAACCTCCTTTTAAACCTTGGATTTTTAAACCAGACCAACAGCATTACGGTGAGTATCAAAGAATGATGCAAGAGGAGTTGACAATAGAATACTTCACCTAGGCGTGTGAAGAACACTACGAGTGTACCCGTTACGGGATGTGGGACAACCGCACTCCGAAGGAGCTTGTGGGCCTGACATATAGTTAGGTAAGTGGTAACGTATCAACATGGTACCCCACGTATGTATACATGTAGTGTACGACACACGGGAAGTAGTCAACTCCGTTCTACGGACCATCAGTAAGTTCAACCCGGACAGCTGGACACCTCAGAGGATCAAGCATAAAGGAACTCAGAGAATCCATCTGAAGAAGAGGAAGAACTAGGAAGTGCAAAGAGCACATGCTAGTAAGTATAGACATTGGATATGTCTCAGGACATCAAGAAAATACATGACAGCTGGGAAGTATACCCAGCCTAAACACAGCAAGGCAATCGCCTATAACGTGAACACCACAATGCTCAACAAACGGACAGGGTTCCCAAGAGCGATAACTAAATTACCACTAAATATAATCCATCATCGGAGAGGATATATAAACCTAGACTCAAGCATTAGGAGCAAGCGTAAATAGTCTACCCAAGGACGGGAGACGTCATAACCCAAAAGGACAACTCAAGTACAATACCACAAGACGATACAGTGGACAACATATCATAAACGTTAGCAGGATGTAACGGCACCATTTAACAACACTCAGGAGCAATTTTTGAGGGTGACTGGATTAACAACAGCCAAACAAAGCGTCAAGATAAGAATACAGGAGCTGGAACGAACACTCGGTTAAGACACCGAAGGGATTTCACTTGACAGAAATACCCTAGTCTACAAAAGGCACTGTTCAGCACCGGATTGCCTAAGAGTCTCCTATGAACGGAAGCGTGATGCCACGACTTACCATGGATCCCAATAATATCTCCAACCTATGACGGTATACATGGAGTGGGAACATGTATAAGCAGCTTGCAAAGAGCATAGCTCGCAGTAATTCGGCTTAAAAGCCATAAACCGACTACGTTATGTAACTTAAACGGTTGCAAAACCCACACCATTTGATAACAAGACTTGTAAGAGATATTGCCTCATACGACAAGAAATCAGCAACTGGACCCTTAGTTCAAACCCAACATCCTGAGTGGCTTGGAGTAATGGCCACCTCAGTGTCACTGTCACTAGAGCACCAGTCTAGTATACAGTTGACGGAGTTTAATTACCCTCATGCCTTCTGTAGCAATTGTACACAGAGGCATAAGAATCATGATAATGCCAACATTGGCCTAGTCCACACTTGGACACTACGAGAAACCCAAGGGAAGGTACCCCTCGTTAACCGAAGACCACCAATGCGGTGATGATGTGAACCCTTAGAAAAGGCTTCCATCTACTATCAATAAAACCACGCAATAGATATTGCCAAGGGGTGATGGAGTAAGGAAATAAGATTTCCAAACCATTACGACTTAAAGGAGTAAGCATACTCCATATGCACCCAAACATATAGTGGACCATTGTGTAAACACCAACATAGCAAACCTTGTCATGAGACCTATGAGTGGCAGCAAGCCTCTCAACCAGAACTTCATTTACCAATGATAGAATGGGACAGAATACCCTTGAAGTTTCTTGGGACGCCCCGGTGATGTACATACAAGTAGAACTACACAGCTAGAGCCTATAACCAATGCTCAGCACTGGAAGACAATAATTGTCAAAACAATCTATGTGAATACACATTGAACACCACGAATGACTAACGCTCAAGAGAGCTTATGACCCGATGAGTTATCTCATCCTTGGTCAACCAAGATACTTGGTAAATTGTATCACAAATGATGACGGAATATGAGGTAAGCTAACCTACACATGAAACCTAAAGTGGAAGAACATCTTCACATTAGAATTATAATACTGCGGTATGCTACAACAACCGTCATATACACGAATATAGGAAACCCTCAGCGTGTACAGACCATAAGAAATGGTGTCAATGATAATAACAGTGAGTAAAGAGAAACTACCACAGTAACGGAGTCAGTAAAAACAATGTTGTACAATGAGTAAGAATACGGTGCGCAACAGGCGACCGCTATGAGGAAGCAGTTAAGCAATGACACGGAGTATAAGTATCAGATGACCCACAGAAATATTCTTTCCTATCACATAAGTGACTTACTGTCAAGCGTCTACGCCTCTGCACTCTGTATGACTGAGTGTTTTGGTATTGCACTTGTGCAGCTAATGATCTAATGGGATGGCTGGGGATATGGAGAATGTAAACCGTACTAAATCTTTCCTTTCACCACAAACATGGCATAAGCCAGTCAAGCAAGCTTAGCAAATACAGTGCGGCCTAAGGCCAAAAAAGCACGAAGAGTGTACAACACACTAATAATCACAAGATGTGAATTCCATTGGAATATAAGGTGAAAGGAGACTTAAGAAAGTCATTAGGACCGACGCATATCAATGCAAGGTCATACAAGTAAAGGACACTCGTACCGAACCAGAAGAACTGGTATAACTTGGAAACTAGTGACAACAGAGGAAGCACTACAACTGAGTAGTGACTTAACCTCGCCCGACAATAAGTCGGAAGAGCTTAACGAATAATCGTGGAAGCACGAATAGCATGTGCAGTAGATTACCAGAGAGCTGGTTATAAACCTTAAACTCATTGAGCTCAAACACAGTAAAAGAATACCGCATTTGTTTAGTAAACCCTATTCCCATAATAGACGGATAATAAAGCGATGTATAACACATCTAGGATAACAAGAAGGGTAAATAACCCGAGTTATCAGGGTCGCGCAGCAGAAGCTAATGGGCCCTAGCTAGGAGATTAATGTACCTAGTGAGTATAATACAATGGCTATTAATGCCTTGAAGCCGATTAGGCTAGAATTGAATTAAATATGAGTTAAATAAACTCATATAGGAACTCTTGGTGCAAAGACTAAACCATTGGTATGGTTAGACCCTTTGACCAGAGCATAGTACACAGTATACCGTAGTGAAGCTAAACGCTTCAGTTTGCCCAAACTGATTAAACCAATGTTTAATAATAATAACATATGGTAGATTACGTGGGCGTAATCCCTTTTAAGGGGGGGTAGAGCGAAAACCGCTTAATGTAAGTTTTGTGAATAAAACACATAAACCATAATGTGCATAGCACAAATGAGAACCAAATTGATGATTGATACTATGTTAAATAAACATCAGTACTCATTCATATTGTAATTATGGTAACTAGGCATTACACATGCAAATACCATAGGAGGAATATACCCACCTTGTAACACCAATGTAAGAGTATTAGTAAAAGAAAAGTAATGAGTAGTGGACGGAGCTCCACAAGTATTGTAACCCTTGAAGAAGTAGTACGAAATGAATGAGGATAGTAGATGAATGAAGTTTATGAGTAGTGGAATCGTAAGTAAAATTATTTGAAGCAAATTGAAGACAACTAAATCTTATAAGTATGGTAACCCCTAGTTAGAATAATTGAAATGATGGAGAGTAATGGAGGGAAGTAATGAAGGTTGATGAAATGAGCATTTAGGTATTGAACCATGGAGTAAAGCTCTCCCTGAAGTAGAGTGAGGATGATCGATGGAGTGATTCCATCCTTTGGAGATGTATGAATTCGTATCACGACTAGAAAGAGTAAAAAGATAAAAATGAAAACAACTAATTAATTGCTTGTTTGAAACTGATGTGGGAAGTCGAACTTGATCCTGATCAGATCAAGGGAAACCAAACACAAATTGGGGTGGAAAGATAGTTCAACACTGGTGCTGATCACATCAGGGTCGAACGATTCTTGAAGCTCCCCTCAAGTGGTCACAAGAATCGCGCATAGGATAGAAGTAATGAATGTAACTTGGAACTTGGGGTTGGATTCTTTAGAAAGATTTCTAATTAGCTGTGGGAAGGATTTTCCTTAGACTGAGAGTAAGGATTTGGCTAGAAGCTTATACCGGAGAAGATAGTAGTGTAGCATGTTGTATTATTCCAAGGGCAGCGGGACATAGAGGAGTCCTGTGTCTAGATGACCTGAGTGCCTGCGGGATTGTAATGTTATTGCATTGCTTTGGAATAGCTTTGCACTGTATGTATGTATAAATTTTGTAATGAGGGACCGGATGGTTGATAGTAATATGGATTGGAGTAATTATGGTGCATTAGTACAGCGTGGTATGGTATAGTATGTAGGAACCTTGAGTGACGGATTTGGGATTAGTAAGTAGGAAGGATGTATGACTTTGGCATAGACATGTATGAATGAGTAAGTATCGTAATCCTATAACCTTGAACAACTTTGAGGGCAAAGTTTCTTAAGGGGGGTAGATTGAAATACCCCGAACTTAAACATAAGGATTAAATTAATCTAATACGTATTTAAGGGCCTAATGGTACCTGATTAATATTGGTAAGGAAAAATAAACCCAAAAGAAATAAAGAAACGCTAAAAGGCGAAACGCTAAATAAGCGTTAAATAACCATAGGAGGTAGAGACTCGGTTAGCGTATTATATGGATTCTGAAGGTTTAATAAGACCTAAACAATATATGGGAACAACTCCCAAGAAACGGATCCAAATAATGTATTAAAACGCTAATAGAGCTTTAACGCACGTTTTCGAGAAAACCCGAAAACGTGATTTTAAGTGGTCAACGAACCCGTAAAATTATACATAAAACATATAAATTAATCTTTAAACATCTTTATTAAAAAAACTTATCGAAAAATTAATAACCATAAATAATTAAAATCATTAATAATATTATTAAGCATTTATGGAAGCTTAATAACCAATAAAATAAGAAACAAGAAATTCCGGAAACGGACCCGGTTAGTGAATAGTACCTAAACGGGTAAAATAACGAGCGTTTTCTGTAAAAGACGAAAACCGCTCCAACTAGTAAAACTATAGGGGGCCGGTTTTTATCTGCTAGTTAACCCCTCACACACTCACATACTAGCTAACTAATTAAAGAGGCAAAAAGCAAAAAGTGAGAAAAGTAAAAGGTACCTCACATACTCTCTCTCCTCTCATTCTCTTCTCTCTCCCCATTTCTTTCTTCCCCATCGTACTCCCTCTCTTCCTCCTCCCTCCTTGCTGCGATTTTGAGCTCCCCACTACAACAATGGAAGCTCCCTCTTCTTCTCATGCTCTACCTCCATGTGAGCTCCAAATGTAAAAATAATTACATATTTGAACTCCCCTCATTCTCCTCTACATTTCCCTCTCTTCAAAATTCGAAAAGGATGAGTTTCATCTCCATGGGTTTTCCCCATTTGAAGAGAAAAGCACACCATTATGGAGCTTGGAGTCTCCTCTTTCCAACAAGGTAAAAATCTACATGAAAAACTCATGTTTTCTCCATCTCCCTTCATAACCGATTTTTACCCTTGTGTAATGCCTCGTTTTCTCTCTCTTTTGAGCATAATATCAACCTTGCAATGGTGGAGGATTCACCTTCTTGAACCAAGGGCTAAAACCCCTTCTAAAATTCTCCAAGGTAAACCCTAGAAACTTCATTTCAAACACTTCAATGAATTGACATTAATTTAAGAGTTAGTATATTAATTGTAGTGTTTTGTGTTCATTGGGTGATGGGAATGGAGTTTGGCAACTCCATTCCCCACATGGCCGATTTGGGCAAGAAAGGAAGAGGAGGAGAAATGAGAAAGAAAGAAGGAATTAAAAGCTCAAGGTAAGAGCTCCTTCCTAAGGTTAAGATTTAATGTATTAGAGTAATGGGAATGGGTAACCAATTTAAAAGAACCTAAACTATGGTATTAGTATTGGAGTTTATGAAGTTTTGAGTATTAGGGAACTAGTAAGTAAATTGTAGGCCTTAGAGCCAAGTATATTGTGTATGAGTATTGGTATTGATGCATGATGGGGTATTGATGTATTGTGATGGTTTGTATAGCTTTGTGTGCTGGTAGGACCCTTGTATGGGTGTGGCTAGATTAGGAATGAATTTGATGAAAAATGTGAGTGTGGAGAAGTAAGGAAAGTAGGTGAACCATGGCGAAATTTTGGTAGGAATTATGTATATAAGAATGACTTGGTGAATGGGAGAACCAATGTATGTATTGGGGATAGTAGAGATGTTAGTAGTGATGAAAAGATAGTAGTAGTATGAGAAGTAAGAAGTGCAAAATCTGTAGCAAAGTGTATTAACATGCATGGGGAAGTTAGAAAAGATTAGAGTGTAAGACTTGGTAAAATGAATGTTGGACTTGGGTATAGATAGTACAAATTGCTTGAAAATGAATTGGCATGGTAAGGGGAGGTATTTGGGATGCTAGGAGTCACATTGGTAGAGGAAGTATTGGATGGTAGAAGTTGGTTTAAAAATCTGTAGCAATGAAGAAAGAAAATTGGTATTAGTGCTGGAATGAAGTGAGGAAATTGTGTAAGTGGATTGATGGATTGAGTAAGGAGTTTGGTGGAATGAACTAAGGCAATTTGAAGGGCCTAAGAAGTGTTAAAACATGTGGATTAGTGTAGGAACAATGGGGAAGTAATGGGTAAAAGATAGAACTGAAAACAGAAATAAAAATGCAAATACTGGGCCGGACCGACCTTGGGACCGAACTTGCAAGGTCGGTCGAGCCCAGATTTACAAAGACGGGAAAGCTTCTGGAATGGACCGAACTTGTGACCGGACTTGCAAGTTCGGTCGGACCAGAAATTCTCCCGTCTGTAACCTACTGGAATGGACCGACCTTGCGACCGGACTTGCAAGGTCGGTCGACTCAAAAATTTCCCGTCTTGTAAGCTACTGGAATGGACCGACCTTGCGACCGGACTTGCAAGGTCGGTCGGGCAAAAAATTCATCAGGTAACTCACTGGAATGGACCGACCTTGGGACCGGACTTGCAAGGTCGGTCGGCCCTGTAATTTTCCGGCGTATTATCCTACTGACTCCGACCGACCTTGGGACCGACCCTGGGTAAGGTCGGTCGAGTCATACAAAAAAAAATAAAATTTAATAACAATATATATATATATTTATATATATATATATATGTATACCCACATATACATATGTACATATATGTGAGTATACCGATGTTAAGTAAGAAGACTGACTTAAAGGAAGTAAACAATGTGTAAGTGTAAGAGCATTAAGTGAAACCGAAACAACGGGACAACGGGGTAAGTACGGGAGTAACAATTATGTATGTAATGTAGTGCATAGTATTGACTGAACCGTTTGGCATGTAGCCGGGGGTTCAAGAATAGGACTCGAGGAACAAATAAGGACTAAGGAACAAGAAGGCACCGATAAAGTAAATTGCAGAAAAAGGTATGATTTCTTCATGCCCTGTATCCTAATCTGGTTACCCCGATTTGTGTACTTATCTAATCACCTAAATAAGATAAATGCATGAATCGGACTATATTGCACTTACTCGTGCTTGCTTACATTGTTCTTGGTATTTGTCTTGAACAATAGTTTGTATAATTCATGAAATATATGAATGATGATGACTTGTATTCGAATCTTGTATTGTACTCAAGTATTGTATTGTATTTTGTATAAATGAGTATTGAGCATTGTAATTGTGTATGTGGCTTGCATGAATGACTTCTACTAATTCCTAACTACCTAACTCCTAACTTAAGTGAGTAAACTGGAATGAGTAGAAGTCCGATATAGCTTCGGCCACGCGTGAGGATGCGGAGTCACAAGAGGTTGGCTGCAATTCCTGACTCTTAAACCGGTCCGCGGCCCAAATCCCTTAAATGGGTAGCATCCCGGATTGGTGAGTCAAGTAAATCCCGGAGGTGGGACGGAGTAGTCCCCAGGGCCGAAGGTCCCGACGACTTAACATGAGTAAGAGTAAGAGTAAGTAAGTAAGCATGAGTATGTATGAGTATGTATGCGTATGTATGAAATAACGAGTAAAAGAGTAATCTCCACCCGATTAACCCGGGTGGACCAATGAAGCTAACAAGTATTGTATATTGTGTATGTAATGTGTATGTGTAATTCGGAAAAAGGTAAGTATGTATTGACTGGTTTATGTTGTACTTCGTGTATGTAATGAAGTGTATGTATGTGTGTATGTCTTGCGTAATGTATTGTAATATTATGTATAAGAGCATGTATGCATGTATGTTTGAATGAAATCAACCGCATGTATTCGACCAAGTGGTCGGCGTACCCTCACTAGTACGCGGGGTATGCGGTTATCATGCTCGGCGAAAGCTGACCCCTTCGGGGGAACGTTTTTAGTGTGCAGGTATTGAAGCGGGTATGGTCAAGGTATGAGACCGGAGGCACACCCTTGTATTTAGAAGCAAGTAGCTTGTGAGGAACGGGTAGTAAGTAGTCTCGTAGTGGGTACGTATGAACTTGGAAGAGGTAGTATACTTGTATAAGGATCTTAGTAAACTCGAAGGTATGTGGATTATATGTATTGTATTTGAAGTATTTATCGTAAAATGGAAGATTGTAGCATTTATGGTTATACGGAGTGTGTATGGTAGATATGTAATACTCGGGATTCCGGTCCATCAGACCGATGCTGTATGTAGTAGCAGTAGCCTTGTTAGTCACGTGGGTGACTAACGGCATTGTATCACCCTCATTAGGTAAGTATGTATCCGCTGCGTGTATCTGATGGTAAGTAGATTGGACGGTTAAGCACAACATTAATGGTAGGGGTGTTACACTCGGGTTTTGTGAACGAGGTGTATATTTGGTTAGACGCTCACGTGTACGGTTATGTATAAGACGGATTGTTGTTGTATATATTCTTTTTATTTAGGCACTACTATCTATCTCTTATGGTCACTACGGGAATACGTTTCGTATGTTGATTATCATGTAACTCGTTATCACCCGTATGAGCGAGTGATAATAGTGACACCATTAGAACGACAGTCTATTACTTACCGCTGTGATTTTTTTACTAAGTACGACGTTTATATTATAATTAGGAGCTGGATTAGTAGGGGTGTTACAGTTTTGAACTCAAATTACCTACAACCCATCCAGCAGCTAAACTCTTTATGAATCGCCTCTCGAATCACACTCTCTATGTTTTTCTCTATGCATCACACTCTCTCTACTCTCTTTCTCTTAATGTATATATAGATATCTAGGCTATTTATCTATAAAAGATAAATTCTAGAATATCTCCTAGATTTTCTCCACGTATACAATGGATTTAATTATCAAACTAGAAAACTATATCTCTGACTGAAGAATATAAATCTCTAAGAAGATATAACCTAATTTGGAAGATCTGGAAATATTTGTTTGATTTCTCTTCGCCACATATTTAGGAAAGATAAAAACAGTAGTCGTTCAAGACTGATCTCTCGACAGTACTCAGTATATGACTGAGTTTGCTGATCAAAACACTGCATCAACAGTTATCCAAATTGCAAATCGAACCTTGGAACATTAAGCTCAATACTTAAGGGTGCAAAATCAACACCCACGATGTGCAAGTTCTTAAGGTAATCTCGGAGGTGCCTACGGATGGCTCGAATAGCTAGCTTCCCTGTCATGGCCTAAGACGAGTTAGCTCATTGTCTTGCTTTGTTAGGTTGTTGTGTTATCTTTCGTTAATAAACCTATGGTTATCATTCCTATATTATCTTTTGAAATGGATACCAAGTCTATGGTAAACCGTGGAAAAGGAACAAATGTTGCTTGCACATATTTAGGCGAGGTTACTACAATTTTCTTTAGTTCTATATTGTAAACCTCAATGTTAGATCTACTTTAATGTACCACACTCATGAATCATGATGTCTTGCTAACGTTGTTCCCCACCATCAAGTATGTGGGATCAATGACAGGCATTTATATACATTTCTTGTTCTCGAAATCAAATCAATTTTATTTCAAATTTCTTTTGGTAGAGCGTTGGGTGAATGTAAGGTGAGCTGAGCATAACTCTAGTGTTGGCATAGTTTAAGTGAGTGTTGGGAAGTGTTGGGAAAGTATTAGGAGTCCAACGTTAAAACGGAGTCGCACACACACAACTACTACATTCTAATTAGTCTCTATTCTGTAGACCTTGTTCAGTACTACGGGTACTAAAATTAGCAGACCGAACTCTTCCTACAGTTAAGCACGCCAGACCCAGCCGTAATCTGCCCCACACTCGACGCCGCCCTTGCCCCTAAACTCGACGCCCGCGAATAATACGTCCCAGCTCCAGCCCCAGACGGCGTAAAAAACGCCCCATTAAGCAATAAATCCCCTCCGATCTCCAATTCCAGTTCCTCCACTCACTCTCATCCGCATTCTCATGCTTAGTCACTTCCTTACTAAACCTTCCATCCGACGCCATAAACCTATTCCCTTGACTATTAATCGTGGGTGCAGCACCCCCCAATCGCATACATTCCCAACCAGTATAATCATTATTCACTACATGAAAATACCCATGCCTACACTCGGCATCCTCTGAACTAACCCATCACCGAAATGGTTAAACGCTACTGTCACTTGCATACCCTTATCCGCCACATACGCGTCACTATGCCCTAATAACATCACTTTATCATGATCCGTCATGTAATTGTTCGAGATGGTGATCGCGGTAGATCCCGCTACAGCGTCAATTAGTCCATCAGCACAGCTTGAGAGGGAACAATGATCAACCCAGATGTGAGCAGCACCCATAATTGATACACCATCACCGTCTGAAATCGTCCGCCAACCGTAATGATGAAGGTTACTCCGGACCATTGCGTTTCCCCTGGTTTACAGTCGTGGATGTGGATTCCGTGTATGATGATGATTAGTTACATGGATGTTTATACAGGTCCGCCTCCTCAATATGAACCGCTTACCACAACGCCCCTCGATTGTCTTGAATGAATTCATGATAGCTCATCTTTAGATTGTGATCACCATGTTCTGATTGGGAAGATTATCCAGATTGGGTCGTCTTGAACAACAGCGTGGACGGAGAGTCCGTTTTGGTGTTACTGGGTTGTCGTTAGTGGGTCTTTACACGTAGATACGACCGTCCGGAACCCTCCGATTGCGTGTCGTCCGACACGAACCCGATTGCGCAGTCAGCGAGTCGTTGACGGTTTGTTTGCCAATGTGGGTCGCAACGCCAGCAATCGTCTATTGGGTTGCCTGTGCCGCAACCGGTTAGGTAGCCGAGTTTTCGTCTGGTGATTTTTGAAGTTGAGGCGTTGATTGCCCCTGTAAATTCATGCATTTTAGATGATAATGATAAGGAGTGGAATGGAATGCGTGCGTGTGGATTGATTTAGAATTAGTATGGATGTGAGAGTATGATGAAGAAAGTATCTACCTGTGGACTTCGTTGACTACGAGCTCTGGGTCTGGATGAACAGCGCCGGCTGGTGCTACTGAAGCTGCTGCTGCTGCTGATGGTGGTCGAGAGCAGAGGACAGTGTTGGTGGGGATGAGAATGAGTAATAGGAGGAAATAGCGTGATAGGACATTATCCAAGTGCATTGCTGCTTTTGATTCCATTGAAAAGAAGAGTGCGAGGGATAATTAATTAAGTTAAGCTGATGGGTAGGTTAGGAAAGACGAATTGCGAGGGAGATAACAGAAACTACCATTGCTAGCTATTTATATATATAAGTCCATTGTTGAGTGCCGGGTAAGATGGCGTGATTAAACTAACCAAATTGAGGAACAGTGGGGCGGGGCTTTATGATTTGTTGTGTGATCGACTCATCGTGATTCCCGGTCATAACGGGATTCTTTCTCCCTTCCTCTACAGTCCATTGTTGAGAGATTTGTCTGCCCTGCAATCTTGGGTGATGGACTGATAGGTGCTGCTTTCCCCTTCATTGCGGCTACTTTGTTTTCAGTTAACTTTCAACGTTCCACTTAAAACCAAAAGTTTCAATGTTCCACTATTGGCGATAGCAATCTGCGGACCCAATTTATTGCATGTTACTAAAGCGTGAGCCCGGCAATTTAGCAGACATTTTTTACATAACTGTGACTTTTATAAAACTAACACTTGATTACATGAGAAGAACTCTATGACTCCTTGTGACGGAGCGTGAACAATATGATTTCCTTTCCAAATTCGTATCGCATCAAGAGAAGCACTGTACATCTTAACTAATAAAAATGTAAGGACATCAACTGTATTATAACTGATATTAGTGACATAACTATCTAAAGAATAATAGAGATTTTTAATGGCATGTAGTCCTTACGGCTTCCTGCCACCTCTTTCATGGTGCTTCCGGACATTTTTTTTTTTCATCTCTTCACGGACATTGTCATAGCAAATACAATAAATACTTTCATAAAGTGTGAGTTCTACTACAAGTCAAGCTGTCTTGATCTCCGCCAGCTACACATTACAAGTGCTACTTAAAATCTTGTTGAAAAGTAGAAAAGAGATACATGCTGAACCCATCATAAGACCGTCAATCTGGATGGGATAATATTTCCTATTGATGACTTCAAAGCAGATAGAAATAAATTCTCTCGAAAGAGGCCTCCAATAAGGCATGTTTCTTTCAACCTGCTACTGAATAGAAGAGGAAGAAATGTAAGTTGTAATGAAAGTTTTGTTGTGTTCAATGACAGTCCACCAACCAAGATTAGAATCATGTCATTTGTTCCTTGCATTGTAGATCACCCACATCATATTTGCAACGGAGGACACCTTACTCATACCCCTTTTTTTGCATTATAAATATACCAATCATTAATGGCTTCATTCTCAGTAATTGGAATATTTCCTATTTGGGTAGTGATAAGTGCAAAATTTATCAATATTCTTATGTTTAACATGATTATTATTTTATTAGATTATGTGATAAATTCCATCACTTATGTGTTATTTATGTTATATATGAATAACTCCTCTTACTTGTGGTTTTGCTTAAACAGGTGAAAACGCTATAGAAAAGACCAAGGAACACGTTCCAAGAGTTTAACAATCAAACGGGACTGAACAGGAGCCAAAACGATGTTTCTAGTGCTTTTTATAGTCAGTCCCGAGTCTTTGTCCGGACTTGTAGACCAAGACTAACACCGAGATAAACCTTCTGGCAAGTTTTAGGTGTGGTCCGAGTATATATCCGGACCTACAAAACTGGACCACACAAGGATGGAACTCTCTGCCATCTTTAGTACCTGGTTCAAGTTTACACGCTAGGAAAGACCTAAACCACACAAGGACGGAACTCTCTACCAACTTTAGCTCATGGTTCGAGTTTCAAGCTAGGAAAAAGACCTGGACCGGCTATTTCCTCACGTGGGCAGATTCTCATGAGTGTTCCGGGTATATAAACCCGGACAAATCAAGAGAGAAGTGCAACGTTTCATTTATGAAGAGCAGAGTGTATATTCAACTAAATCAAATGAGAGAATATATTCTATTCTGGAAATTTGGAGCCCCGGTCGTTAACTCAGCGAAAGAGGAGACAACATCAATCCATTGAAGACCGGGGACAAGGCAGTAGATCGGGATTTTTCATCAGTTCTTCAACACAGATTTGAAGGTGTTCTCCCGTTCTCTTATTGTTATTTCTATTTCTGCCATGTCTGAGTAGTCGTTTTGAATTTTGGCTTATTATGGACCTTGGTGTATGATTTCATTTTCCTGAGTTGTTAAATATTAATTCTATACAGATTATAGTTTAATTCCTTGTTCATTATTGAATTCTCCGGTGATTTATAATTATTTGAGTTTATCTAGTTTGACTGCTTATAAGTTAGAACTGTGGCATTCATTAGACCATTGGAATACTACTAGTGGAACTTGAGACACTAATTCCTCGGGATTAGCTGACTAAAAACTAGATTAGATTTGAATGCTATTAGTTGGTTAATAAATTCATAACTAGAGTTAAGATTTATAAATCACTAGTAGTATATATTTTTTGCGGGAGACCGGGAGTAGATTAAGAATTAAGAAGACACTCAAGAAGGGAAAATGTAGCACTAAGGGAAGTAGTAAACCAGAATTCCTTGTTAGAATTGTTAAGAAGATCACCTTTATTAGTTTTATTTTTAGTTTAGTTATTTTCTGCAATCAAAATCCTAAAATATAATTGTTGTTGTAAGGATCTTGAGAAGGTAATCTTGAGAATTGTATTACATCAAAATATTCGACCCCTATAGAAGGACGATATACCAACATTGAGAAGGTAATGTTGAGATGTTGTGTGATGGACTTTCAACGATCTTGGATTGATAGGTTGCATCTTATTGAATTTCTTATAACAATAGCTATCATACTAGCATTAAGATGGCACCTTTTGAGGCTCTATATGACTGAAAGCGCAGAACTACATTGTATTGGAGTGATATTAGAGAGACAATTATTTTGAGGCCTTGGATGATTAAGGATACAGTGAAACAGATTAAACTAATCCAAGAAAGGATTGAAGCTGCCTAAGATAGACAGAAAACGTATGCAGATTTGAAAAGGAATCCAACTGAATTTCAAGTAGGTGAGAAAGCCTTTATGAAGGTTTCTCTTACTAAAAATGTGATAATATTTGGAAGGAATGGGAAATTAAGCTCCAAGTTCATTGAACCTTATGAGGTATTGGACAGGATTGGGGAAGTGCCTTGTATATTAGCATTCAATATGGAACTTGACATAGTTCATGATGTATTTCATGAGTCACAATTAAAAAAATATGTGCAAGACCAAATGCATGTGATCCAACCCGAGATAGTAGAAATGGATCTGAACTTGACCATAAGGAGTATCCTATGAAGATGTTAGACAAAAAGACTAGAGAGACTAGATCAAAGGTGACTAAGATTGTCAAGCTTCTATGGTCAAACCACAATAGAGAAGAGACAACTTGGGATGTAAAGGATGCCATGTGGTGGAAATTTCCTCAACTCTTTCAAGGTATTGATTATGAGGTTATAACTTATATTCTAAGGAGGGTGGGCAACTCGTAATTAATGCATTTTAAATGCATTATAGTCATGAAAATTACTTAAATGCTTGAAATTCTTGCATGAATTGCATTAGGGTTGCACTAAGAGTGCATACTATAAGTCACATTAGAATTTAAAAGTGTGGATCTATATTTTCATGAATGATGACAATAAATTAAGATGTCAAGGTGGCACCATGATAGATGATTCTAGAGATGAATCGGATAATGCGGAGACCCATTAGGAACTAGAATTTCACTTGGCGTAAGACCAAAGTTATGATTTATAAGATAACCAAATGAGCTCGGTGGAGGTTTTACAGTCATAAAAAATGAAAGTATTAATTTTATTTTTAATAAAGTTGAATTGACCCAAGCTTCAGGGTTGAAGCTTCTTTTAAGGGGAGAGATAATGAAATATCCCGATTTAATAAGGTGGGTATTATTGAGTTAAACTCCACTTTTGTGTTTTAAAAACAGTTTAAAGAGTAGTTACATTTGGTTCTAAACCAATAATTACATTATAAAGGGTCAAGCAATATTGGTGTCAAGCTGGTATGGTCATGTCAAATTGGTGTCAAGCTGGACTGGTGTCAAACCGAACTGGTGTTAAGCAGAACTGGAGTCAAGCCGGACTGTATTCAAGCATCTGAATCAATTTTAGTGCTTTGAAATATTCAACCCTAAAAGATGATTTCAAACCACCAACTTAATACTTTTGCTATCTCCATGTAACACCTCATATGGGTAACTGTCCAGCAACTTAGATCCCAAGCAATTCGGGCTTAAAACTAGCCACCTTAAGCCTTTGTCCTTAGTTGGGCTTAAAAGTGGAAGGCCTTGTTATTGTAATCAACCCGTATGTATCCTTATATGAAATACCCCAAACTTATCCATGGTGATTAATTAGGCTAATTAGATATTTAGAAGCTGAATTATGCCTAAATAAACATGTGGGAACAATTCCTGAAGAAAAAAGATCCATAGAATGAGTTAAAACATAAAACGAGCCTTAAAGCACGTTTTTTCGAGAAAACCGGGAAAACGTGACTTTAAGTAGTTTAAATGACTTGTAAAAATTATAGTCAATCATATAACTATAATTAAACATTAACAAAGTATTGGAACCATTAAAATTAAATAAACTAGAAAAATCCAGAAAACAGCTCCGGTTAGTGAATAGTGTCAAAATGGGAACTTATGGGGTGTGAGCTGTAATAAAACCAAAATACCCTCTCCATTTATAAATAAAAATCTGGCATGATTTATGTGTGTGCCCACGTTTTAATTCCCCCTCCCAACTCTCTTAACTCATTATAAGTTAGAAAGGACAAAAATTATAAAGCAAAAGTAAAAAGCAAATAGTACAACCTACCTTGCTTACCTCTCTCCTGCTCTCTACTCCCTCCTTTACATTTTTCTTCCCTCCTCCAGACTTCTTCTTCTTCTCCCAGCCTTCCATGGCAATTTAGAAGAGCACCTCCACTGCTCCATTCTCCTCCCATTTTCAAAGCCCAAAACAAGTCCAAACTCTACAAAAATTGTACCACTAAACTCCTCTCACCTTGGGGATCATTTTCCACCCTTCAAAACCGAAGAAGCTTGAAGTCCATCCCCATGTTTTTAGTACCTTTTGAAGGATAATGGAGACTATTGGAAGCCAAAACCATCTCCTTGTTGTTTTAAGGTAAGAAGGGAACCTAAAAACTCTTTTTTTTTTCTAGCTTCTCTTTCAACAACAAAAAAATCCAACGTTGAAACCTCCTTGTTGCTCCTTATCGAGCCATTTTTTTTGTGTTCAAGGTAAGAGCTGAGCCTTGTTGTTTTGCTGTCCAAAACTCCACCTAGAAGTGCAAGGTAATGCCCTTCCTTAAAGCCTTAAGCATCTCTTCAATCATAGGTTAATTTAAGGGTTAGTTTTTAAGTTGGTATTTTTGTTCTTGGGTTGGCTATAGCATCAGCAATATACCCATTTGACCGGTTTTAAAACAAGGAACAAGAAGAGAGAAAGAACAAGAGGAAAGGAGAAGAGAAAGGAAGGAAAGAAAGCTATAAAAGTCCAAAGTAAATGAACTTACCTTGAGCTGTTTTTGTATGCTTTGTAAAACAGAAAACTTCACTTGTTTGGGAGTGTTTAATGCTACTGCAATGGTGAGAAAGCAATGAAGTATTTAGGGTTGTTTATGGTGATGATTAAAGGCCTTGGAGCCTATTTTATTAAGTGTAATTAGCTTGGATATTGAACATGTATGATGTTAGTGTCCTTAGATGGATGTGGTTAGTTAAATGATTTAGGTTCTGGAAAATAATGCTTGAGGAATGCTTAAATTTATGGGGAAACTCTGCCAAAATTTCGTTAGAAACTAGGTGACATAGGTGTGTAATTGTGAAGAAAGAACCTAGGATAACAAGGTGTGTTTTAGAGTTTAATTTGATTAGATATTCACCTAGGAAATTAGATTTGAGAGAATGGTATATCTTGGGTAGAACTTGGGAATGAAAATAATGCAAGATTGAAGGCTAGTAATGCATTGTAGAAAACCATTGGGAGAGTAAGTTGGTGAGGAAAAATCTGCACACTAGGAACTAAGAAACAAAGTGCAAGACTTAGGAAAAGAAAGTGAGAGATTTTGGGTAATTTAACTAAGAATTGAATAATGAAGTTAGTAAATGAATTAGGAGAGTTTAGAGTGTCAAATTAGTGTTAAAACATGTTAGTAAACATGTGGGAGGATTGGGAAAGAATTGGGCAAAAGATTGGAGTGAAACAGAGTTTAGAAAACGTAAAAATTGTAAAAGTGTAGTAGGGTCCAGGACTTAGGTCCAAGACCAAGTCCCAGACCAACCTTTAAAACAGGCCTAAAATTCACTCTTCTGCACTGGTCCAGGACCTAGGTCCATGGTAAAGTCCCGGACCAGCATGAAAAACGCTCTGAAAGTTAACTTCATAAGTGGTCCCTGACTTAAGTCCCTTACAAAGTCTTGGACCAGTCATAAAAATCACCCGAAAGTTTAGTTAAAGTTTGGTCTGGGACTTGGGACCCGGACAAGGTCCCGGACCAACCCAAAAATGCTTCCGAAAGTTGAAAAATAGAATTTTAAGGTGGGGTTTTGATTGGTAATGATATTATAGGATTTTTAGGACTTGATTAATGACAAATGAAGGTCATTAGGAGTGTAAACAAGCTTAAGAAATAATGTGGAGTAAATAACTTATGTGTATAAGATGTAAATACAAAGATTTAGTAATTGTAAATCAGGAAACTCTAAAGATGAAATGAGCTAGGTGAATTATAAAGAATTAACTGTCCGATTCCATGTATGTTATAGGATTCGAATAGTTGGACTCCGAAGGAGAGTCGGTGATTCGAGATCGACGGATAACGGTATGATTTTCTCATGCCATGTATGCTACAAGGTTACCTTGATTTGTGTGTTTATGTGTTTATATGCTATCACCTAATCAAGATAAAATGCGCGAATCGGGTTATTGCACTTCCTTATGCTTGTGATATATCATCCCTTGTTGAGTTGTGACTATCCTTTGAAGTTGTATAATCCATGAAGAAAATGAATGTTGGATGAACAACTTAGTTGTTGGATGTGCAAGTGTGCTAACCTTGACTTGTTGATTGTGAAAGATTCTCACTAACTCCCTAACTATGTGACATACCTAACCTTGAAAATTGGTAATTTGGAGTTTGTGAGAAGCCCGATATAGTTTTGGCCGCTTGAGGATGAGGAGACACGAGAGGTTGTTATTCGAATCCTGGCCTAACCTTCCCACCATGGTCCAGACCCTTTATGGGCAGCAACCCAGGGAAGTAAGCCAACCTTAAGCCCGGTGGTGAGATAGTCTTATCTCTGCCCGGAGGTCTACTGACTTAACTTAATGATTATTCAATAGAAGGATAATTGGTAAAGTAAGGATCATGACTAGTGTGAGTCATTGATCAAGAGTAAAAGAGTTAAAACATCCGATTAACCCAGATGAGAAATTAACTAACATTGTGATGAGGATTGTGCTTGAGAATAGAATCTCAAGGCCTTATTGAGTATTGAATGGATGATTTACGAATTGTTTCCATTGCTTGTGTTATACTCTATGCATAAGTGTGCTATTGTATGTTTATGATGTTGCTCATATTAGCATGTATGCACAAATTAAAATGATCTCCATGTAGGCGACCAAGTAGTCGGCGTACCCCTGTTAGCACGCGGGGTATGCGAATTTCATGCCAGCAATTTTGCTGAGGCCCTTGGGGCACCGTTTTTATTTTCCAGGTACCCGAAGGTTGATGGTCGTGATGTGACCGAGATGTTTGTTTTTATTAGTTAGTGAATTATGAATAGTGTACTGAGTTGTACATGGGCTAGTAGCCCTTTTTGAATGACCGGTGCACTACGTTGTACACCCTTTTGGATTTTGGAATTATGTAGATACTGATAGACTTGAGTACGCTGTAAACTCCTAGTTGGCTGTATAAACTTTTAGGAAGTGATGTAATTTTTTGTTATTACGCTTTAGTACTTGGTAATCAAATGTTATAGGTTATGTTATGAGATGTTGTTATGGTAATTGATGGAAGCATGGTATTTCTAATTTATCAGACCGTACTGTTGGTAGTTCAGGCCTTGTTAGTAGTATGGGCGGCTAACGGCATTGTATCACCCGCCGATTGTGTTTGATTTTCCACTGCGATTAGATTGGTGACCGAGACGATTAGACGGTAATTAGAGGATTAGAGGTAGGGGTGTTACATTATAAACCATTCACAATACTACTCATATTGTGATGTGAGATGGGGGTATTACATACGCCCCCACTCAAATAACGTGATGTTCTCATCGCAAGCCTAACATCCAAGTTCCATGGACCTCCTCGGTAGATGTCGGCTAGCCCATCCTGACACGGTCTGGAAACACTTAGATACCATTTGTAACACCCCATTTGGGTAACTATTCAAGAACCTATCTCTTAAGCCATTCGGGCTTGAAAACTAGCCACCTTAAGCCTTTTGTCCTCACTTAGGCTTAAAAGTAGAAGGCCTTGTTATTGTAGTCAACCCCTATGTATCCTTATAAACCATTCACATTACTACTCATGTCTCGATGTGGGGTATGGGTATTATATTCCATGATGAAGAAGATATTTGAACAGTATAGATATGTTTTGGTTAAGCCTGGAGCTTTAAAGGCATAAAGCACATCTTTGCCTAAAATAGGAAAAACTTGATCTTTCTATTTGTGGTAAATTCTGGAATTTCAAAAAGGAGGGTCTAAATGAAATTTTAGGAGATTAAGGCTTCTTTTTAATTGGGTAAAGAGCTATTAAGAGAAATGTTCTAGTCACATGCCTCATTCCCCTCTAAGTTATCTCCCTCTCTCTCTCTTTCTCTCTCTCATTCCCCTCCATTCACATTTGATTCCTCCCTCCCTTGTCAAAAACGTGAAGAAGCAACAACATCTTAGAGAAATCCTTTTTATTCCTCCCCTCACTACAAATCTTCACCTTAGACTAATTATTAGTGGTTTTTGACAACCAAAGTCAATTTTCTTCTTCTTCAGGATTCAATTTAAGCGAGAGATCTAGAGATCTCCATAATGTTACTATTAAAAGCTGGTAAGGGTTTTGTTAATTTCACACTCCTAAACTCATTTTTAGGCTTACATCCTTCATCAAAGCTTAAAATTATGTTATAATCTTGAGTTTAAACCACTTATTTTTGGTTTTGGTAGAAGTTGAACTTTGAGTTCTTCTCATGGCTTTATATGGCCGAAAAAGAACTTGACAAATTAGGATTTTTGTTTTCTTGAAGCCTTAAGACCAAAGGTTGCCTAGTTCTCATTTGGATTAAAAAAAGAAGTATACATTCTTGCATTTTTTTTAGCAAAGTTGAATGGTTATTGAGTGTGCTGCTCTTTGAATTTTATGTGAATCTCTAGAAGTCGAGGACAACACTAAGGCTTGAGCTAAAGTACAAGAGCTTGGCCCAAGCTAGATCATCCTAAAAGGTAGACCTAAGTCTATCCATGTGTGTGTCCTAAGAGGATGTGTGATGTGAATTGTCCATAATGCTAATTAATGGTGCAAGTGACTGAACCACCTTTTATGGTCAAGAGCATGTGAAGAAGTTCGTTGAATCCTTGAATGTTTGAAGAAGAAAGGTAAGAGATTGGAAAGATCTTAGTAATCAATGTGTATGGCTTGATATGATGATGACTAATGAAAGATGAAGTTTGATGTGTAAGAAGAAAAAAAGGTGTTATGACACATTTGGTAAGAGAACTCACTTATGACTTACTAGCGGTCTTAAGGACTTTAATGTGTGAATACTTATAAGAGCATCGTAGATTTGGTGCACTCCTGATTATAGAAAGCTTGATACATAAGTGGTTTCTAATGATGAAATCGATTAAGTGTATTCTTGAGATCAACCATGATATTGCGCGAGATTGATAATGAGATGATTCAGTGCATTCATCACCTTATATTAGATGCTAAAACCTTTGATGTATGATAGTGGATGATTAATCCTTGATGAATGATTGTGGATGATTGATCCTTGGGAAGTGATAATGAATCCTTGATGAATGATTGCGGATGATTGATCCTTGAGAAGTGATTACGAATGATACTATGTTTGATGAATGAGTGAATGCTTGTACTATGGTCGGACTCAATAAATCCGGGTTGTATGCCATTGACATTTGAGATTTCGTTGATGGGGATGGACCCGTTAAATCCGGGTTGTGTGCCATTAACATTTGAGAATGTGTTGATGTGATCGGACCTGATAAATCTGGGTTGTCGACCATAAACCTTTGAGGTCTTAATGATGGGGGTGGAACCAAAAATACAGGTTGTGTGCCACTTTGTTTAGAAATATGTGAAAAGTATTTTAACACGAGTCTTGATATATGTGTATGAACTCTTGGAAGTACTTTTGTCATATGAATTTATATGTTCCTCTTGGAGGTTCTCCATATTGTTATGAGTGTTGGTTGTGACGGCAAGATGATTAATGAAAGATGATACTTATATGCAAATACCTTCACACATAATTGGGTGATAAGGGGAGTAAAGTGAAAGACATAGTTCTTAAATCCCATGTTGTTAAAAGATTATTAAGATTACCTCAGTGTAGCTTAGAGTTTACTCAGTTTTATACTGATGATTTATCTTTGTGTGGTGTTTATATGTTTTTGACATTGCTGCAGGTGCTAAGGGTTGTGAGAGTGTGGGTCTACAGGGAATTTTAAGCTGCTTTTGATTCAAAAGCTTTTGTGCAAAGTCCTTTCTTAAACTGAAATTCTTCCATTTGCTCTTAAAGAGTTCCTTATGGTTTTTTGTATTAGCCTGTTTTGTGAGAAAGCGTAACTCTCATTCTCTTTTGTAAACAGGGTTGTAAATAAGGCTACCATGAAATACCCCTACTTAATTAAATATTTATTAAACATATAATCAATTAAATTAAGGCCTAAACATGCCTTAAAAATAAATTAAACACAACAAAGTTTAACAGAAAGCAAATTACACCCTTTGACCGTTTAGGGTGATTAAATATCCAAACGAACTCCGTTTGACCTAAAATTTTAACCTGAGCATTATAACACATAAATGAACACACTAAAACCATTTCCAAGGGAAACCAAGCTCAGATACGCACTAGAACATAAAATGTACACTAAGCTTTCTTAAAGCACATTTTTGTGAAATTGTCTCCAAAATGAGGTTGGTTTAATTTTAGGGTATTGAATACCTTTTAATATACTAATGTGACATAATGTAACACATTAAAATGCCTAATTCTAAGTTTTTTTCAAAAAAAATCAAAAATATGTGCCTTGGTTGTGAATAGTACCCAAAATAGCACTTATTTTCCTAATCTAGTCAAGGGTCAATACTTCTCCCTTGACCTAGACCAAACACCACCGTATATTAACCACTCTCTTCTCATCTCATTTCCGGCTACATAGGTATATGTTATGACTCATAAGATTGCCTTTATTAAAGGTAGATGATTACCGCTTTATACATAAGTTAATATATCTTGTTCTTCCCACCTTGACCACATTTACCAACCCACGCCTACTACCTCTTCTCAGCCGAATTCTTTTCTTTCTTTTCTATCGTACCTTTCTTCCTTCTCAATGCGATTTCTTTCTTTCTTCTTTCAAGTGTAGATGTCCCAGCTCTTCTCTACTGATCCATAACCGAGAGAAACACCATCTTCCATGGCTGCTGCTACTTGCAGTAGGTAAGTATTTTTGACTCAACAAAAAATGTCCATTGCTTCCTCTCTATTTCCGGCAATATATACCCAGTTGTTCCCAGCTCTTTAAACTCTTCTCCTTGCTCCTTTCATGTACAAAACCAGAAGAAAAACGTCCATGGTCCATGCAGTGGTAACGTCCATACAAGGAGTTTCATTCCCATCTTTTCGGTAAGTTTTTTCCCCATTTATACCCATGTTCCACCGGCAATATACCCAGCTTGAACAGAGCTCCTTTTCTTGCTTCCTTCACGTACAAAAACAGAGAAGCACACCCAGCTATCATGAGCTCTTCTTCCCGTTTTTCTTCACGTAAAAAAACTGGAGGAAACAACCAGCTTTGGGAGAGAACAAAACCCATACAAGCACCCTTGCCGCACCAAGCTTGCGGTGAGATTTTTCACCTCTTATACTCTTGATTTCCACTGGTAATGTACTCCCATTTTCCAAGCTTAAACCTTGCTCTTTTCTTGCAAAAAAAAAAACAGAGGGCAAATACCCAAGTTTATGTAGCAACAATGAGCCAAATAAACATCCTTGTCTGACCATGCTCACGGTAAGAAAAACCTTGCCTATTTGCTCTCTGTTTTACCGGTAATATGTACTGAAGTAAGTGTAGTTTAGCACCCTCTGTTGCTTACTAAAAACAGGCGTGAGAGTGCCTTTGAAACCAGCTTGAATAAGGAACAAATCCAAGTAACTCCCTTGTATGTTATTCGGTGGTTGATCCACACTTTGGAAGAGAAACAAGAACAAGCTGAAGAAGTTATGCTTGGCTAGTTTCGGTAAGCATACCAATAGCATTTTCCACCTTGTTTAACGGTTCATGCCCTACATAAAATGGTGTTTAACACCTTGTCTTACCTCAGAATATTCAGGCGTGGAGTAGCCCTTAGTACTCCATTATGTCAAGGTACAAACCCATGTTACAATGAGCTTGAACCATCCTTAATTAGCTGCTTATAATACAAGCCTAATACTCTTGTGTTTTTCCTTGCAAACTGCTGCCGATCATGTGTGGAGCTGAGGGAATTCTACAAAATTGTGGAGGTCAAGCCTAAGGAAAAAAATATAGCAACGTAAGAAAATCTACTACCTAACCATATACTAATTAAGGATATATGGTGTTGATATTAAAATAAAAACTAACTCAAATGTATGTACAGTTGTTAGCCGTGGTCTTGGAGTGGAGCTTGGTTAATTTATGTGCTCAAAATCAAGTAAGAATACTAAACTTAAATACTATAAAGTTTTTCATGCCATATTGTTATATGGTAAAATATAACCGAGAGCTTAAAGAGTAGTTAATGACATAAATGTGTATTATAATATTGTATATTATGTGGCTAGCTTGTTTAGCTTGTAAGATGAATTATAATGCCATGAAAATTATTTAAGGGGTTAAAATTATGATTATAATATTTTGGGGTGTAAATGGGACAAAGCGTGGGTTTACAAAAGATGTTATCATCAAACTATGTATTAAAATGTTATGTAACATGTTTGGTAACTTAACTTAATGTCTATGTGACGTATAATGTCATAGAATAAATTGAATGATTAAAATACAATTTATAAAATATTGTTACAATTATAAATGGAAGCCGCAAGTTACAAGGTTTAAAAATGATCAACCATATATTAATGAAATACCCCAAACTTTGATATGTTTTTTAACTATTAAAATATGGTATGTAAAGGCTAAAAATTTCCTTGGAGACATAAGTGAACAATTTAAACCATAGTAAACACAGTAAAGTACTACTAAGACAGTTTGAGCAAAAACGTGCTCTAAGCTTGGAATGAACTTGGTTAGGACCCAAAGAGCCTACCAAGACTTAGTAATATTCAATTATGATTTTATAAGGCTAATTAATTCCTTAGGAAACATTGGTAGAAATTAAACCAAAGAAAACACAAGAAAACACCATAAATTCAATGTAAGCAAATACTTGCTCTAGACTTGGTGTAACCTTGTATTATACCTAAAGGTCATTCCTAGACCTTATTAACATGTTAATAAACATTTTAAATCAATTACTAAAGAAAACAAAGCTTGAAAACAAGTTAAACACAAAAATGTGCTTTAAGGAGCCTTAAAGCATATTTTTGAAAATTATCTTGGAAATGGGTTTTGAGTGGCTAAATGTCCATCATTACTCTTTAATCAACATGTGTACTACTTAGTATCACATTAGGAAGTTTAAATCAATGATAAATCAAAATTTTCACAATTATGTGCCTTAATTTGTGAATAGTGTTCAAATAGAGCTAATTTAAGTTATAAGTCAACATACGTCAATTATTTGGTCAACAAAGACCATAAATATCCCTAATATGTAAGGGTGCACGGTTTTAATGGTGTGAGTCATCACACTTGGCCAGCCAACTAAAGAAAGTAAAAGAAAATAAAGTAAAAGTACTATTTACCTTTATAAGTTAAATATCTTCTAAAGCTTGCCTCTCACCTCATTTCTTTCTTTCCCCACTCATTCCCAACGTGTTCATCTTTATCCTCCCAAGCTCCAGCCGTTCTCCAACAGTACCAGCTCATTCTTCATCTTCATTCACTTGTAACTTATTATTCCATGCTCCAAAATCAATTTCATGACTACCTTTGTCTTAGTTAGACCAAGCTCTTCATTTCCCTCTTATCAAATCTTCAAGAACTCCATTTTGGTGCCATGAAGAATCTCCATTGATGGAGCTTGAGCTCATATTTTCATGCCTTGTCATTCTCCTTTGCTTCAAGGTAAGGAAAATCAAAGAAAATCCAAGTTTCCTTTCATTTTCTTGTATAGCCGAAAATTCACCTCTTAATGGTGCATTGTCTTGCTCTATTCTTAGCTTAATTCAAACTTCAAAGGACAAGGAGGAGTCCTATCTTGCTACTTATTAAGTTCTCTTTCAAATTTCAAAGGTAAACATCAATTTTAGTGTTTTAAGACACTTATGTAAACCTAGGGTTTAATTATGAGTTTGAGTATTAAACTTGATGCTCATTACCCTTATATGTGTATTGGTTAGAAGATTGACAAGTGATAAAATCTCCTTGTCGATTTTCAATCAAGAAAGAGCAAGAGAAAACAAGTGAGAAAGCTTGGAAAACAAAGAGGTAAATGACCTCTCTTAATGTGGTTTTGTGTACTAGGGAATTGAGCTATATTTGCTTAATAAATAACCTAAAGAGCTAATGGGAAATGAGCTAGAAAACTATCCACAAGGTGGACCAAAAAGACATGGGAACATTGTTGTGTGTATTTGCAGGTTGAAGGCAATTATTATGTGGGAAATTCAGTGTTTAAGTTTAATGCAATTTAAGGGCCTAAGTTTCAAACAATTTAAGTTTATGCACTATATTGTGATGTTGTGTTGTTTAAAGGTTTAGTTGTGTGTAAAGAACATCTCTTGTGAAGATGGATATCTTTGGTGGTTAAAGGATGAAAAACAATATGTTTGTGTGTAAGGAATGTGTATTAAGGGATTGAGTGTTCTTGGATTGTGTAAAGTGGAAAACTATGTGTTTCGGTGTAAGGTGATTCAAGAGAAGCTATGGCAAAAATTTAGTTGATAAACAAAGGAGTTTATGTATTCTAATGAGATTTGGTGACCTAGATTGTACTAGGAATTGTTAAGTGTTAAGATGGTGAAAGGAAGTGAATTAAGGTGTTCATGAGTCCTAGGAAGACCTAGGGATGGTCTTGGAGGATTTAGAGATTTAATGGTGTTTTATACACACCAAAGTCTTGTTATGTGAGTGTAAAGTCTTGTGCAAGTTTTGGTAAACAAAGGAAAAACAATGCCTTGTGAAGGTCTAAGTGTAAACTTGTGGAAATAGAAGAAGTTGTGTGTGAAGGAGGTGTTGTGAGAAATAATGCTTTTAGAGTAGTGGTAATATTTGTGAGACAAAACATTGGTTAGTTGTGGTAGTAGGCATGATATACCACTTAGAAACCTGAGGAAAGATGTTATAAGTGTTAGGAATTGTTGTAAGAAATTGAGTGACAAGTTAGTGATGATTTATGAAGTTTTAGTGCATGATTTAAGGTGTTTAAACATGTAGGAAACATGTGGAAAGATTATGGAATGATTAGGTAGGGTTTAAGGTTGGTTTAGGGGTTGAAAATGATGTTTTTACAACATATTAACATGGTCCGGGACCTAGCCCTTGTATAGGTACCCGGACCACCCTTAAAAATCAGCTGAAAGACAAGTTTACAAGTGGTCCAGGTCCTTAGTCCAGGACCAAGACCCGAACCAAGTGAAAATAAAGGCCGAGACTATATTCCAGTGATGGTCCGGGACCTTGGGTCCGGACCAAGTCCCGGACCAGGGCTAAAATTGCTCAAAATGTGTGTAAATGACTTTTAATCATGGGGGATTGAATGGTAATGGTTTTAGGTGATGTTTAGGCCTTGTTTGGTGACTTATAAAGGCCTTAAAATGTGTAAACAAGTGTTAGGTTTGAGGTGGGAGTTGTGAACTTAAGATCACGAGAGTAAATTAAGTATAATAGGATGACGGGGTAAACTATGGGCGCATTAGACGTTAAGCAATCATGTTACCCCAATGTTAATGAAAGTAATTGTGATGTTACCAGTTGTACGGGATTTGTTCAAGGAACCTAGGAGGACACAATATAGTGGACCGTGGTGACAGGTATGGTTTTCTTGCAACCTGTGTACTACCGGATTACACTGGCTTGTATGCCAATGTGTTTTTCTGAATGTTTGCCACCTTGAAAGAATAAGCATGAAATGAGTTTATAGTAATTCATTAATGTGGCGTGTTTAACTCCGATACCGTTAAACCTCGAAAGTGTTAAACCTTAGCTAACCAAATCTAGGATCGCTTAAGAGCGTTATTCGGATTTAATGACCCAAACCATGGGAATGTTCTAACCACGGCTATGCGTGAGTTGAAATACCCCAAACCTTAAGATGTTAATTAATTATGTATTATGATTTTATAAGGCTAATTAAGTCCTTAAGATCATGGGTGAAGAAATAAAAACCAAAAAGAAAAAGAAATGCGTAAAAGTCACAAAATGTGAAAACGCGTATTTATTATTTTAGGAGGTATATAACCTTCACTATGGTTATAAATATATTATTATACCTTAATTACACACTAAGAACATGTGGGAAAAATTCCCGAAGAAAAAGCTAAATAATGCGTTAAAACGCTAACGGAGTCTTAAAGCGCGTTTTTCGAGAAAACATGAAAACGTGACTTTAAATAGTCAAACGACTCCGTAAAAATTATAGTTGATTATATAACTATAAACAAATATTAATGGGAGCTTAATAACCATTAAAATAAAAGAAACGAGAAAATTCCAGAAAACGGGCCCGGTAAGTGAATAGTGCTAAACCGGGTAAAATAACGAGCGTTTTCTGTAAAAGGCGAGAAACGCCCCAGCTTATATGGCTACAGTGGGGGCCGGTTTTAATATACTAGCCAGCTTCTCACACACTCTCAACTAGCTAATTAATATAATAGTCAAAAAGCAAAAAGTGTAAAGTAACTTATATCCCCTTTTTACTCTCTCTCCTCTCACTTTTCCCATTTCTTTCCCTCTCTCACGGTGGTCTCTCCCCCAAGCCAGCTCTTTTCTCCCTCCTTCAGCTGGTACAAAATGGAGCTCCCCTTCCATGGCTTCTCCAACTTCAATGCCATGCCCAAGCTTCATACAAGCTCCAATCACAAAACTAATCACATATTCTGCTTCCTCTCATCCTCTCTATCATTCCCTCTTTTCAAAATTCAAAAAGGATGAGTTTCATCTCCATGGGTTTTCCCCATTTGAAGGGAAAATGGCACCAATGGATAGCTTGGAGTCTCCTCTCTCTCCTAAGGTAAAATATTCATGAAAAACTTATTTTTACTCCTCCTCTTGTGTTGGCCGATTTTGCCCATCCTCATGTCTTGTTTTCTTCATGTTTTGGAGCTTCATTTCAACCCTCCAATGGTGGAATAATCCCCTTCTTGATTCAAGGGTGAGAACCCTTCTTAAAAAGCTCCAAAAAGGTAAACCCTAACCTTGGTGTTCTAATCCTTGCATTGAAATTGTGTTATCTTAAGGGTTAGAATTTTAATGGTGTGCTTTTTGTGTGATTTGGATGTTGGGATGGAGTTTGGTAACTCCATCACCTAATTGACCGACATTGGGAAAAAGTGGAGCAAGAGGAGGATTAAGGAGAGACTTGTGAATTAAGGTAAGAAATCTACCTTAAGACTTATTTTGAATGCTTTAGGATTGGGATGGGTTAAATTAAAATAATGAACCCAAATTAGATGAAATAATATAGTTGGTTGAATTTGAGAGAGATTGTGAACTTGTGTTGATTTAAGGGCCAAGTGCCATTGCATTTGAGTTTGTGTTTATATTGTGGTTTATTGAGATTTTGGAGTTATGTTGTTGTATGATGGACTTTGCATATTTATTATGTCTGGTTAGGACCCTTTTAGTGTGTGGCTATATTAGGATTGAAAATGTTGTGAATTGATGGTTTGGGAGATGTTAAGTTTTATGGGGGGTTATGGCAAAATTTTATAGAAAAATAAGTGCTTTAAGGTGACGTAGTGAATTGGGGACCTAAGTAGTGGTAGTGTTGAGTAGAGTGGAGTGGTAGCCTTATAATGGTAGATGGATAATGATATAAAGAGTGCAAAATATGTAGCATAATGATGCTTGGTAACTTGGGATTTCAAGAGAAAGAGTTGGTGTTTGTAACTTGTGAAACAAGGAGTGAATGTGGGTTTTAGAAGTGAATTTATGTAGGAATGATTGGTAATGGTCATTGATGGATTTGATAAGTTTGGTAGGAGGTAAGAGCTATCAAAAGGAAATAGAAATGCACAAGTGTGCAAAATGCAAGAATGTGAAAAGTGAGTTTGTTGAATTTGGGCAAGAATTGGGTGGTGGATTAAACCAATTATTTGGAGTGTTTAGAGCATGTTTTGAGGTGTTTTAATTATGTAGGAAACTTGTGGAAAGTTTATGGAAAGATTAGAGGTGGATTAAGGGTTGATTTAGGGTTGAAAAAACCTTTATAGCAGTTTTTAGTAGGGTCCGGGACCTAGGATATGTACCAAGTCCCGGACCGCATCAAAAAACATGCCGAGAGTGAATGCAGGAATTGGTCCGGGACTTAAGTCCAGGACCAATGTCAAAAATAGGCCGAAAGTGAATTTCAGAGGTGGTCCGGGACCTTGGGTCCGGACCAAGTCCCGGAACAGGGCAAAAATTGCCTAAAATGTGTTTTAAAAGTGTTCCAAAGGTGGGGGATTGATGGGTAATGGTTTTAGATGTTGTTAAGGCCTTGTTTGGTGACTTTTAAAGGTACTAAGAAGTATAAACAAGTGTTGGAAGTGATTGAGAAAGTTGTGAGTTTAAGTACACAAAGTTAAACCGAAATAACGGGATAACGGGGTAAGTACGGGAGTAGCAATTATATACCTACCGTAACGCCTTAATATTAATTGAACCATTTGACATGTAACTTGGGGTTCAAGAGTAAGATATGAGGAACAAGTGTGAACCGAGGAACGTGAGAAACCCGGTAAAGTAATTCCCCACGGTGACAGGTATGGTTTTCTTGCAACCTGTGTCCTACCGGGTTACACCGGCTTATATGCCAACTTGTTTTTCTGTGTGTTTGCCACTTGCAAGATAAAGCATGAAATGAGTTTATAGTAATTCATTAATGTGGCGTAAATAATTCCGATACCGTTTAACCTTAATTATTTGTTAAACCGTAACTAACCGACTCTAGGATCACATAAGAGCTCGGTATTCGGATTAAATAAACGTCCCAACCCACGGAACGTACTAACTACGGCTCTCCGTGCCTTAGTTGTATATTGTGGCATGTGTGTTTGTGTGTTGCCTTTGCATAATGTATCGTTGTTTAACGAATGTTGTGTCCATGCTTGTCGAATGGGATATTACATCCCTTGTGCGTGATTAACCAAACTTGTAACACCAAAAGGTGTATGTATGTGATAAGTTCCATAAAGGAACTTCTAACAATATGTATATATTATGGGGGTGAGGAATCCGGTCGTTCCGGTCGGCGCGGTGTTTGGGAGTTGATGTATATATTTGAATTAACTCTCATTCTGTTATGTTATGGTTGTTTTTCTCCTCCTTGGATTACAATCACCCACAAGCTTAACCAAAGCTTACCTACCTCGTTATTACTCGGGGTTAGGGGGAATACTGTTATGTTAAGGTTGTTTTCCTTCCTTAGATTACACCGCCCACAAGCTTAACCAAGGCTTACCTATCTCATCATTATTGGAGCTAGGGGGAAATTGTGTATGGTGTGATCGGCCCTATATTACTGCCGACACATCTAAATGAAGTAAATGTGTACGGTGTGCTCGGACATATAATACCTCCGGCACATCCTAAGTAAAGTGTATGTTCTCTAAGAAGAACGGTGTTTAAGTAGTAAACATGTCATTGTGTTGTTATGTTGATCTCTGAAAATCAACCCCGTACAGATATAAGAGGGTAGTTAAGTATAACCCGATTAAATGGGTATGTGTCGTCTAACATGGAATAGTTCCATTAGGGTGGGACCCTCAAGAGTTAAAGAACACAATAATGTGGTCTAACCAATGTGCTGCGTTAATCTTGTGTTTGTATCCTGTTCATTGGATGTGTGATTTATAAGCATGATATGTGTGTATAGTTTTCATGTATGTTTTAAATGTAATTAACCGCATGCTCAGACGACAAATAGTTGTGCGTGGCCCGGTAGCATGCGGGCTACAGGATTACCATACCAGCAAAGGTGCTGACCCCCTTTGGGGGCCCCCATTACTTTTCAGGTACAATGAAGCTGGTAGCCGTTCGAGAGTAGAACGGGGTAGTTAGTTGTATACGGGTAGTGCATTTACACTTATGTGTTGTAGGAGTAGTAAGACCGAAATTGTTGTCGGCATTAGCTTGTTAATACTCGGTACAGTTGGAATGTAAATGTGTAGTGTTTGTTGGTAATGGGAAGAGTTTGTAAAGTGTAGTGCTCGGTAATCTTGTCCATTAGACCGGTACGTTGTGTATGTGTTAGCCACGTGGGTGGCTAACGGCGTGTAGCACCCAAGGATTAAGTCATGTGTTGAGTTTTAATTTCGCTGCAACCGCTTGTTAAAGGATCGTATTTGTAGTTGGGGTGTTACAAAAAGTGGTATCAGAGCGAAGTATCGCTCTGATGACTGGAAATACCGAGCTTAGGAAGTACCGAGTTAGGATTTTAGTGCTTTGGGTTAAGGGTTGAGGGATAGCGTGAGAGATACGCTAGTTAGGAATTACCAGTATGTACTGGAAACCTACAATCTCCTACCCACCCTCCACAGTCCCTGTTTTATAACTCGGAAAAGAACGCCATAGAGATGGAAAGTCCTCTTATACTCGGGAACAACCCGATCTGGCTGTTATGAATTATTCCGGTAAGAACCAAAACCTGTCATGCTGTAGATTCCAAGGACTGAGAATCCCAGAGACGGAACCTGTTTGAACACCTTTACCCGCACTTAATAGCGGAAGATCAAGAATCCTATCTACAAGAGACTGAAATTTCCGGCGACCTGGGTCGACATGCCTAGCAGTCGAGGAACCCACTCAACAAGAAAAGAAAGCACTAACTGTGCATAGAGGCGGTCAATGGAGGAGCAACAAACCCGAGACACATGTCTACGGAACCATAATTATTAAGTAATACCGACAATGTATAGTAACTGACTAAGGAACTAGTCAAGGTGGGATGATTCCAAATCTACAGCGCCAAAGAGGCTGCAATACCCGATTGTCATAGTTTAGACCACTATGAGTGTATTGGTGAAATATACTTCAATAGGACTACGAGGTAGTACCTAAAAAAAGAATCAATTCTCGGTAACCACGGCAACTGCGTGGGGATGAACATTAAGGAAGAACACAAAGGTAAGTGAACGGAGAGTCACCCTAGTTAATGACTACCATGTCAAGACCGTTAAGAGTCACTCGAATGTTCTATTATCAAAACTGTAAGGTTAAAGGAAGAGCCAACAAGGCTACCCAATACGGTAGTGACACAAGTAATATCGCAACCAGCACATGTTGAACCGATAGGCAGCCAGACATGGCGCACTTGCTATTGCAAGTGCTGCTATAAGGGGGATATTCGGGAAAGTTTTAATGACTATAAAGTACCTAGTAAGGTACCCTATTATTGAAAGGAGTGATTATAGAATCAAGAATCCAAGATATGAAAGAGTGAAACCTGGAAGGGCTTGGTGGCCTAACCACTGTATGTGAAGATATACTAGTCAGCGGGAAGCTAGACTTGGTCAAAGCGAGAAGACATTTTAAATACCGGGAAGAATTTTCTTATGAACCCAGTTTTCTTCTAAACCCAGATTTATTTCCAACCGTTTTCACACCCGATTTTCTTCGAACTCATAATTATCTCAAACTTCCTTCTTAAGCCTAAAATTTTTCTCAAACTCCATATTTTCTTTAAAAATCAAAACCATAGGACCTACACCGGCCTCACCGCCACACAGTAGTGAGCAACTTTAGAACAATCCTACAACCCGGGGTACCAACCCGAGGGAATAAATTGAGTTCATACTAAATGCAACAGTGAGTAAACTTTCCCTTGATTGAGTTCGGGAAGCACTGAATGCTAGTATCATAGGACGATATGAGGGGGTTGACAACAGAATACTTCACCTAAGCGTGTGACGGACACCACGAGTGTACTAACTGAATTGTGGGACGACTGCACTCCGATAGGAGCTTGCGGGCCCGACAGACCTACTTATAGGTTAGTCGGGTAAGTAGCAATGTATCAGTAGGATACCCCACATATGTATACGAGTGGAGTCATGAACACGGGAAGTAGTCGACTCCATACTACGGTGTAACACCCCAACTACAAATAACACACTTAACAATACTTAGCAGCGGAAAACATAACTCACACCCTCACTTAACTCTTTGGTGTTAGACGCCGTTAGCCACCCACGGGGCTAACAAGGCTAACATACATACATCGTACCGGTCTGATGGACTAAATTCCCGAGCAACTACACATAAATCCCATTCCGTGTTCAACATCCATTATACACTTACATTACAACTGTATCGAGTATTTACTAACTAACGCCGATACAATTTCGGTCTTAACACTTACAACACTTGCACAATTTGCATGAACGCCCACATACAACAACTACCCCGTCCTACTCTCGAACGGCTTCTAGATCTTGTACCTGAAACAGGAAAAGAAGAAAGGGTGGCCCCCAGGGGGCTCAGCACCTTTGCTGGTATGGTAATCCCGCAGCCCGCATGCTACCGGGCCACGCACAACTAATTGTCGTCTTAACATGCGGTTGATTTTATTTCATACATGCACAAACTCACACATATCATGCTTATAAGCAAACATCCATTAACAGAATACAACACAGGGTTAGCACACTCAACATAACAGCACGCTTCACTTTATAACATACACAACTTAATTTCACTCTTCTTAGAGTACATAAACTTCACTTTGGGAGTGTCGGGGTGATATAAGCCCGAGCACAACATACATACATTTTCTTTACTTGAGTGGCGGCCTCATATAGGACCGTACACAACATACACAATTTCCCCCTAGCTCCAATAGTGATGAGGTAGGTAAGCCTTGGTTAAGCTTGTGGGTGGTCGTAATTCAAGGAGGAAGAACAACCGTAACATAACAAAGAGGGAGTCGAAGCGAACTCAGGCTTCAACACCCTACCAACATTGTACATAATTTCCCTCCTAGCCCGATGTGGAGGTCGGGTAGGTAAGATTTGGCTAAGCTAGTGAGAGGTCGAAATCCAATGAAGGAAAACAACCCTAACATAACAGGATGGGAGTTAATTCACATATATATGTATTAACTCCCAAACAATACGCGCGACCGGGACAACCAGATTCCTCTCCATACATAACATATACTTATTAGTTAAAGGTTCCCTTATGGAACTTATCACATACATACATCACATAGCGTTACTAACTCGGTTAGACACATAAGGGAAATCACATCCCATTTCAACAACACGGATAACCGTATCCAACAACAATAACATATTAAACAAGTCACATACATCACACTTAATCACAACATACACTCACGCACGGATAGCCGTAGTTAGAACGTTCCCATGGGTTGGGACGTTTATTCCGAATACCTATCTCTTATGTGAACCTAAGGTCGGTTAACTATTATTTAACACATAATTAAGGTTAAGCGGTATCGGAATTAATAACGCCACAATAATGAATTACTATAAACTCATTTCATGTTTTATCTTGCAAGGTGGCAAACACACAGAAAACACATTGGCATACAAGCCGGTGTAATCCGGTAGGACATAGGTTGCAAGAAAACCATACCTGTCACCGAAGGTGCATTCTAATGTGCCATCACAAGTTCCTTGAAAATCTTTGAACAACTGGTAACATTATAACTATCTCCATTAACATCGGGGTAATATAGCTATTTAAAGACTAATGCGCCCATGGTTAACCCCGTTCAGTAGTTTTTATAACTTCACATTTTTAACTTGTTTACTTTCACATTTTTATTACAACTCTTCACCACTCAATGGTCATTATTACTCACTTAACATATCCTTGACAACCTTATAACATCATCACTTATCAATCCCCATCATTGTATATCATTTCCTAACCTTAAACATGGTTTTTGGTCAAAATTACCCTGTGTCCGAACTTGTGTCCGGACATCCAAGGTCGGACACAAGTCGAAGCAAATTCTGGGAAAAATTTCAAGGCGTCCGAACTTGTGTCCGGACATCTAAGGTCGGACACAAGTCGAATGAAAATCTGGGAAAAATTTCCGAGTGTCCGAACTTCCAAGTTCGGACGGAAGTTCGGACACCACTTAAGACTCCGAAATTTATAAAGCGACGGGACATGTCCGAACTTCCAAGTCCGGACGAAAGTTCGGACGTGCCCAAAATCTCAACTAACAGAGGCAATTTTCCCCACTTAGAAATGCACTCCTAAACCTTACACTCCCTCCTTGTTTCACAACTCATAAATAACCATCATGCTATAGATTTTGCACTCTCTTATCTCCATTCTTACCCACCATTACAAGTCCAATACTCCACTCTATTCAACATCAAACAACCCAATTCAACACCTAAGTTCTCTCATCCATCATCTATCATCCATCATCATGCACTCATTTTCCATTAAAATTTTGCCATAACCTCCCCATAAACTTTACATCTCCATTTCACCAATATACATCCCTCTCATTCTTAGTCTAGCCACACCCTTTAAGGGTCCTAACAGCACATTACAAATCCTCAAACACCATCAACAACAACATAATCACCATAAACTCCACAACCACAATATCAATCTCATACTTAAAACATTTGGATCTTAAGGCCCTCAATTCAACATTAATTCACAAACCTCTCCTAACATCAATTAAACACATTCCAACACAGATTTTAATCCACAATTTGGGTTCATTAAATTGTTTACCCATCCCAAACACTTAAACAATTATAACAAGGTTTAAGGTGGATTCTTTACCTTAATTTCACAAGCCCCTTAATTCACCTCTTGCTCCTCATCTCCTCCAAAAATCGATTAAGAGGGTATGGAGTTTCCAAACTCCATCCCAACATCCAAGAACACAAAACACACTCAATTAATTATCTAAACCCTTGGAATATTTCAATTCAATCAAAGGGCTAGAACACAAAATTAAGGTTTACCTTTGTGAAGCTTTCAAGAGGGATTTTCACCCTTGAATCAAGAGGGGAACTTCTCCACCATTGAAGGGTCAATTTGGAGCTCAAGAACAAGGAGAAAAACAAGGTATCAAAAATGGTGAAAAATTGATTACACCAAGAGATGAAGGAAAAATGACTTTCTCTTGGAAATTTTTACCTTAGAAGAAAGAGGAGACTCCAAGCTTCACATTGGTGCCATTTTCTCTTCAAATGGGGAAACCCATGGAGGTCAACTTCATCCTTTTGAAATTTTGAAAAGAGAGGATGATAGAGGAAGATGAGAGGAAGAAGAATATGTGATTTATTTTTGATTTGGAGCTCAAATGGAGCTTGGGGATGAAGAGAAAGTGAGGAAGCCATTGTTGGCTAGATGGAGAACTCCATCGGCAGCAAGGAGGAGGGAGGACCGGCTGGGAGAGAAAAGAGAGGAAAGAGAGGAAGAGAGAGAGAGGAAAAAGAAAAATAAAGGAGGAGAGAGAGGGAGAGGGGTATTTGTGCCCTTTGTTATTTTGGCTCTCTCTTGACTTAATTAATTAGCTAACTGGTCATGTGTGGGTGGGCTGTCTACATTAATAAAACCGGCCCACTAATATAAACACGCTGAAGCGTTTTTCGTCTTTTAACAGAAAACGCTCGTTTATTTACCCGGTTTAACACTATTCACTAACCGGGACCGTTTTCCGGAATTTTCTCATTCTTTTAATTTTAATGGTTATCAAACTCCCATTAATGTTTAATTATTGTTACATAATCAACTATTATTTATACGGGGTCATTTAACTGTTTAAAGTCACGTTTTCGGGTTTTCTCGAAAAACGCGCTCTAAGACTCCGTTAGCGTTTTAACGCATTGTTTGGATCCGTTTCTTCCAGAATCTTTTTTCCACATGTTCTTAATGTGTAATTAGGGTATAAAAATATATTTATAACCCTAATGAAGGTTATGTACCTCCTAAAATAATTAAATACGTATTTTCACGTTTTGTGACTTTTACGCATTTTCTTTTTCTTTTTGGTTTTCATTTCTTCGCCAATGATCTTAAGGACTTAATTAGCCTTAGAAAATTATAATTATACATTTAATTAACACATTAAGGTTTGGGGTATTTCAATCTACCCCCCGTAAAAGAACTTCGTCCTCGAAGTTCACACTTCCCACACATCATTAGTTAGAATCCGGGGATTACTTGCACATAAAACTTCCACAACAAAATACTTTACCTCACATCCTCGGACTTGATGGTCCGGGTAACACATATACACATCCATACATAACATAACATACTTACATAGTAACCTCGGACTTGATGGTCCGGGTACCTTAACAGCGTTTGTACATACATAACAACCCTTAAACTCTTGGTCTGGGTAACATAACAACATTTAGACTCGTAGGTCTTGATAACATAACACTTTCGGAACTTAACCACATTAGGGCTCAAGGTCCAAAATAATAATTATTACATATACCACACAACATGTCTTAGCATGCATATCAACCAGAAATTCCTTTTCCATCTCTTCATGGGTTCGAGACCCATGTTGAGTACATATACACTGTGATCCCGCAGAACCGGTCGCGATGGACACTCTGGTCCCCGTTCCTTGGGAGATCAAAACAATTGCATACATCTTTAAAATATACTTCTCATGTCACCGGTCCGAAGACAAAGGCTCATACGTCCTCAGCTCGTGAGCAAGTAATAGGAAAATACTCTATATGAGGTTACGTATAATGAAATCCTTTATTGGAAGGATACAAGTTGAAAATCATCTACAAGGTCACATAAAGGTAGTCCTTCCTTTGAAAATACCACTTAAGAATCTTAAAATTTTCATTGGAGTCTCGAAAATACCAATTGAAAATTTGAACCCACCAATTTAAATTCTTTTGAAAACACCAATACAACTCCAAGTCCAATTTTGTTAACTACATTTTATTCTTGATGTGATTATTTGTGACCACTTATAGGGAGTTTCAAGAATTATCCAACCCTAATGTGATCAGCATCAGAGTTGAACTATCTTTCCACCCCAATTTGTGTTTGGCTTCCCTTGATCTCATGATAACCAAGTTTCACCTCCCACTTCAATTTCAAACCACAACTAATTCAAGCATGTACCATTTTCTATCTTTTTAATCCATCTAGTGGTAATCATTACATCTCCAAGGGATAGAACTCCGTCTATCAATCATCACCAATTTCGACTTAATTTAAGTTACCTAGGGAATTTAATTCTCACTAGGTTCTATGTCGGTTTCATACTTCTTCATAAATCACAATACTGTATATATATATATACTTTTATCAAAATACAATACACGGTTTTACATTTAGTATCATATGAACATACATAGTCGGGGTTTTAGTTCCCCGGAGTTTATTACTCCCTTACACTTGTACTCTCACACATAACAGTTAACGAGGTATATACATTATCACAATGGTATTCGCATCTTCTGTGCGCAATTACCACAATTAAACCATGAATGAATGTGCATGTTCATATTACATACGCACCAATCATCAAAACAAATTATTTTGTGCTATGCACACCATAGTTCACGTACACCTGTACGGTAAAACACACTAAACGGTTTGCGCTCTACCCCCCTTAAAAGGGATTACGCCCACGTAATCAATCACTTAATCACTGGTTTATAACGTCCTGCCATCGTGGGATGTTTTGTCCCCACGCGGTTTATTAGACAATGTGTTCTGGTTTGAGGGTTTTAGCCATATTGGCGGTTTAGTCCCTAACCAAGAATTCTCACTAGAGTTTATTTAACTCTTAACTGGTTTCGATTCTGGCCTGTGAGGCTTTTAGGCATCATTAGTTTGCCATTCACTCGTGTTCACTACACACATCTAACACTTGAATTGCTGGCTCACTAGTTTCTGCTGCTGCAACTCTTGATAACTTAGAGCTTATTTTGCCCCATACATTATTCTTACTGTATTGTACATCTCCGATTATCACCCTCATCTTGGTAATAACGGTTTCTCAACCGACGCGTGGTATTTCTTACTGTGAGCGAATTCGGTGAGTTACAAACTTTCTATTCATTTCCATGATAATTTATTGTATTCCACAATGAATTATTTGATTTCTCCCGACTTATTGTCGGTTAAATTGAGCTACTACCTAATGTGTAGTACTCTGTCAGTTATTTCCAACACTGAGGTACATCCCATACTGGTATTTAGCATACTATGCTACCGTAGTCACTTATTGCTAATCAAGCATTCTTTGGTTGGTACGACCGTGCATTTCTTATGCATCGGTCTTATCACGCCATAAGTCTTATTCTTCTATCACACTTGACATTTCCTAAACTTCCTAGCTATCTCACTCGATCATTACCGTGCAAGTGCAATACCAAAACACTCAGTCATACAGAGTGCAGAGGCGTAAACTCTTGACAGTAAATCTCTTATGCGATTACAATAGGAATTCATACTGTGTTCCTTATCACATAGTACCGACCATTGGCTTATTGCCCAGTCGGTTTGTTATCACTAACCTTGTATGCCCATTGAGTTTCACTCATAATCTGTCTTATTTGCCACATTATTATTTAACAATACTTATGCAACGGTCGCTTACTGCGCACCGGCCTCTTTTCATTGTATAACATTAACTTATACTGCATTCGCTATTATATTAGCCTCCGCCATTACGCTGAGTTTCGCCACTTGTTTGGATGATTGCTGAACACGCTATTCTTCGAGTCTTTATGCTCTTCGAGCATTGTTCATTACACATTTAGCATCACACACCTATGGTGGTTGTTATTAGACTTTTTACTCGTCCGGTCTCCACAACTGGTATAACACTTCTTTTCGTATAACACTCATTCAAATCACTCTTAGGTAACAACATCATAGTCCATTCCTAACATCTCTCTTAAACTTGGTTTACATAACAACCGCCGTTGCGGTCTCACAGTATCAAGAGGTATCCCCACTCTTAAAGCAGTGGTTCTTTATTCACTTTACTTACTTATATAACATAAACTTCTGTGATTAATAAATTTACTTGACACACTCCATTTATGGCTTATAAGCCCTATTGCTTCGAGCTCTACTCACTGTAGGCTGTCCACACACATTTACTTCTCCAAACAATATTACATGGTTTAGAGGTCGTATTGGGCTCCATGGCAAGGCCGTAGCATCACGGTTCCTTTCATGGGATGCCCCTTCAAAGATGCCAGACTTCCTTCTGACGACTTATGCTTAAGCTGGGTGTTAGTCTCAACCCTTGCGTTTCTGTCACGTAATTCCGTTCAATCACTGTTGATCCAAACCCCTTTTAAGGACAGCTCCTGGGCGTCACTAGGTAATGCCATCTCATCTGGCTTGCACTCATTGGTATGTTTAGTTTACTACTTCGCTCTGCGTTCTTTGCTGGGTTAATTATCCCCTTTAGTGAAATTGATATCTCGGGAGTCTCATCCCGATCATTGCACATTAACATATCCATTGTAGGCATTTGCCTCACCATATGTAGGCTGGGTACTTACTCCAGCTATTATGTTCATCCTTCAGGATTCTTAAGACATGTGTGATGTCTTTACTTACTAACCAGTGCACTTCGCACTCATTCACCTTTAAATATTTCCTTAAAATAAACTTACTAATTCCTTTAGTTTCCTTAACTTGACTGGGTTCCTTTACTTCAACCATTTGATGTAATCCATTGCTCTTGCTTGACTTTTACTACGGACCGTAGTATGGAGTCGACTACTTCCCGTGTTCCAGACTCCACTCGTATACATACGTGGGGTATCCTACTGATACATTGCTACTTACCCGACTAACCCATAAGAAGGTCTGTCAGGCCCACAAGCTCCTATCGGAGTGCGGTCGTCCCACATTACTGTTGGTACACTCGTAGTGTCCGTCACCCGCCTAGGTGAAGTATTCTGTTGTCAACTCCTCTTATATTATCCTGTGATAATATGCATTCCATGCTTCCCGAACTTAATCAAGGGAAATGTATCCACTGTTGTATTATTATGAACTCAATCCATTCCTCGGGTTGTTACCCTTGGTTTTACCGGTTTCCATCCGGTTATTTAAAGTAACTGGATATAACTTACCTACCATGTGGCACTGAGGCCTGTGTAGGTCTTCTGGTTTAGTTTAAAAGAAGGTTGAAAATAAAATGGGTTTGAAAGGAAATTTGGTTTTGAAAAGAGTTTGAAAATAATTTTAGGTTGAAAGAAAAATTTCGTGGTTTTACAACGTTTCCTTGCCTTAACCAAGTCTAGCTTCTTGCTGACTGGTGTATCTCCAAGTACTGATGTCAGGCTATTAAGCCCTTCCACGGTTATTATGATCTTACTTAACTCCATGGTACTTTATAGTTGTTAAAAATTTCCCGCATAGCTTTGTTGTAGCAGCACTTGCCTTGGCAAGTGCGCCATGCTGACTGGCTACTGGTTCAATACACATCGGTTGCGATACTGCCTTAACCCGCTCTAACATCCGTGGCCTCGCTGGCCCTTGCTTGATTCTACAGTCTTAACAACAATCTTCTGGGTACTTCTCACTGTCTTCACATGACAACCATTAACTAGGGTGTTTCCCATTCTGGGAGACCCCTTTTTACTTAGTGTTGTATCTTCCTCGTACTACGTCGTAGTTCCTTAATCCGGTTGGTATACCGTCGGTGTATTATTTAACATTTTAGTCCCGTAGACACTCGTCTCGGGTTTCATTATTCCACGTCTCCACTGTTGCACGGTTAGTGCTTGCACGCTGGTTATCCTCGACTGCTTCGCATGTCGACCCAGGGTGCCGGAAATTCCATTCTCTTATGCATAAAATTCTTCACTTTTCGCTAACTCATGCGACAGACATTGTTAAAATGGAGATCGTCTTCGGGATCTACCGTGTGACAGGTTCTCCGTGCTTATTAGGACATTTAATAACAGCCAGATCGGGTATTCCCGAGTAAGAGAGGACTTCCATCTCTCTAGCGTTCTTCCCGAGTTATAATATAGGGTTTGTGGAGGGCGGGATGGATAGTGTAGGTATCCAGTACACACTGGCATTTCCTAACTAGCGTACTTCTCACGCTATCACTTAACCCTTAACCCAAATCACTAAAATCCTAACTCGGTACTTCCTAAGCTCGGTAACTCAGTCATCAGAGCGATACTTCGCTCTGATACCACTTTTTGTAACACCCCAACTACAAATAACACACTTAACAATACTTAGCAGCGGAAAACATAACTCACACCCTCACTTAACTCTTTGGTGTTACACGCCGTTAGCCACCCACGTGGCTAACAAGGCTAACATACATACATCGTACCGGTCTGATGGACTAAATTCCCGAGCAACTACACATAAATCCCGTTATTCCGTGTTCAACATCCATTATACACTTACATTACAACTGTACCGAGTATTTACTAACTAACGCCGATACATTTCGTGTCTTACTACCACTTACAACACTTGCACAATTTGTATGAACGCCCACAATACAACAACTACCCCCGTCCTACTCTCGAACGGCTTCCAGATCTTTACCTGAAACAGGAAAAGAAGAAGGGTGGCCCCCAGGGGGCTCAGCACCTTTGCTGGTATGGTAATCCCGCAGCCCGCATGCTACCGGGCCACGCACAACTAATTGTCGTCTTAACATGCGGTGATTTATTTCATACATGCACAAACTCACACATATCATGCTTATAAAGCAAACATCCATTAACAGAACACAAACACAGGGTTAGCACACTCAACATAACAACACACTCACTTTATAACATACACAACTTAATTTCACTCGTTCTTAGAGTACATAAACTTCACTTTGGAGTGCGGGATGAGATAAGCCCGAGCGCAACATACATACATTTTCTTTACTTGAGTGGCGGCTCATATAGGCACCTACACAACATACACAATTTCCCCCTAGCTCCAATAGTGATGAGGTAGGTAAGCCTTGGTTAAGCTTGTGTGGTCGTAATTCACGGAGGAGAACAACCGTAACATAACAAAGTGGGAGTCGAAGCGAACTTAGGCTTCAACACCCTACCAACATTGTACATAATTTCCCTCCTAGCCCGATGTGGAGGCGGGTAGGTAAGCTTTGGCTAAGCTAGTGGGAGGTGGTCGAAATCCAATGAAGGAAAACAACCCTAACATAATAGGATGGGGGTTAATTCACATATATATGTATTAACTCCCAAACACATACGCGCGACCGGGACAACCGGATTCCTCTCCATACATAACATATACTTATATAGTTAAAGTTTCCCTTATGGAACTTATCACATACATGCATCACATAGCGTTACTAACTCGGTTAGACACATAAGGGAAATCACATCCCATTTCAACAACACGGATAACTGTATCCAACACACACAACATATTAAACATCACATACATCACACTTAATCACAACATACACTCACGCACGGATCCGTATTTAGAACGTTCCCGTGGGTTGGGACGTTTATTCCGATACCCGATCCTTATGTGAACCTAAGGTCGGTTAACTATTATTTAACACATAATTAAGGTTAAGCGGTATCGGAATTAATTACGCCACAATAATGAATTACTATAAACTCATTTCATGCTTTATCTTGCAAGGTGGCAAACACACAGAAACCACATTGGCATACAAGCCGGTGTAATCCGGTAGACACAGGTTGCAAGAAACCATACCTGTCACCGAAGGTGCATTCTAATGTGCCATCACGTGTTCCTTGAAAATCTTTTGAACAAACTGGTAACACTTATAACTATCTCCATTAACATCGGGGTAATATAGCTATTTAAAGACTAATGCGCCCATGGTTAACCCCGTTCAGTAGTTTTATACTTCACATTTTTACTTGTTTACTTTCACATTTTTATTACAACTCTTCACCACTCAATGGTCATTATTACTCACTTAACATATCCTTGACAACCTTATAACATCATCACTTATCAATCCCCATCATGTATATCATTTCCTACCTTAAACATGGTTTTTGGTCAAAATTACCCTGTGTCCGAACTTGTGTCCGGACATCCAAGGTCGGACACAAGTCGAAGCAAATTCTGGGAAAAATTCAAGGCGTCCGAACTTGTGTCCGGACATCTAAGGTCGGACACAAGTCGAACGAAAATCTGGGAAAAATTTTCGAGTGTCCGAACTTCCAAGTTCGGACGGAAGTTCGGACACCACTTAAAACTCCGAAATTTATAAAGCGACGGGGCATGTCCGAACTTCCAAGTCTGGACGGAAGTTCGGACGTGCCCAAAATCTCAACTAACAGAGGCAATTTTCCCCACTTAGAAATGCACTCCTAAAACCTTACACTCCCTCCTTGTTTCACAACTCACAAATAACCATCATGCTATAGATTTTGCACTCTCTTATCTCCATTATTTACCCACCATTACAAGTCCAATACTCCACTCTATTCAACATCAAACAACCCAATTCAATACCTAAGTTCTCTCATCCATCATCCATCATCCATCATCATGCACTCATTTTCCATTAAAATTTTGCATAACCTCCCCATAAACTTTACATCTCCATTTCACCAATATACATCCCTCTCATTCTTAGTCTAGCCACACCTTTTAAGGGTCCTAACAGCACATTACAAATCCTCAAACACACCATCAACACAACATAATCACCATAAACTCCACAACCACAATATCAATCTCATACTTAAAACATTTGGATCTTAAGGCCCTCAATTCAACATTAATTCACACAAACCTCTCCTAACATCAATTAAACACATTCCAACACAGATTTTAATCCACAATTTGGGTTCATTAAATTGTTTACCCATCCCAAACAACTTAAACAATTATAACAAGGTTTAAGGTGGATTCCTTACCTTAATTTCACAAGCCCCTTAATTCACCTCTTGCTCCTCATCTCCTCCAAAAATCGATTAAGAGGGTATGGAGTTTCCAAACTCCATCCCAACATCCAAGAACACAAAACACACTCAATTAATTATCTAACCCTTGGAATATTTCAATTCAATCAAAGGGCTAGAACACAAAATTAGGGTTTACCTTTGTGAAGCTTTCAAGAGGGATTTTCACCCTTGAATCAAGAGGGGAACTTCTCCACCATTGAAGGGTCATTTGGAGCTCAAGAACAAGGAGAAAAACAAGGTATCAAAAATGGTGAAAAATTGATTACACCAAGAGATGAAGGAAAAATGACTTTCTCTTGGAAATTTTTACCTTAGAAGAAAGAGGAGACTCCAAGCTTCACATGGGTGCCATTTTCTCTTCAAATGGGGAAAACCCATGGAGGTCAACTTCATCCTTTTGAAATTTTGAAAAGAGAGGATGATAGAGGAAGATGAGAGGAAGAAGAATATGTGATTTATTTTTGATTTGGAGCTCAAATGGAGCTTGGGGATGAAGAGAAAGTGAGGAAGCCATTGTTGGCTAAATGGAGAACTCCATCGGCAGCAAGGAGGAGGGAGGACCGGCTGGGAGAGAAAAGAGAGGAAAGAGAGGAAGAGAGATAGAGGAAAAAGAAAAATAAAGGAGGAGAGAGAGGGAGAGGGTTATTTGTGCCCTTTGTTATTTTGGCTCTCTCTTGACTTAATTAATTAGCTAACTGGTCATGTGTGGGTGGGCTGTCTACATTAATAAAACCGGCCCACTAATATAAACACGCTGAAGCGTTTTTCGTCTTTTAACAGAAAACGCTCGTTTATTTACCCGTTTTAGCACTATTCACTAACCGGGACCGTTTTCCAGAATTTTCTCATTCCTTTAATTTTAATGGTTATTAAACTCCCATTAATGTTTAATTATTGTTACATAATCAACTATTATTTATACGGGGTCATTTAACTGTTTAAAGTCACGTTTTCGGGTTTTCTCGAAAAACGCGCTCTAAGACTCCGTTAGCGTTTAACGCATTGTTTGGATCCGTTTCTTCCAGAATCTTTTTTCCACATGTTCTTAATGTGTAATTAGGGTATAAAAATATATTTATAACCCTAATGAAGGTTATGTACCTCCTAAAATAATTAAATACGTATTTTCACGTTTTGTGACTTTTACGCATTTTCTTTTTCTTTTTGTTTTCATTTCTTCGCCAATGATCTTAAGGACTTAATTAGCCTTAGAAAATTATAATTACATTTAATTAACACATTAAGGTTTGGGGTATTTTCATACGGTCAGCAGTGAAAGTTAAACAAGGCAATGAATTGCCAAGAATGGCTGAAGTAAACGAACCCAGTTAAGTTAACGAAACTAAAAGCATTAGTGAATCCATTTCAGGAAATGGTTATAAGTGAAGAAGCGTGGAGCGCACTGACTAGTAAGTAAAGACATCTCATATGTCTCAAGAATCACGAAGAATAAAATATGACAGCTGGAACACATACCCAGTCTATACATAGTAAGGCCAATGCCCAATATGGACATGTTAATGTGGCAAACAGACGAGATGAAACTTCCGGAATGATTACCTAGAATACCAGGGGATATCGACCTTCACAGAAGAGGATAGTAAACCCAGTAAAGAACGCAAAGCGACGTAGTTAACTAAACGTATACAAGCCAGATGTAATGGCATAACCTAGTAACTCCCAGAAGCTGTCATGAAGGGTGCTTGGGTCAACAATTGTTGAACGAAATGTCATGATAGAAACTCAAGAGTTGGAGCTAATACCTGGTTGAAGCATAAGTCGTCACGAGGCAGACTGATGTTCTTAAGGGGCATCCCATATAAGGAAGCGTGACGCAACGACCTTGTCATGGAGCCCGATACAACCTCCAAACCATGGGATGGTGTACGGAGAAGTAAATTGGTGTGAACAGCCTAAGATGAGCAGAGCTCGAGACAGCAAGGCTTATAAGCCACATACCAAATGTGTCATGTAAATTTAATTGATGACGAAAGTTTATGTTGTACAAATAAATAGAGCGGAGAACGAACCACTGCTTTAAGAGTGGGGATACCTCTCGATATTGTGAAACCGCGGGAGCGGTAGTTATGTGAACCAAGTTCAGGAAATATGTTAACGATTGGCCATGTTGTTATTACCCAGAGTGATTTGAATAAGAATAATACGAAAAGAAGTGTTGTATTAGTTATGGAGACCGGAATAGTAATAAGTCTAATAGCAACCATCAAAGGTGTGCGATGTGAATGTAGAGTGAACAACGCTCAGAGAGCATAAAGACCTGAAAATAGTGTATTCAGTAGTCATCTAAATGAATGACGAACCAAAATACTAATGATGAAAGTACAGGTGCGAAAGCTAATGTGACAGTGGATGTTAGGTAAGTCAGTGTTATACAATAAATAAGAGCATGGTGAGCAGTAAGCGACCGTTGTATAAGTGTTGTTAAACGATAGTATGACAAATAAGCAGAGTTATGAGTTAAACTTAGTGAAGATACAATGGTAAGATAGCAAATAAACTAGGCAGTAAGCCAGTAACCAGTATTATGAGATAGGGATCTCAGTGAAACACAGTGTTCATTCCTATTACAATCCCATAAGAGATTTACTGCCAAGAGTTTACGCCTCTGCACTCTGTATGACTGAGTGTTTTGGTATTGCACTTGCGCAGTATTGATCGAGTGAGATAGTTAGGAATTTCGAAAACATTGATTGTGGTAGAAGTAAAAAGAGACTTATAATGCTATAAGACAAAGGCATAGGAAATGCAAGGTCGTACCAATGAAATAGTACTTGTTCAGAATCAAATGTGGAGGTGTGATTGGCAATAAGTGACTGTAGTAACACGGAATACCAAATATCGGTACGGAATATACCTTAAGTGTTGGAAATAACTGAGAGAGCACTACACATTAGGTAGTAGCCCAATCTCAACCGACAGTAAGTCGGAAGAAATCAAGTCGATCATTGTGAAATACAATAGCAGTATACAGCTCTAAGTTATTAGAGTTGCGCAGCAGAGGCCAGTGAACCCATGCTTCAGATACATTGTGGATATGAATAATGGCTAGTTATTAACGACAAGAAGCCTCACAGGCCAGAATCGAAACCAGTAATGAGTTAAATAAACTCCAATGAGAATTCTTGGTTTAGGGACTAAACCGCCAATATGGTTAAAATCCTCTAACCAGAACGCATTGTATAACAGACCGCATGGAAGTTAAGACACTTCACGGCGGCAAAAACATTTTAAACCAATGTTCAGTGATTGATTACGTGGGCGTAATCCCTTTTAAGGGGGGTAGAGCCTAAAACCGCTTAGTGTGTTTTAACGTACAAGTGTACGTGAACTATGCTGTGCATAGCACAAAATAATTTGTTTTGATGATTGGTGCGTATGTAATATGAACATGCGCATTCATTCATGGTTTAATCATGGTAATTGCACACAGAAGATGCGAATACCATTGTGATAAATGTATATACCTTGTTAACTGTTATGTGTGAGAGTACAAGTGTAAGGGAGTAAGAAACTCCCGGGGAACTAAAACCCCGACTATGTATGTTCATATAATACTAAATGTAAAACCGTGTATTGTATTTTGATAAAAGTATATATATATACAGTATTGTGATTTATGAAGAGGTATGACACCTACATAGAACCTAGTGAGAATTAAATTCCCTAGGTAACTTGATTTAAGATGAATCTGGAAGATGATCGATGGACGAAGTTCCACCCTTGGAGATGTAATGATTATGACTAGATGGATTAAAAGATAGAAAATGGTACATGCTTGAATTAGTTGTTGTTTGAAAATGAAGTGGGAGGTGAAACTTGATTATCATGAGATCAAGGGAAGCCGAACACAAATTGGGGTGGAAAGATAGTTCAACACTGATGCTGATCACATCAGGGTTGGATGATTCTTGAAACTCCCTATAAGTGGTCACAAATAATCACGTTATGAATAAGATGCAGTTAGCATAAATTGGACTTGGAGTTGTATTGCGTTTCAAAAAGAATTTTAAATTGGTGTTTTCAAATTTTCTATTGGTAATTTCAAGACTTCAATAATATTTCCAAGATTCTTAAATGGTATTTCAAAGGAAGAATTTCTTTACTTGACCTTGTAAAAAAGGATTTTCAATTAGTACTTTCCAACTAAGGATTTTATTCCACTTAACCCCATAAAGAATATTTTGTATTACTTGCTCACGAGCTGAGGACGTACGAGCCTTTGTCTTCGGACCGGTGACATGGGAAGTATATTTAAAAATGTATGTGATTGTTTTGATCTCCCAAAGGAACGGGGACCAGAAGGTGTCCATCGCGACCGGGTTCTGCGGGATCACAGTGTATATGTACTCGACATGGGACTCGAGGACTGTAACGTCCTGTAGTCTTAGGACCGAGCCCATGAAGAGATGGAAAAGGTATTTCTGATTGTGATGCATGCTAAGACATGTTGTGTGATATGTGTAATAAATATTATCCCGACCTATAAGTCTAAATGTTGTTATGTTACCCGGACCGTGGAGTTCGAGGTTATTATGTAAGTATGTCATGTGTGGATTTGGATATGTTACCCGGACCGTTAAGTCCGAGGTTGTGATGTAAAGTATGTTGGGTTATGGAAGTTTTATTTTACAAGTAATCCCTATGTTCTAATTCAAATGATGCCTAGGAAGTGTGAACTTCGAGGACGGAGTTCTTTTAAGGGGGTAGATTGAAATACCCCAAACCTTAAGATGTTAATTAATTATGTATTATGATTTTATAAGGCTAATTAAGTCCTTAAGATCATGGGTGAAGAAATAAAAACCAAAAAAAAAAGAAATGCGTAAAAGTCACAAAATGTGAAAACACGTATTTAATTATTTTAGGAGGTATATAACCTTCACTATGGTTATAAATATATTATTATACCTTAATTACACACTAAGAACATGTGGGAAAAATTCCCGAAGAAAACAGAGCTAAATAATGCGTTAAAACGCTAACGGAGTCTTAAAGCGCGTTTTTCGAGAAAACATGAAAACGTGACTTTAAATAGTCAAACGACTCCGTAAAAATTATAGTTGATTATATAACTATAAATATATATTAATGGGAGCTTAATAACCATTAAAATAAAAGAAACGAGAAAATTCCAGAAAACGGGCCCGGTCAGTGAATAGTGCTAAACCGGGTAAAATAACGAGCGTTTTCTGTAAAAGACGAGAAACGCCCCAGCTTATATGGCTACAGTGGGGGCCGGTTTTAATATACTAGCCAGCTTCTCACACACTCTCAACTAGCTAATTAATATAATAGTGAAAAAGCAAAAAGTGTAAAGTAACTTATATCCGTTTTTACTCTCTCTCCTCTCACTTTTCCCATTTCTTTCCCTCTCTCACGATGGTCTCTCCCCCAAGACAGATCTTTTCTCCCTCCTTCAGCTGGTATGAAATGGAGCTCCCCTTCCATGGCTTCTCCAACTTCAATGCCATGCCCAAGCTTCATACAAGCTCCAATCACAAAAATAATCACATATTCTGCTTCCTCTCATCCTCCTCTATCATTCCCTCTTTTCAAAATTCAAAAAGGATGAGTTTCATCTCCATGGGTTTTCCCCATTTAAAGGGAAAATGGCACCAATGGATAGCTTGGAGTCTCCTCTCTCTCTCCTAAGGTAAAAATATTCATGAAAAACTTATTTTTACTCCTCCTCTTGTGTTGGCCGATTTTGCCCATCCTCATGTCTTGTTTTCTTCATGTTTTGGAGCTTCATTTCAACCCTCCAATGGTGGAATAATCCCCTTCTTGATTCAAGGGTGAGAACCCTTCTTAAGAAGCTCCAAAAAGGTAAACCCTAACCTTGGTGTTCTAATCCTTGCATTGAAATTGTGTTATCTTAAGGGTTAGAATTTTAATGGTGTGCTTTTTGTGTGATTTGGATGTTGGGATGGATTTGGTAACTCCATCACCTAATTGACCGACATTGGGAAAAAGTGGAGCAAGAGGAGGATTAAGGAGATACTTGTGAATTAAGGTAAGAAATCTACCTTAAGACTTATTTTGAATGCTTTAGGATTGGGATGGGTTAAATTAAAATAATGAACCCAAATTAGGTGAAATAATGTAGTTGGTTGAATTTGAGAGAGATTGTGAACTTGTGTTGATTTAAGGGCCAAGTGCCATTGCATTTGAGTTTGTGTTTATATTGTGGTTTATTGAGATTTTGGAGTTATGTTGTTGTTGATGGACTTTGAAGATTTATTATGTGCTGGTAGGACCCTTTTAAGGGTGTGGCTATATTAGGATTGAAAATGATGTGAATTGATGGTTTGGGAGATGTTAAGTTTATGGGGAGGTTATGGCAAAATTTTGATAGAAAAATAAGTGCTTTAAGGTGACTTAGTGAATTGGGGGACCTAAGTAATGGTAGTGTTGAGTAGAGTGGAGTGGTAGCCTTATAATGGTAGATGGATAATGAGATAAGAGAGTGCAAAATATGTAGCATAATGATGCTTGGTAACTTGGGATTTCAAGAGAAAGAGTTGGTGTTTGTAACTTGTGAAACAAGGAGTGAATGTGGGTTTTTGAAGTGCATTTATGTAGGAATGATTGGTAATGGTCATTGATGGATTTGATAAGTTTGGTAGGAGGTAAGATGTAACACCCCTACCGGTAATCACACCATTATCCTCTGACCTGTCTCTTATATCAACAACAACGCAGCGGTAGTTCCAACTCAACCGGGGTGAAACAATGTCGTTAGTCACCCACGTGACTAACTAGGCCAATCCAAACTCAAGTGCAACAACAAATACATTATCGGTCTGATGGGTCTTATGCCGAGTACACTAATACAAACGCTATTTCTCATACTTAACCAATTCATAAATCAAATACAACCTTCAAATCCAATTTATACACACACCATCTCCATTCGTAACTATACCGAGTATCTACAATTTCCCGAGTGTATCCATGACCTTTTTTGTCTTACATCCCACAATATACAAATACAATTCCCTTAACAACTCCACATTAATAACAACCCTGTCCTACTCTCGAACGGTGTCCGGCTTAGCTGTCGGTCTCTTACAGTGATCATATTCACTTCGGGTACCTGCACACTAAAAACGTTCCCCCTAGGGGGTCAGCTTTACGCTGAATATGACTTCCGCATACCCGCGTACTAGCGAGGGTACGCCGACCAATTGGTCGAGAGCATGCGGTTCATTTTATTTCAAACAGCATGCAAGACAACAATATATTATATTTGTATGTCAAACAATCACAGTTCAATATTGAACACAAACACTAACACACACAACAAGAGGTTAGTTTCGTTTGTTTTATGCTTAGGCTTCGAGGTTATACCTCACTATGCCTCAATTCATTCTACATTGTCACCCACTCATTCGGGTTACACTTACTCAAATTCTCCTACACTTGGTCTCAAACTCAATAATCAAATTGCAACTCAAGTCTCAACTCAATACTCAATACTCAATACTCAAGGTCTCAATCAATACTCAATACTCAAGGTCTCAATCAATACTCAATGCACAAGGGCAACTCAATCAATACTCAATGTACAGGGCAACTCAATCAATACTCAATGCACAAGGGCAACTCAATCAATACTCAATGTACAAGGCAACTCAATCAATACTCAATTCACAAAGGCAACTCAATCCAACAAGCGCAAAGTTCACAATCACCAACCAAGGTTCGACCTCAATCAACTTCACAATGGGTTAGCCCAATCAGCATCCGGGTTAATCGGATGTCATTATCTCAATACTCAAGATCATCAACTCAAACAAGACCAAGTCCTCCTCAATCAATTTTCCTTCTCTTTCCAATACTCAATGTTAAGTCGGTATGACCTCCGGGCAGGGATAAGGCTATCCCACCACCGGGCTCAAAGTTGGCTCACTTAACCAGGTTGCTACCCATTTAAGGGGTTTGGACCGTGGAAAAGATTATAGCCAGGAATCGGTTAACAATCTCTCTTGCAACCTCATCCTCACGCGTGGCCGAAACTATATCGGACTCCTCAAATTCTCCCAAATGCTCCAATCCAAATTCTCAAAGTTAGAATGTTAGTTGGTTAGGGAGTTAGTGAGAAGTCAACAACAATATTCAAACTTCCACAGTCATACAACAATTCAATCAAGGTTACCATAACCAACCAATCCACACTTCACTTACAATCACAACCTTCCAATTCATCCACAACTCAACCCTGGCGTCACACACTCGACTAGTGAGAAGAGCACATTAACGTCTAAGACATCATCCACAATCAAGGAATAATACCTTACACAACACGCAACAAGATATGCATACGCCTCATCCTTATCCATTCTTTTCATGAATTATACAAACTAAATGTTCAAGGCAATGTAGCAAGAACAAAATAGGACAAGCACAAGTAGGTGCATTAAAATCCGATTCGTGCATTTATCTTATTTAGGTGATCAAATAAGCACACAAATCGGGGTAACCAAGTTAGGATACAGGGCATGAAGAAATCATACCTTTCACCGGGGTTTATCTTATTCTTGAACCACTAATTACATGTCAAATGGTTTAATTATTATTAAGGTGCTACGGTACGTACATAATTGCTACTCCCGTACTTACCCCGTTATCCCGTTCTTTCGGTTTAACTTAATGTACTTAGACTCACAACTATCTCAATCACTTCCAACCTTTGTATATACTTCTTAGGACCTTTAAATATCATCAAACAACTCCTAAACAACTTCTAAAACCAATACCATTCAAACCCCCATCATTTAAAGCCTTAAAAACACTTCTTGTTGAATTCTAGGGGTGGTCCGGGACCTGGTCCGGACCCTAGGTCCCGGACCAATACTGCTGCTGACTCTCGGCCATATTTTCATAGGTGGTCCTGGACTTAAGTCCCGGACCAATTCCTGCATTTGCTCTCGGGCCTTTTTTTGAAGCGGTCCGGGACTTGGTACATATCCTAAGTCCCGGACCCTGCTAAAAACTACAACTTAGGTGATTTTTCAACCCCAAATCAACCCTTAATCCACCTCCAATCATTCCATAATCTTTCCACATATTTCCTACATGTTTAAACACCTTAAAACACTCCTTAAACCACCTCAAATCCTTGGTCCAATCCTTGCTCAATACTTGCTTAAGTTCTACATTTTCATTCTTGCATTTTTACACTTTGCACACTTGTGCATTCCTAACTTCCTCTTGGTGGGTTACTACCCTCTACCAACCTCACCAAATTACTTATTGACCATTACAATTCCATCCTAGACAAATGCACTACCTATAATCAAGTCAAATCTCCATCTTCAAGATTGCAAACACTAACTCTTTTTCTTGAAATTCCAAGGTCTTTATAACCCATTTTGCTACAGATTTTTCTCACTACTTTACTTACCTCTAAAATAGCTCCTAAGGGGTTGGCTAACCAAATTGGTTTCTCTCCAAACACCAAGTTAACCCTTGGTCATTTCCTTACCCACTATACACTTAAATTTCCTTCGGTTTCTACCGAAATTTCGCCATAGTTTGCCTACAATCCTAGCATTCCCAAATGCATTACCTTCATCTCTCATTCATCTAAATTCATTCACAACTATCCACACCCAAAGAGGGTCCTACCAGCACACATTTAACCATTCAAAATTCATCCATAATCCTCCAAACACAATACCAATACATACTCAAATCACTTGGCTTCACGGCCCATGAATTACAACCACTTCACAATTTCTCATACTTCAACCAAGTACATTCCTAACAAGGTTTTGGTTTCATTCATTTAATTAAGTTTCCCATCCCAAAGTTCAAAAGCAATTAAGATAGTCCTTAAGGCAAACCATTTACCTTAAGCTTCCAAGTTCCCTTTTCACTTCCTTTCTCTTCCTCCTTGACTCATGCTCTATCCTTTCTTCTTGTTTCTAGTTTCAAAATCGGCCAAGCTACAGCCATTACCCAAGGATACACAACAATACTAATCAATCTCCAATTCTTGAATTAAACCCTAGAATTCCAAGAGAATGTTGAAGCTCAAAATGAGGAGTTACCTTCCAATCTCTAGTTGAAGTGTTTGGCTAATAGAGCAACAATATTCCAGCTCCCAAATTGAAGCCAAAACCGGCTGGAACAAGGGCAATAATGGGGCTCAAACTCTAGAATTTTCGGTAGTCAAAGAAAGGCTAGAAAATGAGGGTTTTTGAACTACTTTCTTACCTTAACCAACAAAGGAGTTGAATGAGCTAACAATGGTGTTCTTCAAGCCTTCAATGAGCTTCACCCATGGAGATGAAAGTGGTGATTTTCGAATTTTGAAAGGATGGGAATGTGCTCCCAGATGAGAGGAATCTAGTGGTGTAATTATTTTTGTATTTCAACCATGTTTAAGGCATGAAAATGGGAGAAGGAGAGAGGGCTGGTGTGAGCTTTGTGGAATCGCCATTGTATGGCTGGGAGGAAGAAGATGAGTTCAGAAGTAGAGGAGGGAGTACGTGAGACACAAGAAAGAATAGGAGAGAGAGTATAAAAGGTGAGCTTTGTACTTTATTTTACTTTTTACTTTGTTGACTTTTCAACTCTTCCTTTTTAGCTAGGTGAGAGTGTGAGTGAGGGCTGTTTAACAATTAAAAACCGGCTCACATATATTGTACAAGCTGGAGCGTTTTTCGTCTTTTACAGAAAACGCTCGTTATTTTACCCGGTTTTAGCACTATTCACTAACCGGGCCCGTTTTCCGGAATTTCTCGTTTTTTATTTTCAATGGCTATTAAGCTCCCGTTAATGTTTATTTATAGTTATTTTATGAACTATAATTTTTACGGGTTCGTTTGACCACTCAAAGTCACGTTTTCGGGTTTCCTCGAAAAACGTGCGCTAAGGCTTTATTAGCGTTTTAATATATTATTTAGATCCGTTTCCTTCGGGAATTGTTTCCATATATAATTTATGCATTATTAAGCCTTTTAAATGCATTTAGTACCCTATTTAAGGTTGTATTTCTCCTAGGGTCACTTAACGCTCGTTTTAACGTTTTTCGCTTTTTAAGCGTTTTTATTATTTCTTTTGGATTTATTCTTTTTACCAAAATTTATTAGGCACTAATAGGCCCTCAATATTGTATTAGAGTAATTTAATCACCCTAATTAAGTTCGGGGTATTTCATAAGAGCTATCAAAAGGAAATAGAAATGCACAAGTGTGCAAAATGCAAGAATGTGAAAAGTGAGTTTGTTGAATTTGGGCAAGAATTGGGTGGTGGATTAAACCAATTATTTGGAGTGGTTTAGAGCATGTTTTGAGGTGTTTAATTATGTAGGAAACTTGTGGAAAGTTTATGGAAAGATTAGGGGTGGATTAAGGGTTGATTTAGGGTCGAAAAATGACCTTTATAGCAGTTTTTAGCAGGGTCCGGGAACTAGGATATGTACCAAGTCCCGGACCGCATCAAAAAACATGCCGAGAGTGAATGCAGGAATTGGTCCGGGACTTAACTCCAGGACCAAGTCCAGGACCAATGTCAAAAATAGGCCGAAAGTGAATTTCAGAGGTGGTCCGGGACCTTGGGTCCGGACCAAGTCCCGGACCAGGGCAAAAATGGCCTAAAATGTGTTTAAAGTGTTCCAAAGGTGAGGGATTGATGTGTAATGGTTTTAGATGTTGTTAAGGCCTTGTTTGGTGACTTTTAAAGGTACTAAGAAGTATAAACAAGTGTTGGAAGTGATTGAGAAAGTTGAGAGTTTAAGTACACAAAGTTAAACCGAAATAACGGGATAAGGGGTAAGTACGGGAGTAGCAATTATATACCTATCGTAACGCCTTAATATTAATTGAACCATTTGACATGTAACTAGTGGTTCAAGAGTAAGACATGAGGAACAAGTGTGAACCGAGGAACGTGAGAACACCCGGTAAAGTAATTCCCCACGGTGACAGGTATGGTTTTCTTGCAACCTGTGTCCTACCGGGTTACACCGGCTTGTATGCCAACTTGTTTTTCTGTGTGTTTGCCACCTTGCAAGATAAAGCATGAAATGATTTTATAGTAATTCATTAATGTGGCGTAAATAATTCCGATACCGTTTAACCTTAATTATGTGTTAAACCGTAACTAACCGACTCTAGGATCACATAAGAGCTCGGTATTCGGATTAAACGTCCCAACCCACGGGAACGTACTAACTACGGCTATCCGTGCCTTAGTTGTATATTGTGGTATGTGTGTTGTGTGTTGCCTTTGCATAATGTATCGTTGTTTAATGAATGTTGTGTCCATGCTTGTCGAATGGGATGTTACATCCCTTGTGCGTGATTAACCAAACTTGTAACACCAAAAGGTGTATGTATGTGATAAGTTCCATAAAGGAACTTCTAACCAATATGTATATATTATGGGGGGTGAGGAATCCGGTCGTTCCGGTCGCGCGCGGTGTTTGGGAGTTGATGTATATATTTGAATTAACTCTCATTCTGTTATGTTATGGTTGTTTTTCCTCCTTGGATACAATCACCCACAAGCTTAACCAAAGCTTACCTACCTCGTTATTACTCGGGGTTAGGGGGAATACTGTTATGTTAAGGTTTTTCCTTCCTTAGATTACAACCGCCCACAAGCTTAACCAAGGCTTACCTATCTCATCATTATTGGAGCTTGGGGGAAATTGTGTATGGTGTGATCGGCCCTATATTATGGCCGACACATCTAAATGAAGTAAATGTGTACGGTGTGCTCGGACTTATAATACCTCCGGCACATCCTAAGTAAAGTGTATGTTCTCTAAGAAGAACGGTGTTAAGTAGTTAACATGTCATTGTGTTGTGTATGTTGATCTCTGAAAATCAACCCCGTACAGATATAAGAGGGTAGTTAAGTATAACCCGATTAAATGGGTATGTGTCGTCTAACACGGAATAGTTCCATTAGGGTGGGACCCTCAAGAGTTATAGAACACAATAATGTGGTCTAACCAATGTGCTGCGTTAATCTTGTGTTTGTATCCTGTTCATTGGATGTGTGATTTATAAGCATGATATGTGTGTATAGTTTTCATGTATGTTTTAAATGTAATTAACCGAATGCTCAGACGACAAATAGTTGTGCGTGGCCCGGTAGCATGCGGGCTGCAGGATTACCATACCAGCAAAGGTGCTGACCCTCTTTGGGGGCCCCCATTACTTTTCAGGTACAATGAAGCTGGTAGCCGTTCGAGAGTAGAACGGGGTAGTTAGTTGTATACGGGTAGTGCATTTAAACACTTATGTGTTGTAGGAGTAGTAAGACCGAAATTGTTGTCGGCATTAGCTTGTTAATACTCGGTACAGTTGGAATGTAAATGTATAGTGTTTGTTGGTAACGGGAAGAGTTTGTAAAGTGTAGTGCTCGGTAATCTTGTCCATCAACCGGTACGTTGTGTATGTGTTAGCCACGTGGGTGGCTAACGGCGTGTAGCACCCAAGGATTAAGTCATGTGTTGAGTTTTAATTTCACTGCAACCGCTTGTTAAAGGATCGTATTTGTAGTTGGGGTGTTACATGAGTAGTTGTGTGTTGTTTGTGGGTGTAAGTATGTTTACCCCCTTGTGTGTTTAACCCGGTTGTAACACCATATAGTGTGTGGATATGATAGGTTCCATAATGGAACTCTTAACTATATTTTATATATATATATATATATATATATATATTATATATATTAATAGGGGGTGAGGAATCCGGTCGTTCCGGTCGCGCGTGTTGTTGGGAGTTGATGTATACAGTTTCGTTGACTCCCTCTCTGTTATGGTTGATTTCCTTCTTGGTCTTCAATCTCCCACTAGCTTAATTCAAAGCTTACCTATTCTGACTGATGATCGGTCTAGGGGGAATCATGTGTAAAGTTTGTTTGGGAGTTGATGTCTATATTCACTTCGACTCCCACTCTGTTATTGATTGTTTTTCCTTCTTGGATTTCAATCACCCACAAGCCTAAGATCAATGGCTTTCCGACCCGATGTTGTTCGGGCTAGGGGGATTATGTATAAGAAGTGATTGGGTCACAATATCCGGCACTTCTAAATAAGTTGTGGTGTATGGCGTGTTCGGTTCTATATAAAGACCGACACCTCTAAATAAAATAATGGTGAGATGGTGTGATCGGTTCTATGTTAAGACCGACCCAATTAATTATGTTATCTTGTAACGAGCGTAACATGAGACTGAATTCATTCTCTAGGGCCACTTGGTTGGCTAACTAATGCTTGGTTCGTTTCCCTCAAAGGACTCGTTCCTAATGTGTATGTGTGTTGTTGTTGCTATGCTTGTGTGTGTTGTATGGTTGTGAATGTGTTATGTGTTTATAGTTCTCCCATGCATTATTTAAGTATAATCAACCGCATGTTTAGACGACAATTAGTTGTGCGTGGCCCGGTAGTATGCGGGCTGCACGATTACCATACCAACATTATGCTGAGCCCCCTGGGGGGCCACCCTTTCTCTCTCTTTTCAGGTACAAGGTGCTGGAAGCCGTTCGAGAGTAGGACGGGGTAGTTGTTTCACATGGGTAGTTTAATTGATTGAGTATGTATTGAAGGTGTAGTAAGACCGAAATTGTTGTTGGCATTAGTTTGTAAGTACTCGGTACAGTTGGAATGTAAATGTATAATGTTTGTTGGTAATGAGAAGAGTTTATAATGTGTAGTTGCTCGGGAATTTGGTCCATCAGACCGATACGATGTATATGTATTAGCCTTGTTAGCCACGTGGGTGGTTAACGACGTGTAACACCAATGAGTTAAGTAAAGTGATGAGTTAAGTTTTCCGCTGCAGTTTGTTGTTAAGCGTATGGTTGTAGTTGGGGTGTTACAAAAAGTGGTAGCTCTGATGACTGGAAATACCGAGCTTAGGAAGTACCAAGTTAGGATTTTAGTACTTTGGGTTAAGGGTTGAGTGATAGCGTGAGAGATACGCTAGTTAGGAATTACCAGCGAGTACTGGAAACCTACAATCTCCTTCTCGCCCTCCACAATCCTTGTCCTATAACTCGGGAAAGAACGCCAGAGAGATGGAAGTCCTCTCATACTCGGGAAACCCGATCTGGCTATTAGTAAACATCTCTATAAGTACGAAGAACCTGTCATACGGTAGATCCCAAAAAGTGGGAATCCCAGAGATGGTATCCATCTGAACAATGTTAACCGCATTTAATAGCGAAGAATGAAGAATCTTGTGTATAAAAGAATGGAATTTCCGGCAACCTGGGTCGACATGCCGAGCAGTCGAGACAACCAGCTTGCAACGCACCAAGTGTGCAACAGGCAAGAAGTGAAGAAATGGAACCCGAGACGCGTGTCTACGGGACCACGATTATTAAATAATGTCGCCAATGATATACCAACCGACTAAGGAACTACAATGTAGTACCCAAACAAGAGACAAGTCTTAGTAACCACGACAAATGCGCGGAACGGGCTACGAAGAAGATACAATACTAAGTAAAAAGGGGACTCCAAGTATGGGGAACACCCTACTTGATGATTATCATATGAGGATAGTGAGAAGTCGCCTAAAAGATATATTGTCAAGACTGTAAGATTAGGGTAAGGGCCAATAAGGCCACTGATGACGGTGCGGGTAAGAGTAATACCGCAACCAGTGAGTGTTTAGCCGATAAGCCAGTTAACATGGCGCACTTGCCATGTCAAGTGCTGCTATAACAAGGCTGTTCGGGAAAAATTTTGACAAGTACGAAATACTTAGTAAAGTAACACGAAGTTAAGTGAGATAAAACATAACCGTGGAAGGGCTTAACAGCCTAACCAATGTATGTGGGAATAAACCAGTCAACAAGAAGCTAGACTTGGTTAAGGCAAGAAGACGTTCTGAAACAACGATAATTTTTCTTTCAAACTGAGATTTATTTCAAACTCTTTTCTTTTCAAAACCAAATTTTCTTTCAAACCAATACTTCTTTCTAACCTTCTTTTAAACAAAGAAGAGAACCTACACCGGCCTCAGCGCCACATGGTAGGTAAATTGCATCCAGTTCGCTTTTGAACAACCAGACAGAAACCGGTAAACCAAGGGTAGAAACCCGAGGGAATGGATTGAGTTCATACTAAATACAACAGTGGATAAACCTTCCCTTGATTAAGTTCGGGAAGCACGGAATGCATATTATCACAGGATGATATAAGGGAGTAGACAACAGAATACTTCACCTAGGAATGTGACGGACACTACGAGTGTACCAACTGAAATGTGGGACGACCGCACTCTGATAGGAGCTTGTGGGCCTGACAGACCTACTTATGGGTTAGTCGGATAAGTAGCAATGTATCAGTATGGTACCCCACATATGTATACGAGTAGAGTCCGGAACACGGGAAGTAGTCGACTCCATACTACGGTCAGCAGTAAAAAACAAACAAGAGCAACTGATCATTACCAAGAATGGTTGAAGTAAAAGAACCCACTTAAGTTAATGAGACTAAAAGAATTAGTGAATCCATTTCAAGGAAATGTTTATGAGTCAGGAAGTGCGAAGTGCACTGACTGTTATGTAAAGACATCACATATGTCTTAAGAATCCTTATGGATAAACATGATAGCTGGAACGGTGACCCAGCCTATACATGGCAAGGCAGATGCCTGATATGGACATGTTAATGTGCAACGAGCGGGATGAAACTCCCGGAATAATCACCTAGACTACCAGGGAATATCGATCTTCACAGAAGAGGGTAGTAAACCCAGTTAAGAACACAAAACGGCGTAGTTTATTTGACGTACCAATAAGTGCAAGCGAGAGGTGACGGCATAACTTAGCAACACCCAGGAGCAATCCTTGAGGGGTGTTTGGATCAACAATCGTTGAACGAAATAACGTGACAGAAACGAAAGGTTGAAACTAGCACTCAGTTTAACATAAGTCGTCAGGAGGAAGCCTGACATCCTTGAAGCGGCATCCCATGAAAGGAAGCGTGACGCAACGACCTTGTCATGGAGCCCAATACTACCTCTAAATCATGCAATGTTGTACATAGAAGTAAATGTGTGTGGACAGCCTACAATGAGCAGAGCTCGAGGCAATAAGGCTTATAAGCCACAAACAGAAGTGGTTATGTAAATTGATCGAATAGCAGGAGTTATGTTGTACAAGAGTAGAGCGGAGAATGAACCACTGCTTTAAAAGTGGGGATACCTCTCGATATTGTGAAACCGCGGGAGCGGTAGTTGTGTGAACCATGTTCAAGAAGTACGATAAGGATTGACCATGTTGTTATTACCCCAGAATGATTTGAATAAGAATAATACGAAAAGAAGTGTTCATACCAGTGGTGGAGACCGGAACAGTAACAAGTCTAATAGCAACCACTATAGGTGTGTGATGCTAAATGTGTAGTGAACAACTCAAGGAACATAAAGACTCGAAGAATAGCGTATTCAGCAATCAGCCACGTAAGTGGCGAAACACAATGTAATGGCGGAAGCTAATATAATAGTGGATGCAGTATAAGTTGATGTTGTATAATGATTAAGGATACGGTGCGCAATAAGCGACCGTTGTATAAGTATGGTTAAACAATAATATGGCAAATAAGCAGAGTTATGAGTTAGACTCAGTGGAGATACAACGGTAAGTGATAGCAAATAAACTATGTAGTAAGCCAGCAGCCAGTACTACGAGATGAGAATCTCAATGAAACATAGTGTGAATTCCATTGCGAATCGCATAAGAGATTTACTGCCAAGAGTTTACGCCTCTGCACTCTGTATGACTGAGTGTTTTGGTATTGCCCTTGCGCAGTAATGATCGAGTGGGATAGCTAGGATTTGGGGAAATGTTAATTGTGGTGGAAGTAGAAAGATACTTATAACGCTATAATGACTGATGCATAGGAAATGCAAGGTAGTACAAAGGAAAGAATACATGTACAAAACCGAATGTGGAGGCATGATTACGTATAAGTGACTGCAGTAGCACTAAATACCAAATATCGGTATGGAATATACCTCAAGTGTGGGAAATAACCGAAAGAGCTCTACTCCTTAGGTGGTAGCTCAATCTCAACCGACAGAAAGTCGGAAGAAATCAAGTCAATCATTGTGAAATACATAGCAGTATACACAGTAAATTATCATGGAAGTGGATAGAAAGTTTATAACTCACCGAATTCGCACACGGTAAAAGATACCATGCGTCGGCTGAGAAACTGTAATTCACAAGATAAAAGCGATGAATCAGAGATGTAAAATACAGTAACAATAACGAGTGGGGCAACTAAGCCCTAAAGTTATCAAAGTTGCGTAGCAGAGGTCAGTGAACCCATGCTTCAAATACCGAATGCACATCGTGAATACGAATAAATGGCTAATTATTAACGCCTATAAGCCTCACAGGCCAAAAAAACCGATATGAGTTAAACAAACTCCAATGAGAATTCTTGGTTTAGGGACTAAACTGCCAATATGGTTAAGATCCTCTAACCAGAACGCATTGTATAACAGACCGCGTGGAAATTAAAATACTTCACGACGGCAGAACATTTAAACCAATGTTTAGTGATTGATTACGTGGGCGTAATCCCTTTTAAGGGGGGTTGAGCGGAAAACCGCTTAGTGTGTTTTACATACAAGTACGCGAACTATGGTGTGCTTAGCACAAAATAATTGTTTTGATGATTGGTGTGTGTGTTACATAAACATATGCATTCATCCATGGTTTAATTGTGGTAATTGCGCACGGAAGATGCAAATACCATTGTGGTAAGTGTGTTTATCTTGTTAACTGTTGTGTGAGAGTACAAGTGTTTGGGAGTAGAGAAACCCCGGGGAAATAAAACCCGACAGTATATGTTCACATAATACTAATTGTAAAACAATGTACCATATTTTGATAAATATATATATATATATATATATATACAGTATAGTAATTCATGAAGGAGTATGAAACCAACATAGAACCTAGTGAAAATAAGATTCCTAGGTAACTTGATTAAAAGAGAATGGAGATGACTGATAGACGGAGTTCTATCCCTTGGAGATGTAATGATTATGACTCGAATGACTAAAATGATAGAAAATTGGAAATGAGTGTATTAGTTGTTGTTTGAAATTGAAGTGGGAGGTGAAACTTGATTTTCATGAGATCAAGGGAAGCCGAACACAAATTGGGGTGGAAGGATAGTTCAACACTGATGCTGATCACATCAGGGTTGGATGACTCTTGAAGCTCCCTATAAGTGGTCACAAATAACCACGCTAAGAAAAGATGCAAAAAACATAAATTGGACTTGGAGTTGTATTGTGAAATACCCCGAACTTAATTAGGGTGATTAAATTACTCTAATATGATATTTAAGGGCCTATTAGTGCCTAATGAATTTTGGTAAAAAGAATAAATCCAAAAGAAACAAGAAAACGCTTAAAAAGTGAAAAACGCTAAATTGAGTGTAAAGTGACCTTAGGAGAAATACAACCTTGAAGAGGGTATTAAATGAATTAAAAAGCTTAATAATGCCTAAAGAATATATGAGAACAATTCCCGAAGAAAACGGATCCAAATAATGTGTTAAAACGCTAATAAAGCTTTAGTGCACATTTTTCGAGAAAACCCGAAAACGTGACTTTGAGTGGTCAAACGAACCCGTAAAAATTATAGTTCATTAAATAAATATAAATAAACATTAAAGGGATTATAATAACCATTAAAATTAAAGAAATGAGAAAATTCCGAAAAACGGGCCCGGTTTGAATAGTGCTAAACCGGGTAAATTAACGAGCGTTTTCTGTAAAAGACGAAAAACGCTCCAGCTTGTAACAATTAAGTGGGCCGGTTTTTTTATTGTTAGACAGCCCTCTCACACACCTAATAAGCTAGAAAGAAAAGAAAGAAAGAAAAGTAGAAAAGGTACCCCCTCCTCTCTCCTCTCATTTCTTTCTTTCCTCTTCTCTCTTCTCCCACTCTTTCTTCCCAGCCGGATCCATATTCCTACCCAAGCTGCCGATTTCTCTTCTTATTCTCCAATGGCTACTTCAACTTCAATGCCATGCCCAAGCTTCATACAAGCTCCAATCACAAAAATAATCACATATTCTTCTTCCTCTCATCCTCCTCTATCATTCTCTCTTTTTAAAATTCCAAAAGGATGAAGTTGACCTCCATCGGTTTTCCCCATTTTAAAAGAAAAGCACATCATCTTGTAGCTTGGAGTCTCCTCTTTCAAACAAGGTAAAAATTTCATTGAAAGACTCATTCTTGCTCTCCCTCCTTTGGTGACCGATTTTTACCCGTTTGTAATACCTTGTTCTCTTCTTGTTTGGAGCTTCATTTCAACCCTCCAATGGTGGAGTAATCCCCTTCTTGATTCAAGGGTGAGAACCTCTCCTAAAAGGCCCAAAAAGGTAAACCCTAACTATGTGCTTTGAGCTCTTCCATTGAATTAATATTTCCTAAGGGTTTAGATAATTAATTGAATGTATTTTGGTGTTTCTTGAATGTTGGGATGGAGTTTGGAAACTCCATTCCCTCTTGACCGATTTTAAGAAGATGAGGAGCAACAGGAGAATTAAGGGGAACCTTGTAAATTAAGGTAAGAAATCTACCTTAAACTTGTTTTAATTTCTTTTAGAATTGGGATGGACTAAATTAAAATAATGAACCCAAAACTATGTGAATTAATGTAGTACTTTGAATTTGAGGGTGAATGTGAACTTGTGTTGATTTGAGGGCTTAAGAGCCATTGCATTTGAATGTGGAGCTATAATGTTGTTTGGTGAATTTTGGATTGAGTTTATGTGCTGGTAGAACCCTTGTAAGGGTGTGGCTAGATTAGGAATGAAAAGTATGAGAATTAATGAAGTTGAGGATGTAAGATTTATGGGGAGGTTGGCAAAATCTTGGTAGAAAAACAAGTGTTTAAAGATGACTTAGTGTATTGGAGAACCTAGGTGTTTGTAGTGTTGTTTAGAGTCGAGTGATAGCCTTGAAATGGCATTTGGAGAACTAGGAAAGGAGGTAAAAATCTGTAGCAAATAAGTATTGAAACGCTTTGGAAAAACTAGAAAGGAGCAAGGGTGCAAGACTTAGGAAAATGAGAGTTGGACTTGGGTTTTAGAATGGTGTATACCTAGGAATGAATTGGTTAGTCATTAAATGATTTGGTAAGCTTGGTAAGAGAAAAAAACTAGCAAGAAGAAGTTAGAAATGCAAAAGAGTGAAAAATGCAAGATGTGAGAACTTGAATTGTTGAATTTGAACAAGAATTGGAGTAGGGATTTAACCAAGGATTTGAGGTGGTTTAAAGCATGGTTTAGGGTAATTAATTATGTATAAAACTTGTGGAAATATTTGGGAAAGTTTGAGTGTGGTTTAAGGGTGGATTTGGGGCTTAAAAAGTACCTTAATAGCAGTTTTTAGCAGGGTCCGGGACTTAGGATATGTACCAAGTCCTGGACCGCATCAAAAAACAAGCCGAGAGTAAGTGCAGAAATTGGTCTGGGACTTAAGTCCAGGACCAAGTCCCGAACCACTAGTGAATTTATGGCCGAGAGTTGATATCTACATTGGTCCGGGACCTAGGGTCCGGACCAGGTCCCGGACCACCCCCAGAATTCACTAGAGAGTGTTTTTAAAGGTTTTTAAGATGGGGGTTTGAATGGTATTGGTTTTAGATGATGTTTAGGAGTTGTTTGGTGACCTTTAATGGTCCTAAGAAGTATAAACAAGTGTTGGGAGTGAGTGAGTAAGTTAAGGAATTAAGTACACTAAGTTAAACCGAAATAACGGGATAACGGGGTAAGTACGAGAGTAGCAATAATGCACCTACTGTAATGTTTAAATATTAATTGAACCATTTGACATGTAACTAGTGGTTCAAGAGTAAGACACGAGGAACGAGTGTGAACCGAGGAACATGGGAACACCCGGTAAAGTTACCCCGGTGAAAGGTACGATTTCCTCATGCTCTGTATCCTAACTTGGTTACCCCGATTTGTGTGCTTGTTTGATTGTGTGACCACCTAACAAGATAAATGCACGAATCGGATTGTTTGCACTTATTGGTGCTTGTATGGTATTATTGCTTGTTGGTTAGCACTTAAACTAAAGTTTGTATAATTCATGAAATGGATGAATGGTGAATGAGTTGCTTGCATGTGATTGTGTATCGTGGTGCGACCCATAGTTGGGTCTTGTCTGATTAGAGACTCGAAGGAAGAGCCGTGTTGTAAAATAATGAAAACGAGGTAACACACAAAAACATCGATCAATGAACAACGATAAATCAAACTTAAGAATTTACCCAAAACGAGAACAAGCGACACATGAGACTAGAGAACGCCCTTAATATTAATAGTCCGCTCCTATACAAGGATATGACTCAATGTTAGAAAACGAACGTAGTTCCTAGGTAATGGAAGTGTAGGGGCGACCCTTAAATCGACAGATACAACGAGATAGGAAAATCTCCTAAGTTGTATGATAGCATCGAGGGAGATGCGTCTGACTGATATATATATATATATAGTATTTATATACGTGTACCTATTGTTACTAACCCGAGAGCTGGGTTAGGGGGCATTGTGAGTCACGCGTGCAAGGAAGAGGAAGCAACAAAGTGTATGTTTCTGAATCCGTGGTCGAACTCCCTTGTTACCGGGCCGTGTGCCACATAGTGGTGCCCTGCGGGGCCGCGTGCCACATAGTGGTGCCCGACTGAAGCAAGACCGGCAGAGCTTACCTGACTAAAGAGGTAAGCTGGGTATTATGGGATAGGGAAGAGGGAACATGAGAGGGTGTTTCTAATCCTGTATTGAGATTATAAAAGCCCGGTGGTGGGACCTATATATGTCTCTGCCCGGAGGCCTTTGAGGTTTAACCTAAAATTATTCAAGAGTAGAATAATTAAGAAACTAGATCGGGACCGAGAGTGTCTAATGATCTAGGAGTTAAGTAACTACCCGTAGGGGTGGAAGGTTGGTAAATGATGAGAATGAAACTCACTTGAGATATGGTCTCTCAAGGTTTAAGAATAAGGTAAATGAATTTGCCGAGCTGGATGTGATATCTGTGTGGATTGTATTCCTGGGTTGAATGTGGAGTGTTGTGTGAATGTTCATGTACGATGTATTGTTGTATTGCATGCTGTTTGAACTAAAATGAACCGCATGCTCTCGACCAAATAGTCGGCGTACCCTCGCTAGTACGCGGGGTATGCGGAAGTCATATGCAGCAATTTTGCTGAGCCCCTTGGGGCGATGTTTTATTTTTTCCAGGTACAATGAAGCTGGTCACCGTTCGAGAGTAGGACGGGGTTGTGATTAAGTAAGGGTAGTCATTAATTATTTGTATTGTTGTATTATGAAAATGTAAGACTGAAAGGTCATTAATAATGTTGGGAATTGTAGATACTCGGTATAGTATTAAATGGAGAGTGCATTGTATATCATGGGATTGAAGGTTGTATTTGGTATGAGAATTGATAAGGGAATGGGATGTATCATTTTGTATAGTGTGCTCGGTAAAGACCCATCAGACCGATAGTGTGTTGTATTGTTTGTTTGGAATTGGCCTTGTTTGTCATGTGGTTGGCTAACGGCATTGTTTCACCCCCGGTCATATTAGAATTTCCGCTGCTTGTGTACTGATAATGGAGACGGGTTAGGAGTAATGGTGTGATTACCGGTAGGGGTGTTACATATTGAGTTTTCAAAAGGATTTTCAATTGGTATTTCCAAAACTTTTGATTGATAATTTGAATAAAGGATTCTCTTATATTTAACCACGTAAAGAATATTTTCGTAGTACTTGATCACGAGCTGAGGACGTATGAGCCTTTGTCTTCGGACCGGTGACATGAGAAGTATATATGTTAAAAGTTAAGTGATTGTTTTGATCTCCCAAAGGAACGGGGACCAGAAGGTGTCCATCACGACCGGGTGTGAGCCTCGATTTTAACCCTATCCTATGTTGATTAAAGTTGATTATGATCTAAACGGGTTTTAGGTCCACTTATAACCTAAGATTAATAACTATGTCATATAACAATAATTATTAAAACCTAAGCTAGCTCACTGGAACCTATTATGAGTCGCCACCTAATTTTGACCTAGATTAAATTAGGAAAGGAGAGTTTGGGTCCGGGGGCTTGATATTCGACTTATTTAGGGTTCAAATTACTTTCATTACCCCTAGAAGTCGTTTTTCCTCTACTTAGTTTAATTACGGCTTATTACGAGTCGTTTTAACCTAAGTGCGCGAGCTTCTGTTTTTTGTGTGTTTTTTAGCATTTTTTGACAGAAAATTAAAGTGAAAGTTGAAATTACCTAAACTAGGGTTTCGGAGACAGAATTAGGTCGAATTTTGCTTACGTCCGTAGCCACGAACCCCATGTCCGAGACCACGGACCCCAGTTCACCTAATTATACAGAAGAGTCGAAATTAAAGGAAAACAGAAAATTGCGAAGTCCGGGGCCACGGACAGGCTGTCCGTGGGCCCGGACATTATTAGAAAACCTAAATTTTGAATTTTTTAAAAATCCCGCCGTCGTCCGTGGGCGTCCGGGCTTACGGACAGGGAGTCCGGGACCCCGGACATGACGTCCGTGGGTGCGGACCGCCCTCGGACGGCGGCGTTGAGGCCGTTCCCGAAGGTGTTTTTCGCTCAAATTTTATGGGTGTGTAGCCTGAAAGATGTACAAGACGTTAGTGATCGAAAGTTTTCAATTTGAATTCGAATTAAACACGAAACTTAGTAAATAAGTTATTGGACAGAAGCTTAAACAAATGGCAATACAGAAGCGAAGAAGGGTTAGTTTAAGCCCAAATTTTGAGGCAAGACAGATAATACCGTAGAGAATTAGGGAAGTGGAGTGTCTACCTGTTTCACCTTTGGTTTCACAACGATTCTCCACACCGGGATTCGTCGAGTGCTCCGTTGATGGCAGACCCGAAAGGTTTTTGAACCAAGCTTCTGGTTGTTGGTTGTTCTTGCTGTTCTTCACGTTTTGGTGGTGTTTTGTGGGGTTTTGATGATTATTGGTGCTTTGGGGATTGGAAAACGTGTTTAGATGGTGATTTCGGGGGATTTTCGGTATGATTTGGGTGGCCGGGTGTTGGAAAACGTGAGAGAGAGAGAGGAGGCTGTGTTTTCCGACTCTCTAGGGTTCTTGAGCATATGAGGTTCTCCTTTGATCATGGGATAAGGTTCCTTATATAGGCTTCCTTAAAGATAGAAAAATCCGGTAAAAACTGAGATTTACCGACGTTTTAGCTCAAGGGCTTCCAAAAGGAATTTGATTATGAAATTTCACACATGGGTAAAGGATGATATTTCTGATTTTTCTAAAGTGGAATCGAATTTTTTGGACATTGGAATATTTTTAAATTCAATTTCTCGTCAGATTCAATCAGAAATTGCTAGAAAATTATTGGAAATTCGAAAAATCAAAATTCCAACGCCATTATGCTTCAGATGTCATCCTCTATCATGGGTTAAAATTTCAAAGCATTTTGAATTGATTTGACCCCTATTTGGAGGAGAGAGAAAGCCTATAGGGGGCTTAGGAGCCTTGAAAAATTACGAAAATGCCCCTGGAGATGACTAAGCTGTCCTAGTACTCTGAAATGTGCCGATCGAACTGGGAACCCTCGCTACTAGCCTATTGGTAGAGACTCTCCTCCGGGGGGGTTGAAATTTTGGGTATAACCCGGGTTCTACGGGATCACAATATATATAAAAAGGTATTTTTGGTTGCTATACATGCTAAGACATGTTGTGTGGTATGTGTAATAAATATTATTTTTGACCTTGAGTCCTAATGTGGTTGAGTTCTGAAAGATTGTTATGTTACCCAGACCTATGAGTCTAAATGTTGTTATGTTACCCAGACCTGAGAGTCTGAGGGTTGTTATGCAAGTACAATGTTGTTAAGATACCCGGACCGTTGAGTCCGAGGTTATTATATAAGTATGTTATGTTATGTATGGATGTGGATATGTTACCCGGACCGTTACGTCCAAGGTTGTGATGTAAAGTATGTTTGGTTATGGAAGTTTTATTTTGCAAGTAATCCCCGTGTTCTAATTCAAATGATGCGTGGGAAGTGTGAACTTCGAGGACGAAGTTCTTTTAAGGGGGTAGATTGAAATACCCCAACTTTGATATGTTTTTAACTATTAAACTATGGTATGTAAGGCTAAAAAGTGCCTTGGAAACATTAGAGAACAATTTAAACCATAGTAAACACAGTAAAGTACTACTAAGACAGTTTGAGCAAAAACGTGCTCTAAGCTTGGAATGAACTTGGTTAGGACCCAAAGAGCCTACCAAGACTTATTAATATTCAATTAAGATTTGATAAGGCTAATTATGTCCATAGGAAACATTGGTAGAAAATTAAACGAAAGAAAACACCATAAAGTCAATGTAAGCAAATACTTGCTCTAGACTTGGTGTAACCTTGTATTATACCTAAAGGTCATTCCTAGACCTTATTAACATGTTAATGAACATTTTAAATCAATTACTAAAGAAAGCCAAGCTTGAAAACAAGTTAAACACAAAATGTGCTTTAGGAGCCTTAAAGCACATTTTTGAAAATTGTCTTGGAAATGGGTTTTGAGTGGCTAAATGTCCATCATTACTCTTTAATAAACATATGTACTACTTAGTATCACATTAGGAAGTTTAAATCAATGAGAAATCAAAATTTTCACAATTATGTGCCTTAATTTATGAATAGTGCTCAAATAGTGCTAGTTTAAGTTATAAATCAACATAAGTCAATTATTTGGTCAACAAAGACCATAAATATCCCTGATATGTAAGGGTGAACGGTTTTTAATGGTGTGAGTCATCACACTTGGCCAGCCAACTAAAGAAAGTAAAAGAAAATAAAGTAAAAGTACTATTTACCTTTATAAGTTAAATATCTTCTAAAGCTTGCCTCTCACCTCATTTCTTTCTTTCCCACTCATTCCCCACGTGTTCATCTTCATCCTCCCAAGCTCCAGCCGTTCTCCAACAGTACCAACTCATTTTTCATCTTCTTTCATTGTAACTTATTATTCCATGCTCCAAAATCAATTTCAAGACTACCTTTGTCTTAGTTGGACCAAGCTCTTCATTTCCCTCTTTTCAAATCTTCAAGAACTCCATTTTGGTGCCATGAATAATCTCTATTTAAGGAGCTTGAGCTCATATTTTCATGCCTTGTCATTCTCCTTTGCTTCAAGGTAAGGAAAATCAAAGAAAATCCAAGTTTCGTTTCATTTTCTTGTATAGCCAAAAATTCACCTCTTAATGGTGCATTGTCTTGCTCTATTCTTAGCTTAATTCAAACTTCAAAGGACTAGGAGGAGTCCTATCTTGCTACTTATTCAAGTTCTCTTTCAAATTCCAAAGGTAAACATTTATTTTAGTGTTTTATGAAATGCTCCAAATAATAATTACTTTAATTAATAATGAATTAATTAAATAAAGGTAATTAATGAGAGGTTGAGGAATTGAATATCCTTAAATAATTAAAATGAATAATATAATTTTGGAATAAACCCTAAGAAGTCGTTAGGAACATTAACGAAACCTAAAATGACTTTGGGTGGTTTAGAAAAAGAAACATAAACGAAAATGTAATTAATCGTTTTTACATGAAAACGTGCCACAAATATTTTAGGAGTGAAAATGAGGTCTTAGATATTTTAAAAGGTTATTTGGATAATTTTAGAGGTATTGCAAAATAGGCTAAGAAACGGAATAAAAGACGTCGCGTTTTCGCCTAAAATGACGAAACACAAACTAAAGATTAGAAATTAAATAATAATCAATAGAATTAATAAAAACGATAATAATTCAGCATTGTAATCATTAAGATGCTCATGAAGACCTTAATAAGAATGGAAATCTTATGAGCTTTGCTGCGTCGTTGTAGGGGTTGGAAACTCAGAGATCAGGTTGACTGTGTTGAACCAGGCTCAAGCGAAGAGCAATGGGATGGTCATCACAGGTATAACTACTAGCCTGATATATTACCTTGGAAGAATTGCCTGAAAATCTTAGAATTTACTCTATGGTTTCAGGCACGTTCTTAATTAATGAGGTGGAAGCCACTGTTCTGTATGATTCTGGAGCCTCCCATTCATTCATATCCCAGGCATTCCATGCTAAGATAGATGCCCCTACAGAAGATATCCATGACTTCTTAGTCCTATTGCCATCTAGAGAGTTAATCAAGTGCAGTAAGCAATGTAAGGACTTGAACATACACATCAAGGGGGCAGATTTCCTCTTTGATGCCATTGTCTTCCCTGGCATGGGGTTCGACATAATTGTGGGCATGGACACGCTGCAGCGATACAAGGGTAGGCTACACTGTGCTGAGCATCGCCTCCTCTTGAAGTCAGCTACAGGTATCACAGTATCATACCGAATGCAGCCCAAGCAGCCGACTGTGAAGGTTGTATCGGCGTTGTCCCTGATGAAGGAGGTGTCCAAGGGCGCGACCGCCTACTACTGTTATGCCCAGGATCTGAGGACAGGCCCGAAGTTCAAGAGTGACGTACCAGTTGTGTCGGAGTACCCCCGATGTTTTTCCGGAGGAGTTACCTGGATTACCACCATTGGGGGAGGTTGAGTTCAACATCGACCTCATACCTGGTACAGGACCGATTGCCAAAGCACCCTACCGGATGAGCCCTGCAGAGATGGTTGAATTGAAGAAACAACTGCAGGAGTTACTAGATAAGGGTTTCATCCGACCCAGTGTCTCACCTTGGGGTGCTCTTGTGCTGTTCGTCAAGAAGAAGGACGGAAGCATGAGGTTATGTATTGACTACAGGGAGTTGAATAATGTCACGATCAAGAACAAGTACCCACTGCCCAGGATCGATGACCTATTTGACCAGCTGAAGGGAGCAAGGGTGTTTCTCCAAGATTGATCTGCGTTCTGGATATCATCAGATAGCAGTAGCTGAATCAGATATAGAGAAGACAACGTTCCGAACCAGATACGACCACTACGAGTTCACAGTGATGCCGTTTGGACTAACTAATGCACCGGCAAGATTCATGGATCTGATGTAGAGGGTCTTCCAAGCCCAGCTAGACAAGTCAGTGGTCGTATTCATAGACGACATTTTGATCTTCTCCAAGAGTAGGGAGGAACATGAGCAGCATTTGAGGACAGTCTTGGAGATTCTGAGAGAGAGGCAACTCTATGCCAAGTTCAGCAAGTGTGAATTTTGGCTGGACAAGGTATCATTCTTTCTTGGTCATGATCTCAGCTGAGGGAGTTTCAGTAGACCCAGCTAAAATTGAGGCGGTGAAAAGCTGGCACAAACCCCGCTCAGTGACCGAGATTCGGAGCTTCCTTGGGTTGGCTGGCTATTATAGACGCTTTGTGAAGGATTTCTCCAGGCTAGCCAAGCCCTTGACCTCTCTAATGAAGAAGGATAGCCCGTTTGTATGGACAAAGGCATGTGAGGTCTCCTTTCAGGCACTAAAGGATGCTCTGACCACAGCTCTAGTATTGGTGATCCCCGAGGGAAATGAGGGATTCGAGGTTTACTGTGATGCTTCAGGCAAGGGGATCGGAGGAGTATTGATGCAAGATGGCAGAGTTGTGGCTTACGCTTTTCGACAGCTGAAGAAGCACGAAGAAAATTATCCCCACATGACCTTGAGCTCCTCGCCATAGTTTTTGCTTTGAAGATCTGGGGACACTACCTGTATGGAGCCACGGTCCGAATTATGACAGATCATAAGAGTTTGAAATACATCTGGACCCAGAAGGAGCTTAACTTGAGACAGCGACGGTGGATCGAGCTACTAGCTGATTATGATATCGACCTCCAGTACACTGAGGGTAAAGGGAATGTCGTGGCAGACGCTCTGAGCAGAAGAGCACATTCACTTATTGCTCTCATAGAGACGACCACGATAGCTGAGGAGGTATATGCAGCTCAGGACAGTGATGTGTTTCTACAGGGTATCAGGCAGAAATTAGCAGATGGGTTGATTGATGGTCTGAAGTATGACTACGAGCTAGACAGCGAGGGACACCTTCGAGTCACAAGCAGACTCTGCGTTCCTCAGGATGCGACAGAACTTCAGACCAGGATTCTCTCTGAAGCTCATTCCTCTACATTGTCAATACATCCTGGAGCCACCAAGATGTACAAGGATTTAAAGAAGTTATTCTGGTGGAGCGGGATGAAGAGGGATGTAGCAGACTTCATATCCCGATGTCTCACCTGTCAGAAGGTGAAGTTCGAGCATCGGTGACCAGGAGGCCAGATTCAGTCGTTAAGCGTTCGTGTCTGAGTGCTGAAGTTTGACGATATTAGTATGGATTTTGTGGTCGGTCTCCCTCCAGCCAGAGGTGGATTGAACACAATTTGGGTGATAGTCGATAGGTTAACTAAGACAGCTAAGTTCATACCTATCAAGGACACATGGAAGGTGCCCAAACTAGCTGAGGTGTTCACCACAGAGCACATCCGGTACCATGGGGTACCGAAGACGATCGTCTCCGATCGTGATGCACGTTTCCTTAGTAGATTTTGGCGTCAGGTGCAGGAGGCATTTGGTACTCACTTGCGACTTAGCACAGCCTTCCACCCTCAAACAGATGGGCAGACCGAGAGGACGATTCAGACATTGGAAGATATGTTGAGAGCGGTCGCCTTAGACTATCAGGGGAGTTGGGTAGAGCGTCTACACTTGGTAGAGTTCTCCTACAACAACTCCTATCACTCGTCTATCGGCATGGCACCATTTCAGGCTCTGTATGGCAGACCGTGTTGGACACCTTTACCATGGAGTGACCCTGCTGAGACAGTTTTGATTGGTCCGGAGTATATTCAGAGACTGCAGGATGACATCAGAGTTATTCAGCAGCACATGAGGGCGGCGCAGTAGGCAGAAATCTTACGGGGATCAGTGTACCAGAGAGCTTGAATTTCAGATCAGTGATATGGTTTTTCTACGAGTGTCTCTGATGAGAGGCATCTTCAGATTTGGGATGAGAGGAAAGCTAAGCCCTAAGTATGTTGGTCCGTACAGGATTACGGACCGCGTGGGCCCAGCAGCATATCGACTAGACCTACCAGCGGAGTTGGGGAAGGTACATGACGTGTTTCATGTATCTCAGCTGAAGAAGTATGTACCGGACCCATCTCACGTGCTACAGCCAGAGAGATTAGCAATTGAACCTACACTAAGATATGAGGAGACTCCCATTCAGATCCTGGACACGAAGGTCCGGGAAACGAGAGAGTAGATCAGTCAAGCTAGTGAAGGTTCTTTGGGAGCATCATGGGGTTGAAGAAGCTACTTGGGAGACTGAGGACTCTATGAGAGTGAAGTACCCACACCTATTCCCGTGATATTTCCTTGTATTCTTGCCTTTACTTACTGGTTTCTTGTTCATAGCGGTACGAGGGCGTACCTTGGCTCTTTTCGGGGGGGGGGGGGGGGGTGCATACTCTTTCTTCGTCACCTCATCCAGATTATGCCCTGTTTGTTTTGTTAGTAGAATGATGGAGAGGTGTATGCATGTACTTGATTTATACATGTGTGATTCTTGATTTCTATCTATGAAAATCTTGGTTTTGGTCTGACGATGAGTAATCATGCGTGGAATTTGGAAATGGAAATAAGTGGAAATAGATTGTGGGAGAAATTACAATTGGTATGGATTGGTATGGAATTTTGGTTGGAATTGTTATTGGATGAACATTCTGGTAATTCTTGACAGCACACCTGATGTGGTGTGAGTAGCTATTAGTTGGTGTTAAACTTCGGGACGAAGTTCCTTTTAAAGGGGGTAGACTGAAATACCCCATAAATTAATTTAAAATTAATTTAGGGGATTTCTTTTAGTAAACCCTAAATGATACTATTAAATATTAATTTATTATAGGGTATTATGAATTTAATAGTGAGATTTATGAGTCAATAAATATTGGGAAAATTTCAAGACACTCCAAATATATTATAAAATTTTTAGAAATATTTTGAACATTGATTTAAGGCTTAAAAGTCAAAATAAAATCATAGAAACCTTAAGCTTCAAAAGCCTTGCTAGGATTGACTTTTTGAGAATGGTCAAATCAGGCCATGAAAAGTATACCAATAAAAAGGTTATGGAAAACCAAGAAGATTGATAAAAAGAACGTTAAAAACGGATCATCCTAGCCAAAGTTATGATAAATTGAAGTTTAGAGCCAAAATTTTGGAGGTTGCTGACGTGTCCAGGGCCAGCTGACTCAGCTGCGCGCCTCGGGACACGTGTCGCGCCCAGTCAGCACCAGAGTTATCAAATCGATTGAGTTTCTTACAGTTTCGGCATGTCATGGGTCGATCTTTAGACGCCTATATCTCTTTCTCTCTACTCCACCATTTGGTATGCTGTTTGTTTCATTCGATTCTCCTATCTTTCCTCTTCCAACCATTACTCACACATCATCTAACTCCTTCTACAATGACCGGAAAGTTGATCCAAAGTTGCCTCCTTGCGAGTTCGTAACCCAGAATTCCAGTTTTTCCTGAAATCGGGTAAACTTCGTCTCGCCATAACTTCTTCGTTTCTCATCCAAATTTCGTGTTCTTCACCTTTTTTTGAAGATCTCTAATCCCTCTATAACTTTCATATGTTAATGGCCAAGGCTGATTCACACTGGTTTGGGAGATAAATCTGTCTAAAGTTGCCTACTCGATCACGGTGGTAATTCTACCCAGTTCATCCCGAAACCAACTAGGTAAACACAGATGTGAGATCTGTAACTTTCTCCCTAGTTCATCAAATTCAACGATTCTTCTTCCACTAAAATCTAGAGTTACATGTCTAGTTTGGATTGTGATAGGTTCCATGAATCAAATCCCTCTCAGTTGGCGCGAGTTGATTCGAGAAGAGGCATACCCGAACCGCACATAAAATAACAAGTTCCAGAACTTCCGATTTTGATTCTCCCTGTTAATGCAATTCCGGTGAGTTTCAGATCAAATTGCTCCGTTGTTGCCAATCGTAACTTCATACCGGTCAAACCCACATGCCAATTTAGTCTATTACGGATTACAATAGGAGAATTTGTTGAATTCAAATCGAAACCGGAATATGAACCCTAACTTCGAACCCAGATTTGAATCTATTCAATTCTGCATGATAATTGGGGAAATCGGTACCATTAGAACCGGAATTTGATTACGAATCGATAGGAACAAGAATCATCGAATTTCGTTCTGTAGATTGTGAGATATCGAGTGATTAGTACTCTGGTGCGAATTGGAGATTCCTGATGAACTCGCGAGTTCTGGGCCGTCCGATCTCGGTTAATAAAAATGGACGGCCGAGATTAGATCGTGGGGGTTTAAGTTGTAATAAGTTAATATGTTTTCCAGAATAAAGTCCTAACTTGCTAGATTTATTTAATGGCCTTCCCGAATGTATTTTGAGTTGAAATTTTAACCATTGATTCCTTATAAAATCTAGTTTATTTTGATGTAAATTAATATGGGTTTTGAGTTTTAAAACTAAGTTATGATTTTTGCAATTTACGAGTATTATGGAATTATTTGGGTAATTTAAGAAGATATTTTTATGAAATAAAAATTTTATAATGTCTAAAATGTTATAGTTATTATATATTAAATTTGGGAATTTTTGGTCAAGGGTAAATGGGTTTAAAAATTATGTTTATGGAATTTTCATAAGAATAACTTATAATATATGGTTTTTAATGTAACAAAAATTAAAGTATGGTTTGTTTATAAGCTTTTTTTAGGTTGGGAAAATAATTAAACCTAAATTAACATTTATACCAGTGTGTTTATAAATATTTTGGGTATTATCTTTTAAGTGAAGTAAAAGTTGTTTACATATATATATACCTATGTGAGAAAAATAAAATAGGAACTTATGTTAAATCAAGGTATTAAACTAAACCTACATAATATTATTATGGAGGTTAATATGCTTAATTAAAACTAGGGCAAACACTTTATTTTATAAACCATATATCAGTTGTGGATATGTCTAAAAGATATTAAATATAATTAAATACAATAAGAATTTCTTAAAGAATGTTTTGGATAAATCCTAAGGAAAATAATAGTGTATATATAAATACATTAGAAGTAAATAAAAGAAGTAACACACCTTATGGGAAACATATTAAGAGGGAAAAATTGGGATAAACCTAATTCATACGTGACAATTAAAATATTAAATGTTAATGTGACATCTAGGTGGACTATTAGGGGGAAGTACATATCCTAAACCTTAAATAGGTGTCAAAGTAAGTTAGCCAAGCGTAACCAAAGGGTTTAATTAAACTAAACCTATAATCAGGAGTAGGTAAATGGAATAAGTTAAGTATACATTAAAGATTTAATTACGAGATCTAGCCAGATCCTTAGGAAAGAGTAACTGTAAAACAAAACTATAGACTAATAAAAATGAAGATGGGTAGCATTATAGTGCCTTAACTAATCAATGCTTGGAATACTTTAATTATAGGTGATTAGTGGAAGTAGTTTGCATTTTCAAGTGTGGTTACTGCTTCTACATATACCAGGTACGATTTCTCGTACTCAGATACTTTTGGTGATGAACTTTATGGAATGTTTTGAGAAACGCTAACTGAGCTTGAATGAATCTCGAAAGGAAACTGTTGTGTGACTAATTCAGCTTGATGTGACTAACTGAGCCTTGAATGTACAACTCACGTGATCATTGGTTCCTCTTATCTGGTTGCCTCATTAGATATTGACTGTTGAGGTTTACGCCTCTGCACTCTATAGGATTGAGTGTTTTGGTATTGCACTTGTGCAGTTAATAATCTAGTGGGGATATGGGAAAATTTCTATCTTGGTAAATTTCTTCCTTTGACTCTGGATATTGTTTCATCAATGAGCTGAGTCTTTGTTGTGATGTGCGCACATCTTCACCGGTAACAGCGAGGGGCTGTATATCCCCTGTCCAATCGGACGTTGTAAACAGCGAGGGGGTTGGATGTATATCCCCTGTCCTTATCGACGTAGTTAACAGCGAGGGTTGTATATCCCCTGTCCCAAAAGGGACGTAATTGGCAGCGGAGCCATCTCTTCTAATTGGTTTCATTCCACTCTTGAGTTGTTGGTTCTTGGATTTCTTCTTTCCTTCCCTAGACCTTGTGACTACTTGGGTCTTTCTACTCTTAACTGGAACCTAATCTAACTTAAGCATGGATGTTCACTAACTCCTGGTGTTGTTTAATTGACTAACTTTGTCTTTTCTGTTGACTATCCCTATTCCTTGCTTGTTACTTTGACTTGGTGATTTCGAAGTGCCTTGTTCCTCTGTTTGGTTTTAAGAGTTTCTTTCCAAGTTGCTATATTGTTTAGATTATGTTTTAATTTTTTTTGTTATGAGGATTGTACCAGTTCCATTCCAGGGAACTGACTCACCCCTCCCGGGGTGGGCTGCTTGGTTTTATCTTGCAGGTATAGTTGTTATACAGGTGGCCACGATGATATGAGTGATTGGGGTGGGAATTAGGATTTGTGGAGCGTTGGCCGTATTTTTCTATTGTTAGGTTTAATTTTATGTTTTCTCGAGTTTAGCCGTAGCATTTATAATTTATAAGTGGTAATTGGTGAGGTTTGGTGCCGGGTGCTGGAACCCGATGATCTGTAAGAATCGCCTTAGTATTTTACTTTCCGCTGCATTTATGTTAAATAGGGGCGTTACATTAAATAATAATCAATAGAATTAATAAAAAACGATAATAATTATCATTTGGAAATATGAATTTAAATTTATAAAAAGGTTCATTTCGTCAAACGGGACAACATGTCACGAACGGCATGAAAAACGGGTATAAAACGAGTAAAAAAACAGCTAATATGTATAACGTTAAAAAAATAGACATGGGCCGACCCTCCAAAGGGGCTGGGCCGGCCCAGCAGCCCTCTTCACTCTCAGTAATAGACCAGCCCAAAGAAGAAAAAAAACTTCAACTAATACTATCAAGCCCACATCTCTATTCTTCTTTTCACTCACGTAAGTTGCAACCCTTACTGGAACTCAGAATGGCAATGCTCAAACCTAGCATAATCCCTAATTCTCTCATTCCTCTCTCGCCGTCTCTCTTTCCTCTCTACTCCCGCAACCCTAACCGGTGAAGAATCATGTGCCTCTCTTCTCCTTCTTTCACCCAAAGCCAAGAACAACTCCTCCCTTCTACTGATTTGTTTCCCGGCGGACAAGGAGCATCCACCATCGTCCTTCTCTTCGTATTCGAGTTGGACGCATACTGACGAACAAGGTGCAGTCTTCCACCTTCCTCATGGTTGAGTCTGAAAACAAGTGTTTGGGGCCAGAAATTCGAAGTGATATGCAGTGGTGTACTACAGTTTTGCTCAAGCCGAGAAATAAAGAGATGCTCATCTTGGCCAGATCCGAAAACCACAACAAATTGAGGACATAACCCTTGCCAAAGGGTGGCCTAAGTCAGAGTGAATCGGTTCTGGAAACGCAAAGGTGTACATGAGTCAAATTTACATATTATTTTTGCGTTTTATCCTATTTTAGCTATGTTCAAACCGAAAACAAGAAACATAAACTGTCATCCTTTTTCTTCTATGATTTTCGGCGCTTGAAGCCTGATTTCTCTCATGAAACATTGTATAGTTTCTGGCAAAAACTTGTGCGGTTGTGGTAGCCGATTTCTTGCGAAATTTTGCAAGAACCGTGAACAGAATGTTGTATTTGGACATTCGAATCCAATTTCTAGTTCCTGGTGGACAAAAAAAATTGTATTATGTTGTTCTGTGTTCAAAACCGAACTTAGGGTTTTCTGGGATTGTTGATTATGTGTGCGAGAGATTTGGATTAAGGTGGTACTTAGGATTTGTGAAATGAAGACCCTAAAAAATCGATGTAAGGTTTAGAAAGAGCAAGGAGAAATTTTATGTGACAGATTCAAATATAGGAATCGAAGAAGTAATTTGGGGGTGAAATGCTTGAAACTATGAGAAAATTGTGGGTGGAATTGTAATTATAATATCTTTAGGGCAAAAACGTGAATTTGGAAATGTTGGGCAAAATTGGTAATTTGGAGAAAATTCTGGGAGATTTGGCAATTTCTAGAAATTCAAGGACCTAAGTGTAATTAGGCTTAGGTCAAAAAATTGAGTTGGGAATTTGACAGTCAAAATTGAAGTAGGTAGACAGAATTAAATTGGGGATATGGACTGGTCAACGAAGTCAAACTAGAATGGGGCATGGTCAACATGGGCCAAGTTGAAACTACTTGGGCAACTTGAATTGAGTTGAGGTTGAGGTTAGTTAATTGGATTTAGGCTTAAGCCCAAGTAAGACGAGAACTGAAATATCAATATTGGGCCTCTAGATGGGTTTAATGAAGTTGATAAATCAATGGGGGCAGAAATGATTAAGAAACATGTTCTACAAAAAAAATGTTATAAATTATATGGACATATGAATATATTATAATGTATTATAGGTTATAATTATATTAAGGTTTAAATGTTATAATATAAGGTATATGTTATAAGTGTAATAAAGAAAAAAAATATTGGTGTTGTTTTGTAATTTCTAGAAGTATGGTGGAATTAAATAAAAACCGACAGCTATGGGTCTGTTTGATATTCTATATCACATTATAACTATAGGTTATAAATGATTTAATGATATAATGTGATAATATAAGTTATATAACTATAATATAACATTATATAAATAATGTGTTAATTTTTGTAAATATTAAAGAACACAAGTACTGTTTGGTAATAATGGGTATTTTAGTATGAGAATTTATAATATGGTTTTCAATGTTATAAGGGTATAACATTTATAATATAAGTAGTATTCATTAAAAGAGAATGAATGTATTATAAAGAATTACCATATAATAAATGGTACCATAATACATATATATATAATAAATATATGTTATGAAGTGAGAAATACAATATGGTTCAAAGACCATATAATATCGTAATTAAAATGATATAAGGTAAGAAGAAAAGAATTATAACATTAGATAAGGAAATTCTAATGTTATGTTATACATGAATAATAAGGAGTTGTATACTTCAAAGTATTTTTCAAATGAATTATACAACATTACACTTGGAAAAACTAACCTTAGGAAAATAAATACTAAGGTGAGATGTATAATATATGATTAAGATTATACATGCAATATAGTGATAAACTATATGATATACAAATGTGTATTAAATTACATGCGATAACAAACGTTTTAAGTTAAGTATATTAATATACACGACGTAACCACGCATGTAATGTAGCGTTTTTCCTAATCCCGAGTTAAACAGAAAACCCGACAAACGTTATTAGTTAACACCGGGGAATAAACCGGGATAGATTAGTAACGATACGGGGTGCCGTAGTGTGTTGTTAGTATAAGATGCTGATGCATAGTGTTATGCATATTAATAGATTGTTAGAGGCGTCTCGAGGATCGCCAGAGGATTTAGCTGATTCATACTCCACGGTCTTATAATCCCGGTGCATGGTATGTTATTTATGTGGCTTGATTGTCTCTGAGGATTTCCTCAGTTCAGACATTGTGTGAAAATATGTGTTAAGATTGAATGTCTGCTTGTGTGAGTTAATATGCTTGAGTTGTGTATTAATGCTGCCTTATTATTATTATTGTTGTACGATAACAGTACCGTTCGTATATATGAACATATTATAAAATGAACTAGCAGCAATGATGCTATCTTATATGTGTAATATAAGGAACGTAAGTAAAACGTTGTAGCATTAGGATAATAAGATATATGTATATTATCCAAGACTTATATACGGAGCATGGCCTTTTTAATGCCGCTCTCGTATCTAACACTGGATCCCGAGTCGACATACTCAGGGTTGGACTAACGACCTTAGTCCACTGTGTTAGGAAAATGGTAAGACGATGCGATGGTATAGGTAAGTAAATCAAGAGGATGTGGCTCTTGCTTTGAATTGTGATCAATTAACGATACTAGGATGCCGTGTGGATATCTGTAAGTATCAAGATAAATTTCCAATGGACTACAGATGGTTCGTCGGTCAGAGACTCTACCGCTGGAGTGGCTACTGCCGTGGGTGACCCGCCATAAGAGAGGGGTAACTTAGAGATGCGTCGTTTTAACGAGACGTCGTCATTAGGTATAACTGAACAATTACGAACAGCTATTAGCTCGTACAGTAGGTGAACATTATTTGGGCTTGTATGCCAAGACGGGAATCTATACTCGTTTATAATCCTCATTGTTTCGCCTCGTTGTTCATTGGTTATGCTATGTGGTTATGTGATGTATGTTTGTGGATTTGTTGAATGAGTCGCAGTACTCCTATGTGTGTTGTGAATTGGTTTAATTAAGTCGTTGTACTCATGTCTATGTTGGAATTGTTTGAACGAGTCGCTGTACTCGTGTGTGAATTATTGTGGATTGATTGGTTGAGCAGAGTCGCTGTACTCGAATATGAATTATTAAGTGCTTGGTTGAGTAGAGTCTTCGTGCTCATATATGCGTTGTAACTGTAACACCCCATCTCAATCCAATGTGGTCTCGCAACTTAACAATATATATATATTATATATAATACATGTCACAGCGGAATTCATTACACTCCAGGACCTTGCCACGGTCTGACTAACAGAATATACCGAACATTAGTACATACAAATCCTAACCAATACACACTGGTGGAACGGAAACCTTTTAATTACGGTCCAAAACCGTGTATAATTACGGTTGTGGACCGTAATCTACGCGCGGGCGTCAATAAAGATGGCGACGTCTTTAATTACGGTTTTAAACCGTAATTAAAGGCCCTTTTCCGGCCTGTGTGTCATTGACTTTACATACGGTTATTGGTAAAGCCGTGATCTAAAGTCCTTTGGCGCGCGCGCCGAAGGACTTTAGATCACGGTTTTACCAATAACCGTAATGTAAAGTCGACACTTTAGATGACGGTTTTGGAAATAACCGTCATTTAAAGTCTTTTGGCGCGCGCCCTAAAGGACTTTAGATGACGGTTATTGTTAGAACTGTCATCTAAAGTGTATTTTTTTTTATTATTATTTTTTTTTACAAATCTACACAATTGCAACAGAGACAGAATTGTAACAGATAAGCAACAGAGGGCAAAAACTGCACAATTGAACCACCTGAATCAAATACCAACAACACAAATTCATTCTCTGCGCACAATTGCAACAGAGATAACATCTAATAAAGCACCAGATCGAAAATCTGTAACATATTCAATTGCATATTCAATCTGTTACACAATTGCAACAAAGATAACAATTGCAAATTCATTCTCTGCGCACAATTGCAACAGAAATATTCAATACAACAGCTAGAATCTGTTACAGCAGCAGCAGCTAGCAATTCATTACAAAAAATATAATCTGTTACAGCAGCAGCAACTAACAAAATCAGAGGGCTACAAAGGTAGCAGTGTAACCTATGCATGGTAGATACAGCTAGGATGACTCCCAGCAAGAAATAGCATAAAACAGAAGCGTAAAACAGTACAAAAACGGTGCAGAAAACTGTAAAAAACAAAAATCCATGATAGCAGCATCAGAGCTAGCTAGTCTACCACTCCATTCTCATAAACATGGCTGCCATGCTCTCTCTGACATGCAACAAGTCGGCAGGAGCATAAGTCTTGAATCTGGCATAATGCTCTTTAATCTGCAACAAGAAAGGAATGGAACACATAATGAGTTAAGATAAAGACACAAAAATTTATCGAAAGAATTAAATACAAGACAGCGTTCGTATTACCTTGTCTATATCATTCTTAAAACCTGGGAAGTACCCGCAGAACTCGTACATATACCGTATCACGTAGTACCCGCAACTCTTAGAATCCCTTTGGGTAGGGCACTAAATCACCAAAATTCACAAATGTAAAACAATTGTACAAAGATAATAGCAGCACGAATGAAATACATGAATTACCAAACCTGGATGTCATCGACGGTCAAATCACCAAACTCTCCCTGAGGGGTTTTTTTGTAACAACTGTTACATATATTAACAAAAGCGTTTAGCAAAATGAACAAGTACATTAATTTTGGTTCAAAAAACTTACAAACAATTAAATAGTAATAAAAACTTACTCTTTGATTAAGTCGTCAGTGTTGAATTCTGTCCACTGCCCTAGTGGATCTAGAACGAGCAGAGTAGCGGTGGCAGCGCAGAATATAAACAAAGCCCAGTGGTGGCTACAATGTCAAATACAAAATGAAATGAGAAATGAAGGTAAAAAAGTAGTGTTATACCCAAAATTTTGACCCCCTGGTTAAGGTCTACGAGGTTGTGAGAGCCATCTCCATCAAACAGTAAGAGACTCCGGCCCGATCGGCGTGTTCCAGGGCCTGAGGAGCAGCTTCGTCATTGTCAGGGGCGTTTTCGTAATTTTTAAGGCTTCTGAGTTCTCCTATAGGCTTTCTCTCTCCTCCAAAGGGTGCCCAAATCAGCTCGAAATGCTTTGATATTTTAACCATGATAGAGGATGACATTTTAAGCATAATGGCGTTGGAATTTTGATTTTTCGAACTTCCAATAATTTTCTAGCAATTTCTGACTGAATCTGACGAGAAATTCAATTTAAAAATGCTCCAGCATTTAAAAAATTCGTTTCCACCTCAGAAAATTCATAATATCCATTCTTGACATGTGGTTAAAATTTCATAGCAAAATTCCTTTGGGAAGTTGCTTAGTTAAAATATCGAAAAATCTTACTTTTACTAGATTCTCTTTATCTTTAAGAAGTCTATATAAGGGGATGGGTTTTTGGATAAAATCAGAACCTCACATACCGAAGAACCCTGGAGAGTCAGAAAACACGGCCTCCTCTCTCTCTCTCACGTTTCCAACACCCGGCCACCCAAATCATACTGAAAATCCCCCGAAATCACCATCTAAACACGTTTTCCAATCCCCAAAGCACCAATAATCATCAAAACCTCACAAAAACACCTCTAAAACGTGAAGAACAGCAAGAACAACCAACAACCAGAAGCTTGGGTCGAAATCCTCTCGGGTCTGCCATCAACGGAGCACTCGACGAGTCCCGGTGTGAAGAAACGTTTGAATCCGAAGGTAAAACAGTAGAAGAAACTCCACTTCCCTGATTCACCACGGTATTATCTGTCTTGCCTCAAAATTTGGGCTCAAACTAACCTTCGTAGGCTTCTGTATTGCTGTTTATTTAAGCCTCTGTCAGATAACTTGTTTGCTAAGTTTCGTGCTTAATTCGAATTCAAATTGAAAACTTTCAATCACTAACGTCTTGTACATCTTTCAGGCTACACACCCATAAAATTTGAGCTCAAAACACCCTCGGGAACCTTCTGAAAACCCTGTCCGTGGGTGGTCCGTGACCTCGGACCTATGGTCCGGGACCTCGGACGCGTTGTCCGAGACCACGGACACCCACGGACGGCGGCGGGATTTTAAAAATTCAAAATTTAGGTTTTTCTAATAATGTCCGGGCCCACGGACATCCTGTCCGTGGCCCCGGACTTTGCAAAATTTTCTTTTCCTTTAATTTCGACTTTTCTGTATATTAGGTTAACTGGGGTCCGTGGTCTCGGACGTTTGGTCCGTGGCTACGGACGTAAGCAAAATTTGACCTAATTCTGCCTCCGAAACCCTAGTTTAGGTAGCTTTTAATTTCACTTTAATCTCTGTCAAAAAATGTAAAACAAAAAAAAAAACAGAAGCTCGCGCACTTAGGTTAAAACGACTCGTTAAGCCGTAAATAAACTAAGTAGAGGAAAAACGACCTAGGAGGGGTAATGAAAGTAATTGAACCCTAATTAAGTCGAATACCAAGCCCCCGAACCCGAACTCTCCTTTCCTAATTTAATCTAGGTCAAAATTAGGTGGCGACTCATAATAGGTTCCAGTGAGCTAGCTTAGGTTTTAATAATTATTGTTATACGACATAGTTATTAATCTTAGGTTATAAGTGGACCTAAAACCCGTTTAGATCCTAATCAATTTTAATCAACATAGGATAGGGTTTAAAATCGAGGCTCACAGACTGGCGACTCTGCTGGGGACAACTTCTTAATTTTAACTTGTTTAATTTTAAGAAAGAGGGCTTAACTCGAAATTTGTTATTTATGGCTTTATTACTTTGTTTGTTTACTTTTGTGTGCACTTTAATTTCTGCACCTTTGCATCATATGAGAGCGAGGGTCCACACGAACCGATTTCACCCCCCGGACCCGTTTGAGGGTCCCCTGTCAGGGACTCACACCTTTTAGGTGATGTGAATAAGCGGGGGAAAGAGGAGGATGTCGTCTAACCACATCCCTTAATACCTGGGCTTTAGCCCAAGCGTTTTCCTGGCAGTGCCCTTACCTAGCCCATTGTTTGGTCAGTCAAAGACCCGACCGTGGACGCACACCTTCAGGTGATGTGAAAAAAGTGGGGAAGCCCAAAGAGAATAGCGTGCAAGCCCTATTCCTTTGTGGTGACCTGGGCCCATGCCCCAAGCACCTCTCCGGATCGATCCATACCCAATTTGGTTGAAGCGTCTAGTAAGGACATGTTGAACTTGTGTGGGCCTTGTTTGCTTGTATGATCGGCGCACTGCCAGCCTAGAAATTGATAGGAACTCTTCCTATGTCAACTCAGCCCAACCTGGAATTCACGACTTCATTGTTTGCGGCCCTAAGGCCCTGTTTGGTTTGAATAAATGAATTGTTTGTTTGGGCTCTAGCCCAAAAGTTCAGACCTAGGTGATTTCTCTCTTTCGGCCCAATTTGAATTATCAATTTAGTTCTAGGCCCATGAAACAAATCCACCGAAAGCAGTTCATGAAAATCCATCAGGCCTTTCCGTTTCAGGGTTTATTCTAGTCTAGAAAGACTTTCCACTCGGGCTTTGGCCCAAAATCCTAGGTATAAGTATCATCTTTTAGGCCCAATCAGAAGTACTCGGCCCCAAATTCCAATTCACATCTGGGACATGGTTTAGAAATCATTTCGGCCCATGCGCCCTCTTTCTAGCCCAAACACATTTGGCCCAGGTGCCAAATTCTTAGAATATTCAAGTGCCACACTCATAACTCACTTAATCTGGGCCCATAGACCAATTCATAGTTGTGGCCCACGAACTTTGCTCTGAAACCAAAATTTTGGCCCATAGCATAAAACATTTGAATCCCAGATAGTTTGTGCAACCCATTCATTCTAGTTTCTGGCCTCAAGGCCCAACAAGATCATCAAACGAATCTTAGGCTTCAAGGTTTCTCTCTCGGCCCAGTGGCACATTCACGGTCCATGTGGCTTCTTCTTCGGCCCGTTTACTCCACTTCCAGATTAAGGGTATTCAGGCCCGCACATCCATTCGAGTCTAGAAGTCCCTCTGGCCCATATTTCTTACTTCAATCTGAAATCGTTCTGGCCCAAGTGCCACAATCCCAAATCATTCCGGCTCAAGTGCCATTTTCCTAAACACATTCAGGCCCAAGCGCCACATCCTCAAACACTTTCTGGCCCAAGTGCCACATATTCTAAACATTCCGGCCCTAGTGCCACAGTCTCACAACATGTTCTGGCCCCAGTGCCGCATCCTCATTCCGTCCCGAGTGCCAACCCGCTTATGAATCATTCTGGCATGTGTGCCTCACCTTCAATTCATCCAGGCCTGAGTGCCTATCCACATCCACTACCTTGATCACATACATCCCATGTGTCTCGCCACACTCCCCTCTCCACATGAAACTCATTCTTGCGCAGGGAATATCTCACCACCTTGTCGGCTTCCACCACTTGTCACCTCTCAATAGAAAGTTTCACCGTACACTGAAAGAATCCCACTACCATGTTTACTTTCATCACTACATCACTCCACCAAAACAGCAAGACTTCATCACCACGTACCACCACACATACAGCCACCTCCAACGGATAACTTGGGTATTCAAAAGGCTTGTCAAAAAACCCCACAACAATACTGGGGGCAATCTGAGTTAAGGAATGATAATGTCTATTTCTTTTTGTTTAAATGTGCAAACAAGTCTCTGAGTGAACGCTTCGCGAGAGTGCCTTGAGCGGTAAAACCAAGAGTGAGAGAGCGTGTCATTTTCACACGACTCCAGAGAGATCACACTCAAAGGTAAGGTAAACGGCATGACTCCGATCGAAGGAGATATTTTGTAAATTTACGCCTAAACCTATGAAAAGTAACAAAGAACGGATACACAACTATTAGGGATGACGAAGAAGCACCTAGGTACAGCACCACACAGCCAAAAGCTTGTGAACCTTGACATTAAACCTAGGCACCCCCGCTGAGCTTTTCATATATGACCTCTTTTACAACACTACAAGCTCCACAAACAAGTCAGCCAATGATGAATTACCGACCCGGTGACCAAAGGAAGCAAGGAGCCCGATTTCCGAGCAACAACTTCACAAGTCCAAAGAAGCAAAACTGCTACCAGTGTGACGAAGCGATCCGCAAATGGTCCCAAAGTGACACAGGATCCAAATGAGCTAACATCAAAAACAGCTCTCAGAGTTCAAAGCCGGGAAACACAAGAACCCGAAGGAAAGGAGATTCAAAGAAAGGCGAACCTGAAAAGCCTCGAAGAAATCCAAAATCGGAAAAAAAGAGAGAAGGTGCAAGGAACAACAAAAGTTCCAAGTCCCAAGTTCACAAGCGAAATCATCACGAAGTAGCCCAAACGACTTCAAGGCAAGAAGACAAGTCCGGAAGACAGTGCAAGTTGCAGCTTTGGTCACCCTTATAGCTCCACATATCCTAAACATTCCTCCATTGTCCTTCATCACCCCATAGCCACGTTATAAGCTTAAAGACTTCCGACCTAGTAGTTGTGTATCTAATCACGTGAAAGTAACAGGTTGAACGCGTAAATCTAACAAATGTCAAATTCAATGGTCGAGATGTCTTGTCCAAAAGGAGAGCATGAGTGCGAGCATAAAAACACTTTGAGTGTAGGATAGAAAGCACCACATCAAGATGAACCTTGACCTTGTGAGAATGAGACTTGTTTTGCGCAATTAATCAAAGAAAGAAAATACTGGGGGCAATCGATCGTTCCGATCGATTGCCAAAAGTCCTAAAGAACTCAGATTGCCTTAAGGAAAAATACTGGGGGCAATTGTTGGTCCCAACATTGCAACAAAGACCGATTGAGTCCCAAAAATCCAAAACCCAAAGGGTCAAACCCTCTTCATATCACACAGGCCCGTCCTAAGCCCTACCTCCACTCAAACATCCGCAGGCCCGTCCTAGGCCTTACTCCACATTCAAACATCCTCAGGCCCGACCTAAGACCTTCCTCCACATTCAAACATCCATAGGCCCGTCCTAAGCCCTCCTCCACAACAAATCCCCCCAGGCCCGTCTTAAGCCCTACCTTCGCATTCAAGCACCCGCAAGCCCGTCTTGAGCCTCACCGTCTCCAGGTTTGACATAAGCCCTAATCCTCCTACATCCATTTAGACCCATCGTACATTTACTCACTTTCACTTAGAGCTACCCTATAGGCCCGTCATAAGAACCTAGATTCCACCTTTAGGCTCGTCATAAGACCTAGCTCCAACCCTTAGGCCCCATAAGACCTAGATTCCACCTTTAGGCTCGTCATAAGACCTAGCTCCAACCCTTAGGCCGTCAAAGACCTAGACCCACCTTTAGGCTCGTCATAAGACCTAGTTCCAACCCTTAGGCCCGTCATAAGACCTAGATTCCACCTTTAGGCTCGTCATAAGACCTAGATCCAACCTTTAGGCTCGTCATAAGACTAGAACCTCCCTTTAGGCTGTCATAAGACCTAGTTGCATTCCCTTAGGCTCGTCATAAGACCTAGAACTACCTCTTAGGCTCGTCATAAGACCTAGATCCAACCTTTAGGCTCGTCATAAGACCTAGAACTACCCCTTAGGCTCGTCATAAGACCTAGATCCAACCTTAGGCTCGTCATAAGACCTAGAACCTACCTTTAGGCTCGTCATAAGACCTAGTTTGCATTCCTAGGCTCGTAGTAAGACCTAGCATAACTTTTAGATTACCCACTCTCATCAAATACATTGCATTCATCTCATTCATATAGGCTCGTCATAAGACCTAGTGGCATTATCAGGCGCGTCACAAGACCTGGCGACAGAAAAGTTGGCGAGGTGATGGCAATAAATCCTCCTTTTGCGATGTCATTATTTTCGGGATCAACGAATGGTGGGCAAAGGCAATAAGTCCCCAGGGTTTTTACCAGGAGTTATCCTGCACACCGGCTTGTGGGGGCGATGGCAATAAGTCCACATTGGTCCAGCCATAGGCAGTATGAATCGGCAGGGTTTCGGTCCCCAAGAAGCATCCGAAGCATCATCAGCAGCATTAGCTCATCAGCATCATAAGCATATTAGCATCCAACATCATTATCGGCATTATCATCAGCATCAGCATCATTTGCATCATTAGCATTTCAGCATTCTTGCATTTGCATCCAGTTTTCACATCCTAGGCAGTCAACGCCTTAGAATAGCTTGACATCATTTTCACCACTTTAGGTAGTCAGCGCCTTAGAATAGCTCGACAGCATATCATCATTTCAGGTAGTCAACGCCTTAGAATAGCTTGACATCATTTTCACCACTTTAGGTAGTCAGCGCCTTAGAATAGCTCGACAGCATATCATCATTTCAGGTAGTCAACGCCTTAGAATAGCTTGACATCATTTTCATCACTTTAGGTAGTCAGCGCCTTAGAATAGCTCGACAGCATATCGTCATTTTAGGTAGTCAACGCCTTAGAATAGCTTGACATCGTATCATCCTTATAGGTAGTCGGCACCTTAGAATAGTCTGACATTACCTCATTATTACCTTTAGGTAGTCAGCGCCTTAGAAAAGCTCGACAATGCTTTGTAGCTTAGGTAGTCAGCGCCTCCGAATTGCTAGGCATCGTTAACCCGGTTTCACACAACGTGGAGGATTCTGTGGAGTCCAAAATTTTGGGGCACCACTCAAGCATCAACCAGACTTTTCACATTCGTTACAAAGTCCAGTTGACGGGGGGCAATCTGTTATACCCAAAATTTTGACCCCCTGGTTAAGGTCTACGAGGTGTTGTGAGAGCCATCTCCATCAAACAGTAAGAGACTCCGGCCCGATCGGCGTGTTCCAGGGCCTGAGGAGCAGCTTCGTCATTGTCAGGGGCGTTTTCGTAATTTTTAAGGCTTCTGAGTTCTCCTATAGGCTTTCTCTCTCCTCCAAAGGGTGCCCAAATCAGCTCGAAATGCTTTGATATTTTAACCCATGATAGAGGATGACATTTTAAGCATAATGGCGTTGGAATTTTGATTTTTCGAACTTCCAATAATTTTCTAGCAATTTCTGACTGAATCTGACGAGAAATTCAATTTAAAAATGCTCCAGCATTTAAAAAATTCGTTTCCACCTCAGAAAATTCATAATATCCATTCTTGACATGTGGTTAAAATTTCATAGCAAAATTCCTTTGGGAAGTTGCTTAGTTAAAATATCGAAAAATCTTACTTTTACTAGATTCTCTTTATCTTTAAGGAAGTCTATATAAGGGGATGGGTTTTTGGATAAAATCAGAACCTCACATACCGAAGAACCCTGGAGAGTCAGAAAACACGGCCTCCTCTCTCTCTCTCACGTTTTCCAACACCGGCCACCCAAATCATACTGAAAATCCCCCGAAATCACCATCTAAACACGTTTTCCAATCCCCAAAGCACCAATAATCATCAAAACCTCACAAAAACACCTCTAAAACGTGAAGAACAGCAAGAACAACCAACAACCAGAAGCTTGGGTCGAAATCCTCTCGGGTCTGCCATCAACGGAGCACTCGACGAGTCCCGGTGTGAAGAAACGTTGTGAATCCGAAGGTAAAACAGGTAGAAACTCCACTTCCCTGATTCACCACGGTTATCTGTCTTGCCTCAAAATTTGGGCTCAAACTAACCTTCGTAGGCTTCTGTATTGCTGTTTATTTAAGCCTCTGTCAGATAACTTGTTTGCTAAGTTTCGTGCTTAATTCGAATTCAAATTGAAAACTTTCAATCACTAACGTCTTGTACATCTTTCAGGCTACACACCCATAAAATTTGAGCTCAAAACACCCTCGGGAACCTTCTGAAAACCCCTGTCCGTGGGTGGTCCGTGACCTCGGACCTATGGTCCGGGACCTCGGACGCGTTGTCCGAGACCACGGACACCCACGGACGGCGGCGGGATTTTAAAAATTCAAAATTTAGGTTTTTCTAATAATGTCCGGGCCCACGGACATCCTGTCCGTGGCCCCGGACTTTGCAAATTTTTCTTTTCCTTTAATTTCGACTTTTCTGTATATTTAGGTTAACTGGGGTCCGTGGTCTCGGACGTTTGGTCCGTGGCTACGGACGTAAGCAAAATTTGACCTAATTCTGCCTCCGAAACCCTAGTTTAGGTAGCTTTTAATTTCACTTTAATTCTCTGTCAAAAAATGTTAAAAAAAAAAAAAAAAAATAGAAGCTCGCGCACTTAGGTTAAACGACTCGTAATAAGCCGTAAATAAACTAAGTAGAGGAAAAACGACCTAGGAGGGGTAATGAAAGTAATTGAACCCTAATTAAGTCGAATACCAAGCCCCCGAACCCGAACTCTCCTTTCCTAATTTAATCTAGGTCAAAATTAGGTGGCGACTCATAATAGGTTCCAGTGAGCTAGCTTAGGTTTTAATAATTATTGTTATACGACATAGTTATTAATCTTAGGTTATAAGTGGACCTAAAACCCGTTTAGATCCTAATCAATTTTAATCAACATAGGATAGGGTTAAAATCGAGGCTCACAGTTAGCTAATTAGTATGTAATTTTATATTAGAACTCACGTTTGGTGATACGGCATTAGAATGAATAATTTATTCTGTTGATCAACAACATTGAAGCAATGAATCATGTATTCACAAAACCTCCCCGGGTCCCTAGTGACTGAGTCGTACGATAAACGCTCCGGGCACACCGCAGTAATGGATGTCATGTCCTTCTCAACATCTCTCAAGCAGACATCTATTATATCACATGTACTATAAAAAGTTAGCCAATGCAACTTCATAGATACTTATTCTATATGTTTTACAGTATGAAGAAAGAACACTTACTTTAGATAAGCTTGAATAATGTTAATGTTCAGATAATCTCCACACATCATCTCTCTGATGTCCTCAAAGTTGATTGCCGTCATCATATCTTCTTCGTAGTGTGAAACATCGACTTTGGAAGCGTCATCATGAAGTTGTTAGTTTGAGATGACTTCAAACATGATCTTGTCGTAGAGATTCATCTGCTTGGCCCCCAAAACATTAACAAGTTTTTGTGGCAGTGCGAGCTTATTTTTAGGCGCCTCAGAAGTCCTGGTGCGACCCCGGACGGGCGCTGGATTCTTACCTTTCGCACCCCGTAACACTGGATTCTTACCCTTCACACACAAACAGTAAAGCATAAATGTAAAGATAATTACTAATTGATTATTATAGTAACATTAAACATTTATCTAGAACATACCCTTGTACTTCTGACAGGATTCGCCGGCGCGCAGATCTCTTCTTCTTTGGGCCGGGATACGCGGCGAGGAAGCTCAGGGATCTCAGGATTCGCCGGCGCGCTGGTCTCTTCTAGTCTAGGCCGGGTTACGCGGCGAGGAAGCTCAGGGATCTATAATAGATTAGATTAGACACTTAATGCTAAATAATGCATTTTATTAGATACTAAATGGTTGTCAAACAGTCTTACCTCATCGGTGACAACAATATAACATGCTGGCCAGGGCAATATGTCTCCCTTCGCTTCGATCAGCGTGCATTTGTTGTCAAACGCCATCGGAAGGTATGCATGCTAAAATCCATCAACTATCAAGTCCAAGGTCACACGCGCGTAGAATGGGGGTAGACGTACGAAACTGATGAGCGTGAGTGGACCTGATGGCAACACCGTCCCGTAGGCCGCATCTACAGGGTGCCCATCTAATGGTATTTGCAGACGACATTTTTTTGCTCCTTTAATAAATAGAGATAATACGTGAAATAAATAAGTGAGTCCAATCTAATACTATTTAAATAACTTTATTTTAGGAGAAAAATAGTTAAACAAAGTTAACCTGGATGTTGGCAAACGGGTACGGGTCAGCGGTCGGAGCACAACTAGACGAGGAAGAAAGTCAAGGAGGATCTAGCTGCTGCTGCTGAGTAGTCGCATGTGAAATCGCATTCAACGCTTCCTGCAGCCTCTCCTCGATAGCCCGGCGCTCAGCAGCCTGTTTCTCGTCATTAGCTTGGCGCTCAGCAGTGAACTTACGCTCTACCATCGCCTCGACTTCAGCAGCAGCACTCATCTGACCCTTCCTAGCAGATGGCGGGAATACGTTCTTCTGACGTACTTCTCCCCCAAATCCTCTAACACGCCCGGGTGATCCTTCTTCCCAAGCATTTGATTCAGCGCGTCGTCTTGAGAAGGAGGAGCGTGTAAGTCTACTTCTCATCTCTGTGCCGCTTCGTACTGTCCAATTATCAAAGAAGTTAATGACGAGATTTAAGATCAACAAACACTTGAGTATATAAGTAAATTATTTAACAGCTACTTTCAAATACTTACAATTTGGTTAGCCAGTTGTTCCATCGCAGCATTAGGAAATATCCTCTGACCTTTGCTGGTTGTTTTCTGGCGTCCCAGAATGTACATCTGCACCCTCCTCGCCTCAGAGACATCCTCGATCGGGCATTCACTTCCATCCTCGTTCCTCCGTGTCAGCAAACCAGCTTCTTTCCATCCCTCGAGGCTGCCCACATATCCCTTTCGTCCCATGGTGTGGGGTGGGGTAGAGATTAGCTTCACGGTTTTGCCGTGCTTGTTCTTGTACTTGCTGTTAAGAAAGTACAACAGGAAATTAATTAGAAAATCAGGGATAAAGCATTATGAGCATTAATTAAGAAAAGAGTACACACAAACATACCCTGAACTCGGGGGTGGCGTGCCGCTCAATGAACTCCTTCCACTCCTCTTCAGTGATCATGCCATTGTACACAACATACGGCGGAGGCTCACGTGGGGGCACCCTGTTGATCCAATGCTCAACCAAGTAGTGGCGGAATGATTTAGCTTTGCCGGCCACCAAAGAAAGAACGGTCTTCTTCACTTCTTCTGGGATCTTGTACCGTTCTTGCACCTTCTTCCAGATGGTCTCCTTTACTTCTTCCGGGACTTGTTTCCATGTGTGGTTGATGCAGCAATGTGATCTGGCCAGAGTTCCTAGCATACTAGCGAACTCTGACCTGCTGCCCCCACCATACCTCCCATACTGGTCCCACAGATGACTAATCTCATCTGGTTTCTGCAGTTTTAACCCATGGGTCGGACCTCTACCTCTGGGTCTCTGAGTAGCACTCGTAGAAGGTGCACTCATGGAAGGGCCAACAGCAGCAGCAGCAGATGTGGATAGGGCAACAACAGCAGCGCCAGATGTAGATGGGACCGGTACCATTTGCTGCTCATTTTCCTCCTCCTGACGACAAAATAAATCGAACTCTTCATCAGCCATGTCCTGATCAGCCATGCCTGCAAGGATTGAAATACAATTTGAATTAAATTAAGCATTTCATAATGGTCATAAACAAGCAATAAATAAAAGAGTGTTAATTTCATATAAATTTTTATAGTAATAACTTACATATACCATTATCTCTCAACCCACATTCCCTCGTTATGGTCTGATCGTATATACTCACGATGACCTGTGACCTCAGCCTCTTCCAATGAAATAGGAACAGTTGGAGGTTCATCTTCTGCATCATACTCATCAACCACACCATCACACCAACTATTCCTCTTCTCCCTTTAAGCACAACAGACCATCTAGGATTACAGGGATCAGTTACATAAAATATCTGCTTAACCTTCGTCCCAACAACGAATGGCTCAACCGTGGGAGTAGCTCTAGACAGATCAACCAGTTTCATACCATGCTCCTCCTCACGGTAGCCATGATTGTTGTTAACCCAGTTACAGCGGAAAACACACATTTCGTAGTTGTTGTAGTCCAATACCCAGATGTCTTGTATAACACCGAAAATGATTGTTGTACTGAGACAGGACTATGACCCACGACACCGGTGTCATATAAGTTTTGATAAGCTTCAAGCTCTACACCACTGTTTTGATTCGTTGACTTCTGATCCTGACGTTCTGTGAAAAAGGTGAATCCGTTGACATCGTACCCCTCATAAGAAATTACATCCAGATTTGGTCCAAATGCAACTACTTTAATCAGTTCAGGCACATTCGTGGACTGATCGGACAACACTCTCTCTTTGAACCATCGGACAAATGTCCTATTCTGCTCATTTTGTAGTCTAACGTCACTCATGTTTGGATATTGTGCTCTTAAAACACACAAGTGTTCATCAAAGTATGGTTCAACATCTTCAAGATGACTTAGCACAACTAAATGAGCTTTGTTAAGAGTGTCTATGTCAATTCTTTTCAGTTTCCTTCCAACCGTGCCAACACCCTTCAATCTGCCCTCGTGTCTAGAACGTGGAAGTCCAATGGTATCGACACCTTCTAGGTAATTGGTGCAGAAGTCTACAACTTCCTCTGTGATAGTGCCCTCTATAATACTACCCTCTGGGTGACGACGGTTCTTCATTTTCTTCTTCAGGACACCCATGTACCTTTCGAACGGATACATGTAGCGAAGGTACAAAGGACCACACATCAGAATCTCTCTTACAAGATGCACGAGGAGATGTATCATTATGTCGAAGAACGATGGAGGAAAATACATCTCCAGCTGGCACATTGTCACAATAAGATCCTTTTGTAATTTAGACAGAGTGTCCACATCAAGAACCTTAAACGAAATGGATTTGAGGAAGACACTAACGTTTGTGATTGGGTGTCTGACAGCATCCGGCAAGATCCCACGTAGTGCAATTGGCAAAAATTCTTGAAGTAGGACATGATAATCGTGAGATTTCATTCCTACTAATTTGAAATCTGTCATGGACACTAGGTTTCTTATGTTTGAGGAGTAACCTGATGGCACCTTGATGTTGTAAAGGGTACTGCATAGACTATGTTTCTCTTCTTTAGATAGAGTGTGACAGGCAGGAGGCAAGAATGTGTGTTTTCCACGTTCTTGCGGGCCAAGCTCTGTGCGTATGCCCAACTCAATTAAATCTTTTCTTCCTTTCAAATGATCCTTTGTCTTTCCTTTTATGTTCAAAAGAGTGCTAGTGATACTTTCACCCACGTTCTTCTCGACATGCATCCCATCGATACAATGTCTAACCTCCAGATGCTGCCAGTACTGCAGTTCCCAAAATATTGATTTCTTTTTCCAGACACTTTTTTCACCACTTTTGGTTGGCGGCCCGAAGTTGTTCACAATATTATCCAACTTTTTGTAAATCTCTGTACCTGTCAAAGGCTGGCGCGCCATGCTGTGATCAGTTTTCCCATCGAACTCTTTCGCCATCTTTCGATACTTATGTCCTTTTGGAAGCATTTTTCGGTGGCCCATATACACGGTTTTCCCACTATGTTTCAAGCGAATGCTACAAGTGTTTTCACCACAAATCAGACACGCCAACGCCCCCTTGATTGAATAGCCTGAAAGATTACCATAGGCGGGGAAATCATTGATTGTGCAGTACAACATAGCACGCAAATTGAAGTCCTCTTTACTGAATGAGTCGTAAACCGTAGCCCCTTCATTCCACAAGAGTTGTAGATCCTCTATCAAAGGTTGTAGGAATACGTCAATTTTGTTGCCCGGTTGCTTTGGACCAGATATTAACAAAGACAACAAGATATGTCTTGGTTTCATGCATAACCACGGCGGTAGATTGTAAATAACCAAAAGCACAGGCCAGGTACTGTGTATGCTACTCAAAGTACCGTAAGGGTTCATCCCATCCGTGCACAAGCCTAGCCTTAGGTTTCTCGGTTCGTTACCAAACTCAGGAAATTTTACGTCTATGTTTCTCCACTGTGGTGCATCAGCGGGATGTCTCAATCTGCCATCCTTTTTCCTGTGAACTGAATGCCACCGAAGATTCTCTGCGTCTTTCTCAATGGAGAACAAACGTCTGAACCTTGGAATGATGGGCAGGTACCACAGTACCTTAGCTGGTGAACCTTTCTTACTACCGTTGATGTGAGTTGTTTGTTGTTTATATACCGTGACGCTCCACATGCTGAACAGCTTTCAGCAAATTCATCCGATTTCCAAAACAGCATGCAACCATTTGGACAAGCATGAATTTTCTGGTACCCCATACCCATTGGGCACATCATTTTTTTGGCTGAGTACGTAGTCGTTGGTAAAACGTTGTCCACCGGAAGAACGTATTTTATAGTTCCAGGAGGTCAGTGAAACTTACGTCGCTCCAGCCATGTTTCGCTTTCAAGTTGAATAGCTTGAGGACGACACTCAACTTGCTTAACTTTGTAGGGTCACACCCGGGGTACAACGGTGTTTTGGATGAATCCAACAAATTTTCATGCTTGTCTGGCGTGTTAGAGTGATGTCGTTCCACATCTTCGAGCATAGTCTCAATGTCATCATCCCAGAAATCTGGCTCAACGTTCGCTGTAACGTCTTCTAGATCACCAGCAACTGTATCATCTCCAAGTTCTGTTTCTGTGTTTGCCTGACCATTATCCCCTTCGTCAGGCTTAATAACATCGAACGCACTCTGACCATGCCATCGGATTATGTCTTGGAAATCTTTTGTAAAACCGCGGCGGATCAGATGTTCCTTAATTGTTTCAACGCCGCGATATCTCAGATTGTTTTGGCAGTCGATACACGGACAAAATATGTATCCGTTGTCGGTTTCAGATTGTTCGCCAACACCGTGCATAACTTATCAACTCCTTCTAAAAACTTGTCGTCCAAATTTCCGCTGTAAATCCACGAACGTTCCATCTCCTTCTAGCTATTTATATGAAGGCAGCCATTTCATACCGTCACCCGTGGCAGAGTCTTTACACTTTTGTATCTTATCAACCTAAATCCATCTATGAGTATTAAATCCCACCGGTGAACGTGTTTTTAATATGTAATTTATTGAAAATTTCGGCAGCATCTCCCTACAGTTCTTCAAATGCACGATATTATGATATTAATCAATAATATATGCATTCGAAGAACAATAAAGAGATACTGCTGAAATAATCAATAAAGTACAATTAAAAACACATTCACACCCTAGGTGTGAGATTTAACAATCATGGACAGTCCCGACAGGGACTGCCGAAGATATACCTCTATTAGGTATATCTTGGGCGGATAACTATGTTTGGTAGTTTGTCAAATATTATATGTATATATGTAAATCTTACCTCTGGTAGACGATTAGCCGATGCTAAGACGGTTGAGGTCGGAAGCCAAAATAAAGTCGTAGTCCTGATGCATAAATGAAAAACGACAACATTAGAATTCATTAAAAAATCAAGGTTAAATGCTAGCTAAACCGCGGAAAAAAATCGACAGCATCTCCCCTATATTTCTAACGTCTCCAAATCAGTTTTATCAAAGTCAAATTTGCATGCACCATCTAGAACTAGTAACATACATAAACTTATCTTATTCTACTATATATGAAGTTTATTTATGACCTTCTCTGCAGTACTTCAGATTGAAGGACTGAAACTAGTCATTCTAGAACCATTAAAATACCGAAACTCATCTTATTCTTTCTGGTGGTTATAACAATAGCATTGTTGATTCCTGTCACAGATTGTGAATCAAACAGAGAGCATCTGGCATAGCAGATTGAGCAGTTGAAAATGAGCTATTTTCAGGAATCGGTAATATACTTGAACTTACTTTCTTTCCTGTGGCAGTTTTAAGTAGTAGCATTTTTAAAACTACACTATTATTTATTAATTGTAATACTAAATGCTAAGAATAAATAAATACAGCAGTTTACAGTTTGCTTTGCAAAATTACCGTTACTAAGCACCGAAGTGGGCAAGTAGTGTAGAAATCAGCCCACGAACTAGGTTGCAATTAACTGTGAATCTGGGCACAAATATATGAACAAGGTTTAGAACATTTGCCATTACACTCTCAGGATTCGATAGAAACGAGGTTAGAACTTGCAATCAAAATGCATGTATATGAACAAAGTTAGAAAAAAACGACAATCAATCGATCGCATACCCAATACGCGATAGAGAGGTCGACGGTGAGACCAGTGGTAGATGGGTGGTGACCGGCGGCGATGGGAGTGACAAAGGTGGTGGAAGCGACGGCGGCGATGGCCGTTAGCAAGGTGACGGGAGAGAGGAGGCGATTTCAGTGAGGAAGGTAGCGCGAAAGAAGAGTTACTGTAAGTACAGTGTGCAGAGTAAACGGGCAAATGTTGTAGTTAAAAGAACTTTAGATTACGGTTTACATGAAAACCGTAATGTAAAGTCACACTTTAAATGACGGTTCTTAAAGAACCGTAATCTAAAGTGTAACGAAATAAAAAAAATAGCGCGAAAATTATTTGGCCTATACTGGGTTTCGAACTCAAGATCGATGGTGTTGACTCATGTACCCACGGCCATTAAGCCATGAGTCTTATTCGATCAAACATATGTAACACATTAATATAAAGTTATTTTTAATCTAAAATACACTGATAAACGACGTCGTTAACTATAATTTAGATTACGCGCGGCGTCGAAAAAATTAAATAACACGGGAAATATTTGGCGTCAGGTGAAAACGACGTCGTTGACCATCAGTCGGAGGTAGGCGCGCCTTTTTTAGGACGGACTTTAGCTGACGGTTATTAGTAAACCGTAATCTAAATCCGTTGACCGTAAAGCGCGCGACAACACGGGACTTTAGATTACGGTTTCACTGATAACCGTCATCTAAAGTCCGTCCTAAAAAAGGCGCGCCTACCTCCGATCGATTATTGCTTACGGTTAATTCAATAAACGTCGTTAATTAACTCCGGCCTTCATATTAATTACGGTTTCTGTTAAAGCCATGATTAAACCACCGTCATTAAAGGCTTCCGTTCCACCAGTGACATATCCTTCTTACAATCCCTCACAACCTATACATCTTACTAACTCAAATTGCCATACAAGTGTACATGCACAACTCGTAGGCCACACTTAACCTGTAACGCTTGTACCCCATCTTACTCTCGTGACGGCCACCTCCTGACGTTCACCTGTGTAGTAAAAACAGCCCCAAAGGGGGTCAGCACGAATGCTGGTACGATCCTCTCATGGCCCCCAAGCTAACGTGGCTACGACGACTAATTGTCGATAGCATGGAGGTGATTAGATGCACAACATAATAGAAAGTGCAGTAAACAACAATCCAAATATGAACAATCAAAGTTCAAACATAATGAACGACTTAAATGTGTTCCCTTAATTAGAGAGTTAATTATTTAACTCCTTAAGTTATGTTTCCTCTTAATCTTAGTCCATCCTTATCTTACCTCAATCTTAGTCTTATCTTAGACATAGAAACAACATCCTTTAAAAACGAATGGATGTAGCTTATCTTAGTCTTATAATACAAACCATCCTTAAAAAGGAATGGTTGCAACTTATCTCAAACCTTATCTTAATCTTAAATACAAACCACTCTTTAAATAGAAATAATTGTATCTTACCTCAATGTTTATTTTTGTCGGGTCAAAAGCGACCCTAGCCAATGAGCTATTAACTCCACTAGTTGAATAAACAACTTATCTTATAATTTAGGATTTAGGTGATCCTACCGCACCATCTTAATGCCTCCTACCTTGGACTGTATGTCCAATGTAGCTGAGCCGGCAACCGACCCTAGGAAACAAGTCCGAAGACAAGTCCTTAAGCGGAAGTCGGATCTGCTATAGATACCGACCCCCTTATTCCTTAGCATGCATGACCGGAGTCAGTCCCGGGTTCCTCACTCCCCCCTTAAGTTCCAGTTAGTAGAAATCTCAAGACAATGTTTGTTGGTTAACCTCTTTCGGTTTATAACAAACTAATATTAGGGAGCGTTCCTTAGTCTCACTCAATTCCTTACTAAACGTTGGTTAGTAAGTTCTCACGGTAAGTTGTGTTAGTTTTCAAACATCACACAACAATACAATAAACATAATATTCCGGTTGCATGCTTTATCTTGTTTAGTGGGCACACAAAAACAAATAGCACACAAGCCGAGGGACACCTCGTTAGCAAGCAGGTCACAAGAAGAACTGTACCGTTCAACGTTGGTCGTTTGGTTGCTTACTCTCCTCCGGAGTCCAAACTCTCAAGTCCTAAAACATTGATTCAGTTTCAGGTTGTTAATCACTTAACTTAATTCAACTTCATTAACTTACTTAACCCATAATGATTCCCCACCTAACACCTCTTAAGTTTTACAACTTATTCTTACAACTTAACCTTAAACTTTTAAGTTTATACTTAACTTAATCCCTTAGGTCTTTATACCTCTAATCATCAATGCCCTCTTAAGGGGTACCATTAATACCACGAAGCTTCCTTAGGGTTTCTCTCTCTTTATTTTGACAACTTAAGGGTCGACCGACCTTACCGACCGACCTTACCCAAGGTCGGTCCATTCCAGAACTTATTATCGTTTGAAAATTTTTCCCCGACCGACCTTGCAAAGTCTGTCCCAAGTTCGGTCGGTTCCAGAGACCAATCCCCGTACAAAATTTAGACATGACCGACCTTGTAAGTCTGGTCCCAAGGTCGGTCCATTCCAGAGACTCAATCCGTACCTAAAATTCAAGCCCGACTGACCTTGCAAGTCCGGTCCCCAAGGTCGGTCCATTCCAGAAAACTCTTTCCGGTAGTGTAAACTGGGCTCGACCAACCTTGCAGGTCCGGTCCCCAAGGTCGGTCTGCTCCAGACCTTTGTTCTTAAATTTCCATTTGACTCCAAACTTCTCCACAAGTTCCCCCATGTGTCCTAATACCATTTAGGCACTTAACTCACCTTAGAACTTCCACCAAACTCTCCAAAACAATTCCAAAGATCCTCTTAAAAATTTACTAAATTCTTACAAACACTCCCAACACTTATCATATAATTATACATTTCCAATGTAACCTTACAAAACTTCAACCAACCCAAGTGTTCCCTCATTACCAGTTTGAGCACTCATAAAAACCATTTGTTCATCTTAGTTCATTACCAAAACTTCCTCAAGTATCTTACCTATCCATGCACAAATTTCCTACTCTTTTCCATTTGTTACTCATCATTCCCTAACTCTTGGACATACCTCTAAACATTTCTTCCCCATAATCTTAGCACCTTAATCCTTGTTCTTCTTTACCTTGACCTTCCTACACCCTCCTTAGACATCTACATTTTTTTACTCAATTACTCACCATTCTCATGACCTTACACTCTTATACATTCCTAGTCAATCTACAATATTCTCCTTCAATCTTCACTCCCATCACCTAAGTCCACTCATTACCATCTAAACTAAAACCTTATTGTTCCACCGCTAGCATCTTCACTAATTACACAAACTTCCCAAAACTCTCATTGTTATATTCCCTAGTTCATAACTAAATCACCTTAAAGCATTATACATCTTTTCCTTCAAATTTATGCACAAGTCTCACCATTCCTCTTACCATGACCTTGGTGTGTTCAATACACCCATCTAAACTCCAATTTCCTCATAGATAATTCTTGGTCATTATAAACCTCAATAACTCCTTAGCTAACTCATTTCCACTCAAATTCCTCATAATGATCCCTAGTGAATCCTAGGGCATATTTACTCACCTCCACCACTTAAACAATTGTTTTCTACTCAAATTTCGCCATGGCTTCTCTAGTATATTATCATGCCCAAATGCATTGTTTTCCTCATTCAACCATCTCACACGCATCAAGTTCTTTCTCATCTTACTTTCTCACCCAATTCAACTCATTCATAACAAACTCAATATAATGCAATAATTTTAAATTGCATAGCACTAATGCTCTTAATAACATGGCTCTTAGGCCCTTAAATGACTTAAACTTAAACACTGAATTTCCCACATATAAAAGCTTTCAACCTGCAAATACACCCATCAATCTCATAGTAGTATAATGCTCTTAAAATCCATCTTAAACTTATCTTACTAACTCATTCCCATTGGCTCCTTAGTCACAAGTTCATAAGCTTGTTTAAGTTCTTTTTCTTAGGTTATATAACCAATACACAATGTAAGCTCTAAGCCACATTAGTACCCACCTAAACTCATCCCTTAAAACTTAAACCACCATTAGGTAAGCATTTTACCTTGTTTTCTCAAGCTTATCTTAACTTCCTCCTTAGACCTTCTTCTTGAATGAATCTCGGCCACCCATTAAATTTCCTTTGCCAATGTTCTAATCAATATACAATGACTCTCATGAGTGCTAAACAATACACTAACCTTGAGGAATGAAAACCTAGGTTAAAAATGTGTTTTAAGACATAAAAGTGGATGATTACCTTTGAAGTCTCAAAGTAGACTTGGGCATTGAATGAAAGAGGACCTCCACTAGTACTTGGTGAATAAAACAAGCTAGAACAAGGCATAAAAAACAAGGCCCCATGAGTGGTAATTTTCGGCCATGTAGAAGAAGTGGTGGAAACATGGTTTTCTTACATTTTCCTTACCTTGAGTGAATGGAGAAGATAATGAACACCTTAAGCTAGTTTTCCTCCTTCAATGGAGATTTCCCATGGCTCCAAAATGAAGCTTTTCCAATTTTGCAAAGATAGAAAGCTAGAGCTTGAGCAAACTAAGAATAATATGTGTTTAGTTTTTGATTTGGAGCTAAAATGAGCAAGTTATGGACATTTGAAGATGAGGCAACCATGGAGGCTGCTTGGGACGGTTAGGAACAGAGAGAAGAAGAAGAAAATCGTGGAAGAAGAAGAGAAATGAAGAAGAGAGGTAGGCTAATATAAGGTATTTTGCTTTATAAAGCAAATAGTACTATTCTCTCTTTAACTCTTCTTTTCCTCTACTTGCTTACTCATGTGGTGACTCCCCACATCAAAACCGGCCACCCTCTTAATAACCAAGATATTTATGGTCTTGGTTGACCAACCAATTGACTTATGTTGACTTAAGCTTAATTTGGGCACTATTCACAAATTAGTGCACATAATTGTGAAATTTTTGATTTCCCATTGATTTTGACTTCCTAATGTGATACTAATTAGTACACATGTTAATTAATATGTAATCATAGGCACTTAGCCACTCAAAACCTATTTCTAAGACAGTTTCTCAAAAGGTGCTTTAAGGAGTCTTAAAGCACATTTTGTGTTTAAGCTTGTTTTTGAGCTTGGTTTTCTTTGGTAATTGATTTAAAATGTTCATTGACATATTACTAAGGTCTTATAATGGTATTTGGGTGCTAATCAAAGTCACTCCAAGCTTAGAGCACATTTTTGCCTAAATTGCCCTTAAGGCGTTTTCTTGTGTTTTTCCTGGGTTTAAATTGTCAACCAATTCCCTAAGGCATATTTTAGCCTTAATACATCATATATTGATGTTTACTTAACATACTTAGGTTGGGGGTATTTCAGTAACGCTTTCAGTTGGTTTATTGCGATGTGATGTGAGAAGCCAGGGGCTTGTTTGCTATTTGAGTTTACTGCAATATATTGTTGCTTTACAGTTTTAATATTAAACTACATGCATGAAAAGAATTGCATGCTCTTGACCAATTAACTGAGGGTCTGAGGGGGCATGACGGTCATGTAGTAACATACTCAGCAGGGCTGATTCCATACCACAAACAAATATCTTGCAGGTATGCAGCTTCCGGTGTTGACAGAGAGCGGGACGCGCTAGTAACCGTTGTTAGGTTTGTACTGTCGTATTTCGATACGGACGTAGAAACTTGTATAGGACTGGGATATACTTAGAATGCTCACTAGGGTGTATTTATGTTGGAACAGAATGTTAAATATATCTCTTGTTGTCACTATGGGAAATTGTTTCACATTATGTATATATCAGTAAGCATGTTATTACTAATGGGCGAGTGAGAACGGTGACACCAGTAGTTCATCTGTTTAGATTACGTGCGATTAACAATGTTAAGTTGTGACAATTAGGAGCCGATTAGAGTAGGTGGTGTTACAAAAGTGGTATCAGAGTGGAGTACCGCTCTAATGACAAGAGATAGTAGGATTTAGACAGTGAGCATAGGTTTTGGGAATACAGGAAACGTTGTGAGGATACGTGACCTTGCGAGGTCAATGCAATGCTTAATAATTGCACACAATAGCCGTAGAGGCAAACGACCGAGACTACGGTATGAGACCGAGTAAAGGTCTAACCCGTCCTCTTGACATACGTTAGGGAGAGGTCTGGGTAGGAGTACTAAGGAAGGACGAGGCGCAGCGGAAGGTGGTGAAGGTCCAGCAAGCCCATGTAACGCGAACACGGTAGGAACCGCTCGTACTTGATGGGAGAGCATCCCAGGAAATTTGCAATGGTACCCCGCCCGCCGCAGCCCGTACCTCGAGTACTATCTAGTGAGGCAATGAAATGAGAAGCACCACGGAGATAACTCTCCTGATCGGGAAGACCCGATGTGGATGATTATTAGAATTATGTTGAATGTAGAGAATAAGACTTTATGTTGTGATGAGTTGTTTAGGACCGGGGGTCCTGGTAATGACGTAATGTCTACCATACGAGTATGAGATGAATATTAAACTGAGGTTGAGGAGATAATTCCGGTAAGACTAACGGGGCTAGCTTGCTATAAGCAAAGCAACCCTGTCCTACATCCAGGAAAGCACTGATTAGTGCGCTGGGGGGAAGGAAGTGGAAACGACGAGTAATGATTAGTTTATGAGATATGTAATAGACGGAATGGATGACCTTTTCGAAGTCTCACCCGAAGCGAGTAACTCTAGCCCATGCAACACTGAAGGTTCAAGATGGCCTGACGTGCATGAGGAAAGATCATGAGAGCTGTAGAAACAAGAACTCACTAAGTTGCTATCATGCAACGCCTCGAGAGGGAAGTAAGACCTTACTACCACGGTAAACTGGTGGGAACGAGTGCGGGAATGAGACTGTATTAATTTGAATAAGAACTTCTTCAACAGGAACAGGAACCCGATTAGGGAATAGCACTGCACTGACACACCGTACCGGTGGCTCAGTCTGCATGACGCACTTGCTACTGCAAGTGCCACACTAACCAAAGTACTAAATTTCAACCTGCCTTGCGCACTTGCTACAGCAAGTGCGGCAACGGTAAACTAACCCTAAAGAACCGAGTAGTCCAGGTGGTTACCAATAAACACTAAACTTTCATGTGAGTCTGTAATGGAATGAAGTAGGACATAGCCTTCTTAAAGGCAAGGTTACGAAACCCTTAGGTTGGAGGTCGATAAAACCTCAGGAAGACCTAGCCAGTCTAACCATTAAACCTGAAAATAATACACCATTTAGTAGAGTGAGGAAAGGGAGTAAATGAGAACAACGGTAATTAGTTCCTATAAGCCTAACCCCAGAGCCGGTATGGACATTAAACACCAAGTATTACCGGTGGGGAGTGTCGGGTCTTCAGGACCAGCATAACCATATTTTGGGAGTGTGCGACACTTGTTGTTGAACCACTACCATTGAACATTACCGGAGGGCAAGAAGTGAGCTATACGAGCCAAGACTTTAATTAAAACCTATCTGACTGAGTGGATGAAAATAATAGACAAGTGCCATTATGGCAAGCTATTTTGGAGTTGTAAGAAAAAATTAGGCAGATGCGAACGTGCAATAAAGGGGCCGATGTTATGCCCGCACCACACACACACCGGGGATGTTGTGAATCCATTATGCTGCTAGACTTCCGTACGGAGGGTAGTGGATATTAACTGAATAGTGAATTTTCCTGAGGACGGAAGATACCGTTACCTCGAAGAGGATGGAGGAAATACGAGTTGAATAAGAGTAAGGACTACACAACGAAGAACGATGATCAGCGGAACCCACTAAGCCTGAATATCGTATTAAAGGTATCCTTGCGGGTATCCAATTGTAAACCTTAGGAGAAAGTATTAGAACCAACTAGGATTAAATTAATACAAAGACCAACTAGGATTTTACTATCAGAATAAAGACTAAGCCTGAATATCGTATGCCATAGGCCTACGGAAGGATACCTTTAGTACCACCAAAATGACCCAAATCTAGGAGAGCAAAGGAAATGAATCACAAATACTGATTAATATCAGACTAAAGAGGGACTACCATAAGACAGGGAAAACATGAGGTGTCAACCCTTATCATGGAGTCCAAACTACACCAGATGGTGTAACCCAATAAATTGGGTGGAGTTTGAGAACTGAAAACTCATATCTAAACGGCGTTAATAGCCTAGGAGTGAACAGGAGAGATAGTAAGTAGTTACTGATCCCCACTCATAGATACCAGATGACGAGCATGTGGAAACCAATATTAGGGCGCTAGGTCGCAAACACCTATCTTAGAGAAGGTAAGGAATATACACATTAATAAGGAACCCATAGAACCCAGAGAACCCTCTAGGGCCATTCTAACACTAAAGGTTAAGAATATGCAGCCTAGTTACTTCAACATAAATTACCGGGACTAAGAGTGTGATAACCACCGGGTACGAACACTACGAGTGCACTAAACGAGACATGGGACGACCACACTCCGAGGAGCTTGTGGGCCTGACGAAACTTACTTTAAGTTAGTTGGGTATGTAGTAATGTATCAGTATGGTACCCCATGTATGTAAGCGAGTAGTGTAAGGACCCAAGAGAGGTAATCAACTCTGTGTCTAAGTCAGAGATTGGAATCCTTACTAGGTAAACCCTGAATTGACGAGAGAGATCTCAGTCAAACCAATAAGGTTGGGGAAATCAAGAATAGCTTGATAATAAAACGACATAAGGTCACAACTCCACAGTGGATAAGTTAGAACACAAATTTTAGAGATTTTAGTAAACGAGGAATCCAAGGCCAATTTAATGGTAAAGGCAAGGAGAACCCATGAATGATAAGATGAAGTGTGGTATCTTAGGAAGTTGTATTAGAGAAACCTTTGCAATATCATAGTTGCTACCCAAAAGGGGTCACAGGAAGAGTTATATCATGCGTTGAGGGCATGACGATGAGGTCACATTGAATAATAATAACCACATGCTCAAGCCATAAAACGTTAGTACGTTAGTACCAATTAGGGTTGAACGGAAAACGAATGCCAAGTTAAAACCCACAATCGTATTGTATGCTTACAACAAACGAAGGGCAAAGGTGAGCAATATAAGAGATACTCTAAGCTGGAGATTAGATACTCCATGCAAACCGCAATAGCGGATAACCGTCTAATTGACTGGTACAAGGTGCGCAACAAAGCGACCATAATAATAGCTGTTAACCAAATTATGTTGGTGAGAAGCAGAACGTGGAAGATCAGATAAACCAATGGATTCCCCTAATAGAAAGTAGCGATGAACCATATGTGTGTGTAGCAAAATACCAGCACACGAGGGATATGAGTTCACACCAGCAAAAGAGGACCTACAAGGTACCTAAGGAACGAACTCATCCCGGAGAGAAATAACTTGGATTCATGAGGCGCCAGTTAGTTGCGCATATCATACCCATCTTGACATTTTAGGGACAACTACTACAAGCACCAGGTGCTAGAGCATAGCTCGACAACCCTTACACCGAAGGTTAGTTCGGTAGGGTGGCATGAACTTTTGGGCATATACCATGAGCATGTATAGAAGTTAGTGTGACTGAATAAAAAGCTAGTCGAAATACCTAGCAGGTGGGGAAAACAATGATGTGTTTACATCTCCCGATCAAACCGTGTATGAATATACACTAAAGCCCAACCCTAAAAAAAGGGGGTAAATAATAATGTATAGCGCATTAGTGCTCGAATATTCCACATGAGTGGAACATCTTGAACTTATTACTTCAAGATGATATATTCGCAGATTACGTGGGCGTAATCCCTTTTAAGGGGGGTAGAGCGATTTCGCACGCTTTAAATATACCGTACGTAGGAGTACGTAGCGCATGATACACTTGCTGCAAACTATTATTGTACGTAGAGTACAAGTATTGTGATTGTATTATATTACTTGATGTAATATTGTGATGTATTATATGTATGAATATATATATATATTAATTCGCATTAGTTATGGCAAATAGGAAAGAGAGAACAAATAAGAGTGTTCGAACCCCAGTTCCAATTATTTATGCAAACGTTGTGAATATTAGACACATAAACGCTGATAAGTGTGAAACATATAGGCTTTTTAGGGTTTAAATACCTTATAATTTGTAATAATTCAGGCAATGTTTCCCACTTATTATGTGTTTTTCCTAACATTGGTGTTTTGATAAGAACTAATGTATTTATATGCTAAATACAGGAAAAACCCAGGAAATAAAGATTATACATCATAAGGATTACAACACAACAAACGGGGAACAAATCAGGAGAAGAGACACAAAAATTGGTCTTGTCCGGATCAGTTTGGCCGGACACAAAGCTGGACGTCTCTTGTCCGGATCTGTTTGGCCGGACGCAAGCCGGACGTGAGCTAAAAATCCAGATCCGGAGTTCACGTTTCAGATCTAAAACTCTGTGTCACGTCCGGATCCGGACACGATCCGGACGTCACACAGAATTGAAAAATAAAAATGCACGCACTGATAATTAAGCTTTCGGCGTAATTATCAGGCGGCGCATTAAGAAGACAGGAGAGCGGCGCATTAATTTACAAACGCTCCATCCTCAATCAATGCGTCAATCAAGTTACCACTCACCAGTTTTCCAAACATCCACTAATCCATGTCTGATTCTAATCCTATATAAACTCAGCACAGCCTTCATTCCAAATCGTACCTGACTTCACAGTCTCCTCTCCTCTCTACTAATCCATTCATTCACGATTCATCTGCTCATTTCACTAAATTTCTCCGTAAACCTCCGCTCACACCCACACACATATCCCGCATCCATTCACCAGATTTTAGCCGTGTCCGACCCTTGTCCGGATCCGGCACACCCCACTCCATTACCCCGACCCCGATCGCGTCCGACCCAGACAGATCCGGACATCTTACGTCCGACTCTGTATGACCCTCTCCAGCCGGACACCTCACAAAACTCGCCAAAAATTCCACTTTCGCCCCATTTCACACAGTTCACTCCATTATCACCAAGACCAACCTTCAAGCCAGCACAGCGCAAGGACAAAGGACGGAGCGAGCAAGAAGATCTTCATAACAGATGATTTCTTCTAACTCTCTCTCATTTATTATCATAATCGCTATGTCTAGCTAAAAGGATTTACTCTAGGGGAAGGGATGTTGTAATTAGTTAAACTCTGCATTATTTTGCTGCTTGTTGAGACAATTTGGATTGTTCAGGTTAATGCTTTTAAGTGCTTTTAATAAACGTCATGAATTTATTATAAGCCCTCGAATCATGTTATGATCAGATAAGGTGATTAGCATTGATGGTCTTATTAACCTGTTACCAGTGATAATTGCAATCAGATAGATTACACTATTCACTAGGAGCTTTAGTCCGGATTAAACCAGACTAGTAATTCTGTGCATTAAAACCATCTAGATATACTTGCTAGGTCCAGACTAGAACTACATGTCCTGTCTAGATGAGCTATCTGGAATTAAGACTTAATACAGAATAGACAATTGAGAATTACAAGCCGATCCAAGTCTCCACTCAAGTAGTAGAATATGCAGAGCCTAGCTAGTGAAACAACTCCCTGAACCTAGAGTACCATTCACACTCCTAAGACTATCGCTTTAATTTATCTGCTATTTACTTTCTTGTATGCTAATTGTGAAACCCAAAACCAAGACAAACCCCCTTTTTGAGTTAACCATTATCTAAGGCTAGACTTACCACATCAAGTCCCGTGGATTGACACCCCGGTCGCTTCATAATTTGCTATACTATTTCGACCGGGATTTTTGCAACCTGATGATCTATTGAATTATTGAATTCTAGGATTATTTCTAGGCTTTTAATATACCAAATAAATCGTTTGCAAAATGGCGCCGTTGCCGGGGACTTGACTTTTGTCTAGTCCCTAGCCTTGGTTAATCTGTTACTTTATTACAACATTGTTTATCTTGTAATATATTTTGATTTTAATTTATTTTGTGTGCCATTTTATACAATTGTTTTTCATTACTTTAGTTCTAAAACTCACGCATTTTGTTCCTTTTTCTCTTCCTGATTATAAGCACCTAGTGGATGCGCATGATGCGTTCAACTGGTCCCCCGATACAGACTTCGATCCCGAAATCGAAAGAGTCTACCTCCAAGCTCTGAGAGCAAGAAGGCAGCTTGACTTCAATATGGCAGCAAATCATGATCAAATTGGAGGAGGTGCAGTGACCCAATACACAATGGGAAGGATAAACAGACCACCAGCCACGCCAAGAAGGGGCCCAGTGGTTCTGCCAAATCTAACTGCAGAACTTTTAGCCGATTGGCAAAAGGTAAAACCCCTCTCACCAATCAAATGCTGTTCGAAATCATCCTGCAGGAACATTCTCAGGTGCCGACCCAGCGGATGCATTAGATCATGTACATCGGTTTCTGGTGCACTTGGACTCCCTGGGTTTATCACAAGGATTGGAGGAGTATGCCAGACTGAGCTTGTTCCAACACAGCCTCTCTGGGGAAGCTTCGAAATGGTTCCATCGATTACCGCCAGCCATCATTACCACCTGGGAACAGATGATGGACAAATTCTACGAGAAGTACATCCCCATTTCCAGGACACGACAAATGATTGCCGACCTGATGGCATTCAGACAGATGGGTAATGAGACAGTCTGTGAGGGTGGGATGGATTCAAGGAACTACTTCGCCAGTGTCCTCACCATGGTCAGGACATCACCTCATTAGCTCAGGGATTCTTCCAGGGGTTAAAAGACGAAAACAGAGGCGAGATAAGATCCGCCCTAGGAGGAAACCTGCTAGCAAAAAGTGGGGAGGACTTCATGGCATCTATGGAGTCTTACTGCGAAGAGCTTCGCCAATGGAGCAGCAATGGAGGGCGAGTATTCTCAATAGTTCATAGTTCTTCCCGAGCCCCAGACCCAATGATGGAACAGCTAGCCGCCGAGCAAGCACAGATAAAGACTACGATGGGAAGCATGGCAAAAATGCTCGAGCAACTCACCATGGGGCTGACCTCCAAGCAATCCGCCTAGAAAATCTCTACAAGTACCAACGAAGCTTGCTGCTCTCAGTGTGGGGATGCACACGATTATGAGGACTGCCCACTAGTAGCCGAGATGAGGCAAACCGAGGAGGCCAATGTCATAGGCCAATACAACAACAGGCAACCCTGGGTGCAGAATCAGCACCAAAATCTGAGGTACGGAAATCCGAACAATGCAGTGAATTCACATCAAATGCAACCTCAGAGGACGAACCAGGGGGGACCACCCGGTTTTTCTAGGCCTCAATATAATCAGTTCCGGCCACAGCAGCCTCAAGCTCAGCAACCATCATTAAGCTCAAACAACGCCAGTCTGAGGGAGATGGTGGATAAACTGATGGCTTCTCAGGAAAAGCAAACGGTAATCAACCAGAAGTTAGAGAATGCCATGGTGGAGATGCAAGGAACAATGAGTCAATTGACTCAATTCCTCCTACAGCAGAGACCTTCTGGATCATTGCCTTCCCAACCAGAAACCAATCCAAAGGAGCAGTTGAAGGCAGTGACGGTCTCAGACGAAGACTGTGAGGATTCTGAAGAAGCAGCAGCAGTCACCCTGAGGAGTGGAGGAACTTAATCAAAGACCAAGTGGCAGGAAGCCGTACTAATGAGGAGACCGAGCCTCTTTCCAATACCGCCGGTGCACCATCAGGGCATCCCGCCCCTCCTGAGGTAGTTTCTGAGGAGACCCAGGCTCCTATTCCTTCCTCCTCTCTTTCTACTGCTGTTAAAAATAAAAAGGAAAAAATATCTGCAAAAGAACTTCCATTTCCAAACCGTCTCAAAGAGTGAGAGATCGATGAGCAATTTGGAAGATTTTTAGATGTTTTTAGAAAGCTGACTATCAATATTCCTCTTATTGATGCAATTAAGCAGATGCCGAATTATGCTAAATTTGTGAAGGATCTGATTTCAAATAAGAGGAAATATAAAGAGAAGGACACCATCCAGCTGACCGAAACTTGTTCAGCAGCTCTCCGACAGATGCTGCCTCCAAAGTGTGGTGATCCTGGTCAGCCCATCCCCCTGTTCAATTGGAGACATGGATTGCGGATACGGTCTCTACGATCTAGGAGCGAGCATCAACCTGATGCCATACACCAGTTAGCTGATAGATCATCGATCACACCAAGAGGTATGGTTGAAAATGTAGTTGTTAGTGTGGGTAAATTTTTCTTCCCCGCTGATTTTGTGATCCTTGACATGGATGAAGATGTTGAGGTACCTCTGATTCTTGGTAGACCCTTCCTCAGAACTGCAAAGACTGTTATTGATGTTGACAAGGGGAAGATTACCTTGAAATTTCATGATGAAGAATTAAGCTTTGATATAAATAAGATGGTGCAGAAAAACACTTCTTCTCAAGCTGTTTTCTCTGCTGATTTAATTGATAATTCTTATGATCTTGATGATGACTACACCTATAGGAGTATTGATTCTTTTAATGCTTTGTTTAAGTTTTCTGATACTTTAGAGCAGGTAATAAGTCGATCCATTGAGGATGACAAAGACAGCTTTGAGATGGCCTCGGTCGTCCAGCAGCTAAATCAAGGGAAATCATACTTTCATTCCTCCTCTCCTGCTGTAAAAAGTTGGATCGATCCATCCAAAGACCCATACCTTCAATAGAGAAGCCTCCTACCCTGGAACTTAAATCTCTCCCTTCCCATCTTAAATATGTTTTCTTGGCAGAGGGTAACACCCTGCCTGTTATTATCTCTACATCTGTGTCTATTTCGCAGGAAACTAGACTTCTAGAGGTGCTAAAGAAACATAAAAGTGCCATGGGATGGACAGTTGCAGATATCAAGGGGATCAATCCAGGTTTCTGCACACACCGGATTCATATGGAGGAGAACAACAGTGAGACAACCCCAGAGAAGGTTGAATCCAAATCTAAAGGAGGTGGTCAAGGCCGAAGTACTGAAGCTCCTTGATGCAGGTATCATCTACCCTATTTCTGACAGCCAGTGGGTTTCTCCAGTCCAGTTGTTCCAAAGAAGGGGGATGGTTGCAGTGCTCAATGAGAAAGGTGAATTGGTACCTCAGAGACAAACCACAGGTTGGAGGATGTGCATCGATTACCGGCGCTTGAATGAGGCCACAAGGAAGGACCACTTTCCACTACCGTTTATTGATCAAATGTTGGAGCGGTTAGCTGGGAAGGAGTTTTACTGCTTCCTTGATGGGTACAGTGGTTATTTCCAGATTCCCATTGCGCCAGAAGATCAGGAGAAGACTACTTTCACCTGTCCTTATGGTACTTTTGCATACAGGAGGATGCCCTTTGGTCTTTGCAATGCTCTAGCCACATTTCAGCGATGTATGATGGCGATTTTTTTAATGAGTTTATTGAGAAAAGTATCGAAGTTTTCATGGACGACTTCTCTGTCTATGGACAAAGCTTCGATGTTTGTCTGGAGCAATTAGACCAGATCTTGGCTCGCTGTGAGGACACGAACTTAGTGCTGAATTGGGAGAAGTGCCATTTCATGGTACAATAAGGAATTGTGCTTGGGCATAAGGTGTCAAGGGAAGGCCTCCAGGTAGACAAGGCCAAGATAGAGGTAATAGAAAAACTGCCCCACCAACTTCAGTTAAAGATGTAAGATCTTTCCTTGGTCATGCAGGGTTTTACAGGAGGTTTATACAGGACTTCTCAAAAATTGCTAAACCCCTGTCAGACCTGCTTCAGAAGGATATCAAATTTCAGTTCACAGAGGAGTGCTTGACAGAATTTCAGACTATCAAAGAGAAGCTCTGCTCAGCACCAATTGTGGTCCCACCGGATTGGTCTGAAACATTTGAGATCATGACGGATGCAAGTGACTATGCTATGGGCTGACTGTGTCAGAAGAAAGATAAGATGCTGAGGGTAATCACCTATGCTAGCAAGACCTTAATTGACGCAGAGAAAAATTATACTACTACAGAGAAGAAGTTGCTAGCTGTGGTGTTTGCTCTGGACAAGTTTCGACCATATCTGCTTGGTAGCAAGGTGATAATCCACACCGATCATTCAGCCCTCAAGTATCTTTTCAGAAGAATGAATCGAAACCAAGACTTCTGAGGTGGATCCTACTTCTGCAAGAATTTATTTAGAAGTTGTGGATAAAAAGGGGAAGCAGAAGAGGAGTTGCTGATCACCTATCTAGGCTTGATATCCCTGATGATGGAATCCCAATCAACGAATTCTCCCCTGATGAGACGGTGTTCAAGATTGGAAAAGTAGATGAACCATGGTACGCTGACTTAGTTAATTATCTTGCTACTGGTTTAATTCCTCATGACTACAGCTATAACCAGAGGAAGAAATCTTGTCAGAAACCCGTCACTATATCTGGGAGGATCCCTATCTATTTAGGATCTGTGCTGATGGCTTGATGAGGCGATGAAATACCCCAAACCTTAATATGTTAGTTAATTACATAATTAATATATTTTAAGACTTAAGTAGTCATTAAGAACATGTGGGAGAAATTCCCGAAAGAAACGAATCCATAAGCACAAACGAGACTTTAAACACGTTTTTCAAGAAAAAAAAAAAAACGTGACGTTAAATGCCTAAAACGGACTTGTATAAATTATAGTTGATTTTATAACTATAATTACATACTAATTAAAGTCTAAGAATTTTTAGAATCAAAAATATGTATATATATTCCGGAAACCGGACCGGACTGTTTAAACTGACAGCTCGGAAGTTAACGGGTGTTATCTACTAATGACCAAGTGCCACTCTCTCATATTGTAAAATAAAAATCAGATTTTTATTACCCTCTATATTCTATTAATTCTACTTTACTCACAAAACTAAAAAAACAATAAAATACATTTATTTCCCTCTCACACACAAAACTCTCTCTCACTCTCTCTCTCCCCCTCATTCTCTTCACTCACGATTGCCTTCTCCCTCACCCAGCTCTCTTTCTCTTGTTTTGCCAAGCATGGCGATTTCACAAAGCCAAAGGAGCCCCAACTTCAATCTCTTGTAACTTCCAATCTTATCTCCAAATCAAGAAATTCTTTCACCAAAATACTCCTCTCATCTTGGAGATCATTTTGTACCTTTCGAAATCTCAAAACACCATACTTCATCTCCATGGGTGTACCCCATTTTGAAGAGAAAGCTTCACATTCTTGAAGCAAGAGTCTATTGTTGTTCTAAGGTAAGAAGGAAATCAAAAACTCACTCATTCCTCCATTTCCTTCTTGAAATCGTTTTCTCTATTTTGAACACATGCTTGTTCTCCTTGTTAGCTTGTTCAATCTCCTTGAGGAGTTGGAGCTAGCCCTAATTCCATTACCAAGCATTTCATTTTGAAATAAAAGGTAATTCCCTCCTTGTGTTCAAGCAATTTCTAATTCTAGGGTTAAGGAGTTATATAAACCCTAAATACTCATTGTGGCTATCTTGGCTTGGTCATTAGTGTAGCAATTTACCCCGTTGAATACCGATTGAGGAACAAGTAAAGAGAAAGGGGGAAAGTCGAAAAGCAAACCAAGGTAATAAACTTACCTTAAAACCATGTATGAGCTTGAGGTGTGTTTTTGTTTAAGTGCAAATAAATGCTCAGTGAAATGCAGGTGTTGCAAATAATATGAGGAAATTCAGTGTTTAAATTGTTGTTGTTTAAGTGCCAACTTGGGGGTTTTATACATTGTGTTGTTGTCGTTAAATTGATGGATTTGGTATTCAAATTGGCATTTTGAAAGAGTTGATGTCAAGGTGTTTTTGTAGGGCTAGATAATGTGGGAAAAACATGTAATAACTATGGGGAAGTTATGCCAAGAATTGTATTGAGTTTGGGTGAAATTCTGTGTTGAAAACGCCACTGAAAAATGCATTTTGGGTCTGTCCGAACTTCCGTCCGGACTTGGAAGTTCGGACATGCCTCGTAAAGTTAGAAATTTCGGAACTTTGGGTGATTCCGAACTTCGGTCCGACCTTCGAAGTTCGGACACCCCAAAATTTCACAGGTTTTAACTCGACTTGTGTCCGAACTTCTATGTCCGGACACAAGTTCGGACACCTCAATTTTTCACAGGTTTTAACCCTCGACTTGGTCCGAACTTCGATGTCCGGACACAGTTCGGACACATCAAAATTTTCACGGGTTTAAGTCTCGACTTGTGTCCGAACATTGATGTCCGGACACAAGTTCGGACATGTAAAAAATTTCCCAGATTTGCTCTCGACTTGTGTCCGAACATTGATGTCCGGACACAAGTTCGGACAAATGCCAGTTTTCAACTTATGAGTCTCGGCTTGTGTCCGAACATTGATGTTCGGACACAAGTCCGGACATGTCACTGTTTTCAACATAAACTGCTCGTGAGCCCCGTTTGACTCCCGTTTATGGGGGTTTGTGTATAGAACAAGTATGGGGACTATAAAAACTAAAAGATGGGGAAAAATCATAATAAAGTGTAAAGACGAAAGAAGAATAAAAAGGAATGTGAAAGTAACAAGTTTATCAAGGGTCTAGTGTATTAATTAACCGACATTATCAATCGTAGTTTAGGAACCACGTACGGTGGACCACTAGAGCGGCAAGGACCAAGGTATGGTTTTCTTGCAGTCCGTTGCCTACCGGTTTACACCGGCTTGTGTGCTACTTGTGTTTTGCGTGTTACAACCTTGTAAGATTAATTCATGAAACGAGTTTACAGTTCTTACTATTATTGTGACGTGTGTGTACCGATACCGGTAACCTCCAATGCGTGCTAACCGTTAACTAACCCAAGCTAGGAAAACGTACGAGAGCGGTTATCCGGTAATAACGTCCCTCGACCTAAGGAACGTTCTAACCGGCTATGTGTTTTGGTTGTGATGTGTATTGATGAATATGCCTTACTTCCCTTGCTTGTTCTAACTGGACTTAAACACATTCTTGTGTGAGATTATGTTAAGCTCCCATTGTGGGACTTCTAACGAGTGCTAACCGGGGAGTGAGGAATCCGGTCGTTCCGGTCACGCGGTATGTATGGGTGTCGACATCTGCATCAGATTCGGCTCTCTCCTAATGTTAGGGTAGTTTTTCCTTTATGGGGAATTCGACCTCCCATAGCTTAGCCAAAGCTACCTACCTGACTCCACTAGGGGGCTAGGGGGAAATTATGTGTGATGTGTTCGGGTCACTACGCTCGTCTCATCTTTCAAGTTAAAGTTACCACCCGACTAACTAAACAGTAATGTGTTATGTGTAAGCTTAAACATGAGGATGAAGACATCCTCTAGGCTTACAAGTTGACTAACCATGTTGGTTGTTATTCAAAGTGAACTGTTTTTCACTCATGATGTGTTGTATTGTTCTGCAATAGCTCCTGTATATATATTATGCATGTTGTCTGATAAAATCAACGCCATGTAATAATGACAAATAGTTGCGTGTATCCCGGTAGTCAGCGGGCTGCACGTTAACCATGCCAGCAAAAGGTTGCTGACCCCCTTGGGGGCTATGTTTATTTGCAGGATGAGGATCGAGGAAGCAGATTGGCTTTAGATCCTAGGATGTTGATATTTTGCTGTTTTTGGATGTTGAACCCGAGTAGTGTTTGTACACTCGAGGTCATTTATTTTTGGTGGATGTAAAGTTGGTTAGTGATTTTTGAACAGTTACACTCGGTATATTGTAATTCTTTTGGATGGTCATTTTTGGAAGGTTGTAAGTATGCTCGGGATTCGTGTGATCACCGATACATATTATGTAACAGCCTTGTTAGCCACGTGGGTGGCTAACGGCGTGTAACACCGCCCTTTTGGTATATATTTAAGTAATGATTTCCGCTGCGATTTTTGATTAAGTGTTAAGGTTTTGGGGGTGTTACAAAAAGTGGTATCAGAGCGAAGTATCGCTCTGATTACCGACAACCGAGCCTAGGAATATACCGAGTTAGGAATTTAAACATTGTCGTCCAAAGGACGTTATAAAACATGTGGTTCGATAAGTTTGTAAGCACAATACTAATGTGCTCTCATGTATGTTCAGATGGCAGGGCGACCGCGAGGACGAGGCCGAGGAGGGCCTGGTCCAAGTGACCCGGGGGATAACCCCACCGCTCAAATGATGGCCGAAGCTGTAGCGGCCGCCCTAGCACAAGTTGTGCCTCAGATAATCGCTGCAGTGCAGCAGGGGCAGCAAGCGCCCATTGGTCAGGAGCAGCCTGAACCACCACCACCACCTCAGCCACGCGAAACTAATTGGGTGAAAGCGTTGGCCGATTTGAGGCCCCCGTCCTTCAAAGGGGAGACCGACCCTTCTAAGCTAGAGGCATACATCTCGGAGCTCGAGACCGCCTATGAGACTTTGGCTGTTCCTGCTGATGCCAAGGTCCGACTTGCTGCGTTTTACTTGAAGGGTTCGGCTAGGAACTGGTGGAAGCTAGTGAGGGCTGAGAACTTGGCCGACCCGGATTTCGGTTGGGAGCAGTACACGGCATTGCTGAGGGCCAAGTACTATCCCGTGCATGTGCAAGAGGCGAAGCGCCTAGAGCTTGACAGTCTGAAGCAGGGAGATAAAATGACGGTGGACGACTACTACACCGCCTTCACCGACCTTGTTCATCTTCTACCCGACCTTGGTTACTCGAACCGGGTCTTAGTAAACCGATTCTACAGTGGGTTGAGCCACCGCCTACGCTATGGCATGGGGCCAGCCGAGTACAATACCTTGCAGGTAAATTTCCAATAAAGTCTAAGTGTGAATAAGTTCTGTTATATGGAGTGTGTAAATGTGTTGCGGGCCATGACTAACACCTTGAAACTCAGGAGTGCTATCATGCCGCTGCTAAGGTGGAGATCACCGTCCGTCTAAGGGACGAGGAGAATGCGCATAAGCGCAAGGTCTCGAGCGAGGGCCAAAGCTCGCAAGGGTACCAAGGAGGGAAGAAGAGGAAACCTTACCCTCAGCCCCAGAAGGGCCAGCAGCAGCAAGAAAGCAAGGGCCAAGCCCAGCCCACTACCACTGAGGAGCCACTGAAGCTCACTTATGCCTATGCGGCTAAGCCCTTACGCTCTCACCCGCCCAAGGGTAACTAATAAATTTCGAATATCGAATTCAAGTATGTATTGTTATGTTGTGAAGTGTGTATTGATTGTGTGTTGTAATAGCAGCCAGTACGGGCCCTGCACCGGAGCGCCACTATTTCTGCAAGTGGTGCAAGGGTGACCATCCCGGTAAGGACTGCAAGGGGAACGATGTGTTGTGCCACTACTGCAAGAAGCTAGGGCACCGTGACTTTGAGTGCTACAGCAACCCCGATGGCAGAAAATATAGGCCTAGAGGGCAATGGAAGGGTAAGGCCACTGCTACCACTGAGGGCCCGAAATCTACCTATCAGCCATCCTCAGGGCAAGGGAATACTGATTCCCAGAAGGGGAAGGGGCCAGGAGCAGGCAAGGCTGCCTTGAACGTGGTGGACCGGTCAGAGGCACCAGGATCGTCTTCTAGACCTAGAAGGTACCCCCTTAAACCATTAAGTAAGACAAGTGATTGCTTACCGCATTTTCATGCATGTGTGTTAGTGGGTCTAAATAAATAACCACATAAGTAATGAGTTAAAGTATAAAGTGAAACCACCTAAATTAGGAGATTTGTAAACCTTAGGGACCTTCAATATTTGCTATCCAATCCCACCCACACCGAACCCCGGAGATACCACCATCGACATTGCCGACTATCCAGCAGAAAAGTGTCAAGTTATCCAGCCAGGTATGATCTTATTTAAGGGATACTTGACACCCGAAGCACAAATCCACATCATCCGACGTTGCAACGAGCTTGGAGCAGCACCTGGAGGCTTCTACACACCCGAATACCCAAGTGGAGCGAGAATGAACTTAAAAATGATGTGCATGGGTAAGGATTGGAACCCTTACACCAAGTCATATCAAGACACACGAGCTGAAGATGGAGCTACAATACCGAGTATACCTGAGGAGTCCTTGCGGTTGTTAATCACACCGTGGGAATTGCTCAACAAGTTGAACCGGAACAAATCCCAAGTATCAAGGCAGATTTGTGTATTATCAATTTCTACCAGAAAGGCGGAAGGTTGGGTTTACACCAAGACAAGGACGAGTCGCCCGAGTCTCTTAGTAAGGGAGTACCCGTGGTGTCTTGGTCCATTGGTGATACCGCAGTGTTTATGTACGGCGAGCAGAAGCGTGCGGACCTCGCAAGAAAGTTAGTATTGGAGTCTGGAGATGTGTTAATCATGGGTGGGCAGTCGAGGATGCTGTATCATGGTATCAAGAAGATCAAATTGAATATGGCGCCTCCGACAATAATCAATGCCACACACATGAAACCTGGGAAGACTGAACTTAACCTTTAGACAGTTCTGAAGTTATGTGTAATCATGTAAAGTATGAAGCCAGTTGTATGTTAAGTATGTGATGCATTAAGTATGTTAAGTTATCGAGCGATGTAGCCAATGTAATACCATCATGGTGTAACGATGAGTTTTATAAATAAAGTAGTGTTGATTTCTTGAGCATTCCACCCGTGTTGTTACCAATATACTTATCAAGTTTATGAAATAAATTAGGCGCTGCACTCGGGACGGAAGGTACACTGAGTGTGTGTACAGAGGCAGAGGCCGGCAGAAGCGGCACTATCCTCACCGGTACCTTCCCAGTGAATGGCGTGGATGCGTCGATCTTGTTCGACTCTGGAGCCTCACATACGTTTGTCTCACTCTCATTTGCGAGGAGACTGGGGCTAGATGGGGAGGAGATCCCTGACTTCTTAGTCACTCTCCCGTCTAAGGAGCGGATCAGATGCACCCGTTATTACCGAGATGCCACCGTTCGAATTAAGAATGAAGAGTTCCCGATCGACTGATAGAGTTCGAGGGGCTCGGATTTGATGTGATTGTGGGGATGAACTGGTTGGAGCGGTACAAGGGCAGAATCCTATGTGCCGAGCACCGTCTGCTTCTTAGGAGTCCGTCTGGGGTCACCATTTCATACCGCCAGAGGCCCAGGGAGCCTTCGACACAGATCATCTCCGCCATGGCCATGTACCACGAAATCAGAAGGAAGAATGATGTATACCTCTGCTATGTCCAGGACATAGAGAGAGACCCGGAGTTTAGCCCAGATGTACCGGTTGTGTCGGAGTTTCCTGATGTCTTTCCTAAGGAGCTCCCAGGCATGCCGCCTACACGGGCAGTTGAGTTTGAGATTGACTTGGTACCGGGCACCGGACCTATAGCGAAGGCGCCCTACCGTATGGCTCCAGCTGAGATGACTGAGCTCAAAGAACAGCTGCGAGACCTGCTAGACAAGGGATTTATCCGCCCTAGCGTCTCACCATGGGGAGCACCAGTCCTTTTTGTGAAGAAAAAGGATGGGAGTCTCCGCCTCTGCATCGACTACAGGGAGCTGAATGCTGTGACGGTGAAGAACCGTTACCCATTGCCACGTATCGATGATTTGTTTGATCAGCTGAGAGGTGCATCTGTGTTCTCTAAGATCGATCTGCGATCGGGTTACCATCAGATTGCTATCAGAGACAGTGATATAGAGAAGACCGCTTTCCGTACCAGATATGGGCACTATGAATTCACGGTCATGCCGTTTGGGTTGTCTAATGCACCAGCAAAGTTTATGGATTTGATGAATCGTTTGTTTCGAGATCAGTTGGATAGATCAGTAGTTGTCTTCATCGACGATATTCTCATTTATTCTAAGTCCAAGGTGGAGCATGAAGCTCACCTGAGGAGTGTGTTACAGACGTTGAGGGAACCAGCTTTATGCGAAGTTCTCAAATGTGAATTTTGGTTGGACCAAGTCTCTTTCCTTGGTCATGTTATTTCTGAGGCCGGGATCGCTGTGGATCCGGCCAAGATTGATGCTGTGCGCACCTGGCCTAGACCGAAGACGGTTGCCGACATCCGGAGCTTCCTCGGTCTGGCAGGTTACTATCGGAGGTTTGTGAGGAATTTCTCTAGTGTTTCGAAACCGATGACATCCTTGACAAAGAAGGATGCACCGTTTGATTGGACTGAGGACTGTGAAATCTCGTTTCAGAAGCTCAAGGATGCTTTGACTTCTGCACCGATTCTTACTATACCAGAGGGTACTGATGGTTTCGAGGTGTACTGTGATGCGTCAGGTAAAGGTATGGGCTGTGTTTTGATGCAACACGGGAAGGTCGTGGCTTACGCCTCCCGACAGTTGAAGCGACACGAAGAAAATTATCCTACGCATGATTTGGAGTTGGGTGCCATTGTCTTCGCATTGAAGATATGGCGACACCATTTGTATGGAGTGAATGTGACGATTTATTCAGATCACAAGAGCTTGAAATACCTGTTCACTCAGAAGGAGTTGAACATGAGGCAAAGAAGATGGGTCGAATTCCTTACTGACTATGATATAACCTTCAGTACAAGGAAGGTAAAGCAAACATTGTAGCTGATGCATTGAGTCGCCGAGCACACTCTCTCCATTCGCTTATCTCTCACTCTAGCTTGGTTGAAGAGGTGCGGAGTGCTCAGATGTCAGATCAGTACATGCAGGAGATCAAACAGAAGCTTATCGATGGCACATTCGAAGGTCAGAAGTATGACTTCCGACTTCATGATGATGGTTTGATCAGGCTGAATGGCCGACTTTGTATTCCACGAAATAGCGCTGAGCTGAAGGAGCGCATATTGAGCGAATCACATTGTTCTTCTACTTCTATTCACCCCGGAGCTTCAAAGATGTACAAGGGTATGAAGAGATATTTCTGGTGGACCGGTATGAAGAAAGATGTGACAGATTATGTTGTTAGGTGTCTCACTTGCCAGAAGGTCAAGTTTGAGCACCGTCGTCCGGTGGCATGGTACAGCCAATGCCCGTTCCTGAATGGAAGTTCCATGATATTTCCATGGACTTCGTTGTTGGGCTTCCGCCTACTCGGGGAGGCTTGAATATGATATGGGTCGTTGTTGACCGACTGACCAAGGTGGCCAGATTCATTCCGATGAAGGACACCTGGAAGGTGGCGAAGCTAGCAGAGCTCTTCGACCGTGAGATAGTACGGCACCATGGAGTACCGAAGACTATCGTGTCTGATAGGGATACCAGATTCCTCTCGAGGTACTGGAGAAGTACACGGGAAGCACTTGGTACCGAGCTGAAGTTGAGTACGGCGTTTCACCCACAGACAGATGGTCAGAGTGAGCGCACCATACAGACGCTTGAGGATATGTTACGTGCATGTGCACTTGACTTTCAGACCAGCTGGATTGATAAGTTACATCTGATCGAGTTTAGCTACAACAACAGTTACCACGCGTCGATCAAGATGTCTCCCTTCCAGGCCTTGTACGGTAGACCATGCCGCACGCCATTATGCTGGGATGAGTCGAGTGAGACGGTCATTATAGGACCTGAATATTTGGAGCAAGTACAAGCAGAAGTACGTCAGATCCGAGCGAACATGAAGGCAGCTCAGGATAGACAGAAATCGTACGCCGATGTGCGCAGACGCGACCTGGAGTTCGCCGTGGGCGATCAGGTATTCCTTAGAGTATCCCCCATGAAGGGAGTATTCCGTTTTGGCCAGAAAGGCAAGTTGAGCCCGAAATATGTGGGGCCTTATGTTGTGACGGAGCGGATAGGCCCGGTAGCTTACAGGCTTGATTTACCTGCTGAGCTGGGCAAGGTACATGATGTATTTCATGTGTCCCAGTTGAAGAAATATGTGTCTCATCCGTCTCATGTACTTCAGCCCGAGAGGCTAACATTAGAGCCGACCATGCGATCAGTGGAGACCCCCGTACGGATCCTGGACACTAAGACTCGAGACACTCGCCATAAATCTGTGAGATTGGTGAAGGTTCTCTGGTCTAACCAGGAAGTCGAGGAGGCCACTTGGGAGCTGGAGGAGAAGATGAAGGCGAAGTACCCGTCATTGTTTACTTCTTAGTTGTATGTATAGGGTACGGGGCGTACCCCTATTTAAGGGGGGTAGAGCCGTTTCGTTTATGTATGTATGGCATGTATTGGAATACATGTCTATGTTGTTATGTTATAGACCCTTGAGTCTAAGTGATGTTGTGTTATCAGGACCTTGAGTCCGATGGAATGTAAAGAATGTTCGTGTGTTGTTATGGGAGCGTTGTTGCAGAAGTAATCCCCGTGTTCCAATATTAAGATACGTGGGAAATGTGAACTTTGGGGACAAAGTTCTTTTAAGGGGGGTAGATTGAAATACCCCAAACCTTAATATGTTAGTTAATTACATAATTAATATATTTTAAGACTTAAGTAGTCATTAAGAACATGTGGGAGAAATTCCCGAAAGAAACGAATCCATATAATGGATTAAAGCACAAACGAGACTTTAAACACGTTTTTCAAGAAAACTGAAAAACGTGACGTTAAATGCCTAAAACGGACTTGTATAAATTATAGTTGATTTTATAACTATAATTACATACTAATTAAAGTCTAAGAATTTTTAGAATCAAAAATATGTATATATTCCGGAAACCGGACCCGGACTGTTAAACTGACAGTTCGGAAGTTAACGGGTGTTATCTACTAATGACCAAGTGCCACTCTCTCACATTGTAAAATAAAAATCAGATTTTTATTACCCTCTCTATTCTATTAATTCTACTTTACTCACAAAACTACAAACAATAAAATACATTTATTTCCCTCTCACACACAAACTCTCTCTCACTCTCTCTCACTCTCTCTCTCCCCCTCATTCTCTTCACTCACGATTGCCTTCTCCCTCACCCAGCTCTCTTTCTCTTGTTTTGCCAAGCATGGCGATTTCACAAAGCCAAAGGAGCCCCAACTTCAATCTCTTGTAACTTCCACATCTTAGCTCCAAATCAAGAAATTCTTTCACCAAAATACTCCTCTCATCTTGGAGATCATTTTGTACCTTTCGAAATCTCAAAACACCATACTTCATCATCTCATGGGTGTACCCCATTTTGAAGAGAAAGCTTCACATTCTTGAAGCCAAGTCTTATTGTTGTTCTAAGGTAAGAAGGAAATCAAAACTCACTCATTCCTTCATTTCCTTCTTGAAATCGGTTTTCTCTATTTTGAACACCATGCTTGTTCTCCTTGTTAGCTTGTTCAATCTCCTTGAGGAGTTGGAGCTAGCCCTAATTCCATTACCAAGCATTTCATTTTGAAATAAAGGTAATTCCCTCCTTGTGTTCAAGCAATTTCTAATTCTAGGGTTAAAGGAGTTATAAACCCTAAATACTCATTGTGGCTATCTTGGCTTGGTCATTAGTGTAGCAATTTACCCCGTTGAATACCGATTGAGGAACAAGTAAAGAGAAAGGGGGAAAGTCGAAAAGCAAACCAAGGTAATAAACTTACCTTAAAACCATGTATGAGCTTGAGATGTGTTTTTGTTTAAGTGCAAATAAATGCTCAGTGAAATGCAGGTGTTGCAAATAATATGAGGAAATTCAGTGTTTAAATTGTTGTTGTTTAAGTGCCAACCCTTGGGGGTTTTATACATTGTGTTGTTGTTGTTAAATTGATGGATTTGGTATACAAATTGGCATTTTGAAAGAGTTGATGTCAAGGTGTTTTTGTAGGGCTAGATAATGTGGGAAAACATGTAATAACTATGGGGAAGTTATGCCAAGAATTGTATTGAGTTTGGGTGAAATTCTGTGTTGAAAACGCCACTGAAAAATGCATTTCTGGGTCTGTCCGAACTTCCGTCCGGACTTGGAAGTTCGGACATGCCTCGTAAAGTTTAAATTTTCGGAACTTTGGGTGATGTCCGAACTTCGGTCCGACCTTCGAAGTTCGGACACCCAAAATTTTCACAGGTTTAAGTCTCGACTTGTGTCCGAACTTCTATGTCCGGACACAAGTTCGGACACCTCAATTTTCACAGGTTTTAACCCTCGACTTGTGTCCGAACTTCGATGTCCGGACACAGTTCGGACACACTCAAAATTTTCACGGGTTTAAGTCTCGACTTGTGTCCGAATTGATGTCCGAAATTATGTCCGGACAGTTAACAAGTTCGGACATGTTAAAAATTTCCCAGATTTGCTCTCGACTTGTGTCCGAACATTGATGTCCGGACACAAGTTCGGACAAATGCAGTTTTCAACTTATGAGTCTCGGCTTGTGTCCGAACATTGATGTTCGGACACAAGTCCGGACATGTCACTGTTTTCAACATAAACTGCTCGTTTGAGCCCCGTTTTGACTCCCGTTTGTGGGGGTTTGTCTAGAACAAGTATGGGGACTATAATAACAACTAAAAGATGGGGAAAATCATAATAAAGTGTGAAAGAAGAATAAACAAGGAATGTGAAGTAACAAGTTTATCAAGGGTCTAGTGTATTAATTAACCGACATTATCAATCGTGTTTAGGAACCACGTACGGTGGACCACTAGAGCGGCAAGGACCAAGGTATGGTTTTCTTGCAGTCCGTTGCCTACCGGTTTACACCGGCTTGTGTGCTACTTGTGTTTTTGCGTGTTTACAACCTTGTAAGATTAATTCATGAAACGAGTTTACAGTTCTTACTATTATTGTGACGTGTGTGTACCGATACCGGTAACCTCCAATGCGTGCTAACCGTTACTAACCCAAGCTAGGAAACGTACGAGAGCGGTATCCGGTAATAACGTCCCTCGACCTAAGGAACGTTCTAACCCGGCTATGTGTGTTTGGTTGTGATGTGTATTGATGAATTATGCCTTACTTCCCTTGCTTGTTCTAACTGGACTTAAACACATTCTTGTGTGAGATTATGTTAAGCTCCCATTGTGGGACTTCTAACGAGTGCTAACCGGGGAGTGAGGAATCCGGTCGTTCCGGTCACGCGTGTATGTATGGGTGTCGACATCTGCATCAGATTCGGCTCTCTCCTTATGTTAGGGTAGTCTTCCTTTTATGGGGAATTCGACCTCCCATAGCTTAGCCAAAGCTACCTACCTGACTTCCACTCGGGCTAGGGGGAAATTATGTGTTGATGTGTTCGGGTCACTACGCTCGTCTCATCTTTCAAGTTAAAGTTACTCACCCGACTAACTAAACAGTAATGTGTTATGTGTTAAGCTTAACATGAGGATGAAGACATCCTCTAGGCTTACAAGTTGACTAACCATGTTGGTTGTTATTCAAAGTGAACTGTTTTCACTATGTATGTGTTGTTATTGTTCTGCAATAGCTCCTGTTATATATATGCATGTTGTCTGATAAAATCAACGCCATGTAATAATGACAAATAGTTGCGTGTATCCCGGTAGTCAGCGGGCTGCACGTTAACCATGCCAGCAAAAGGTTGCTGACCCCCTTGGGGGCTATGTTTATTTGCAGGATGAGGATCGAGGAAGCAGATTGGCTTTAGATCCTAGGATGTTGATATTTTGCTGTTTTTGGATGTTGAACCCGAGTAGTGTTTGTACACTCGAGGTCATTTATTTTGGTGGATGTAAAGTTGGTTAGTGATTTTTGAACAGTTACACTCGGTATATTGTAATTCTTTTTGGATGGTCATTTTTGGAAGGTTGTAAGTATGCTCGGGATTCGTGTGATCAGACCGATACATATTATGTAACAGCCTTGTTAGCCACGTGGGTGGCTAACGGCGTGTAACACCGCCCTTTTGGTATATATTTAAGTAATGATTTCCGCTGCGATTTTTGATTAAGTGTTAAGGTTTTGGATGGGGTGTTACAAAAAAGTGGTATCAATTAAGATGCTTCTGATTCCGACAACCGAGCCTAGGATATACCGATTTAGGAATTTAAACATTGTCGTCCAAAGGACGTTATAACCATGTGGGTTCGATAAGTTTTTTGTAAGCACAAATACTAATGTGCTCTCATTATGTCAGATGGCAGGGCGACCGCTAGGCCGAGGCCGAGGAGGGCTGGTCCAAGTGACCCGGGGATACCCCCCACCGCTCAAATGATTGCCGAAGCTGTAGCGAGCGGTCCGCCCTAGCACAAGTTTGTGCCTCAGTAATCGCTGCAGTGCAGCAGGGGCAAGCAAGCGCCCATTGGTCAGGAGCAGCCTGAACCACCACCACCACCTCAGCCACGCGAAACTAATTGGTGAAAGCGTTGGCCGATTTGAGGCCCCCGTCCTTCAAAGGGGAGACCGACCCTTCTAAGCTAGAGGCATACATCTCGGAGCTCGAGACCGCCTATGAGACTTTGGCTGTTCCTGCTGATGCCAAGGTCCGACTTGCTGCGTTTTACTTGAAGGGTTCGGCTAGGAACTGGTGGAAGCTAGTGAGGGTGAGAACTTGGCCGACCCGGATTTCGGTTGGGAGCAGTACACGGCATTGCTGAGGGCCAAGTACTATCCCGTGCATGTGCAAGAGGCGAAGCGCCTAGAGCTTGACAGTCTGAAGCAGGGAGATAAAATGACGGTGGACGACTACTACAACGCCTTCACCGACCTTGTTCATCTTCTACCCGACCTTGGTTACTCGAACCGGGTCTTAGTAAACCGATTCTACAGTGGGTTGAGCCACCGCCTACGCTATGGCATGGGGCCAGCCGAGTACAATACCTTGCAGGTAAATTTCCAATAAAGTCTAAGTGTGAATAAGTTCTGTTATATGGAGTGTGTAAATGTGTTACGGGCCATGACTAACACCTTGAAACTCAGGAGTGCTATCATGCCGCTGCTAAGGTGAGATCACCGTCCGTCTAAGGGACGAGGAGAATCGCATAAGCGCAAGGTCTCGAGCGAGGGCCAAAGCTCGCAAGGGTACCAAGGAGGGAAGAAGAGTAAACCGCCGAACTAGATGTACCTATCTCGGCGGTTCTTAGAGAACAACCGCCGAGATAGGCCCCTGGGATTGACCGTGTGTGAGATTGACCATGAGTCTATCTCGGCGGTTCTTAGAGAACAACCGCCGAGATAGACCCATGGTCAATCTCACACACGGTCAATCCCAGGGGCCTATCTCGGCGGTTGTTCTCTAAGAACCGCCAAGATAGGTATATTTTTTTTTTGTTTTTTTCCATCCCAGCTTATATATATATATATATATATATATTCACCACATTTCATTCAATCAGACCTGTAATAATGCTTCATCCATACAGGGAGCTCCAGCACACATTTAAAAAGTTATAAAAGCTCCCAATTAATACCACGACGCACCACAATTTGAGAGTTAACAAAACCAATGCAATTACACTTACTTTCACACTTTCAATACAAATAAAAAACACCATTACAATTCAAATCTACCATTACACCATCCACAAGTGTACAGAGTTATATTACATATTCGAAAAAGTTAGCAAAACATCTTCATGATCATCAATTCATTAAACTTGTGCAGACGAACTCCGACCATTCCTCAAGCATCTCAACAATTTGAGCATCATCATACTGACCATCTTTGAACACTTGTTCGTAAGCCTGGAAAAAAAATGAACATTAATCTAAAACGTACAAGTCTAACAACATGTAAAGAGCATAACTGAAACTTTCAAAGAATGTTACCATGTCTAACGAGTGCTCTGGTAAAAGGTTCGCCGCTCCTACTATGTCACTCATGAATCTCATGACATAGTATCCACATTCTGACCCCCCAGGCTGCACCGGACACTATACAAACACACATATTGACAGTTATAAACAAGTTTAAACATTATCACACAAATTTATCAATTAATAGAGTACCTTGACAGTGTTCCAAGGGATGCTATTCTTCATTGTTATACCCAGGCATCTTAATGCAGCTTTCATGGAACTATATACATCAGCAATATATATAGTTTTAAGCATCAGTAGCAAATTATGAACAGTTAATGTTATGTAAAATAATTGTTGTTTACGATAACAAAATAATTACCCCAGTATTGCGGTGGAGATCTTCGGTCTCTTGGCACCCGCACCAAGTGAGTCAAATTGCAAGATTCGTGGGTGCTTCCCCATCACCAGCACAAGCAATGACCAATGTCGACTGTCCACAAATTACACAATGTGTTGAAATCATTAAGCAACTAACACAAACATATGTTTTAGATAATACCAATAGAAATAGTCAAATATCATACCCTGAATGATATGGCAGCATAATAAATGACTTTTTCGAACATTCATAGAGGGCATTCGTCATATATTGCATAAGGCCTTGCGGATCACTTGTCATCTGGACTTCATTGCACATAGCAGGACACAGGAATCCAAATCTTTGATCTTGATAGAGATTGATCGCCTTATCATGCACCCACCTATGAGGCAATATCATTAGTAATTAACTTTATATTCAAACATCTAATTCATCACCAATTAATGAATTCAAAATATAAAAGGTAGAAGTCACTCACATGGCGGCCGACTTGATAATCGACACATTCAACCAATCCCTCCTGAAGCACTCCTCGAAGTCGGACATATACATCCCAAATCGATGTATATCTTCTCCTTGAACTATATAGTGAAATATCCGCTCGGGATCTTCCACAATGAGGGAATCACTATCCGGTGGTAGCACCAACAACGAGGAATGCAGAATCTGCATATTGGTCGACAAGCCGGCCAATATTCTCTTCTCCACCAAAGCAGGTCTAAGCACAAAATTTGTGGAAGCCTTTGATTGCACAGGTGTGGCAATTCTTTTTCCTTTGCCCTTATCAGTCTTCGGTGGGGTCATATCCTATGATATTAGTCTAATTAAGTATATGGATGCAAGGTGGTACACCAATAGTTTTATAGCAACGGTTAAGAGTAATACCTGCCCAGGGAGTCTGACCAATCGTGCAGGCCACTGCACTGTCGCAGTCTGTGCAGAACGCACGGTAGGTCTTTGGGGACCGGCACCGGTAAACCGACGTCAGCATGCTCTGCAACAAATTCGTCTACAAGCACACTCGTGCATGGTAATGTCGGAGTGGTTTCACCGTGCACAATATCACTTGGACGAGAGGGGAAAAGTTTTCCCCATGCAACCATGACCTCTTCTACTCCAATTTGTAAAAACAGATGGCACTCAGTGGGTGCCTGAGTGTTATGTGGAACTTGTTTTATAAAAATTGAGAATTCTTCTATGATGATATTAGTGATCAAGTTAAAAATCATAATCGTCATGTACTCAATTGAAATGTAAGTCTAACCTGTAGAGATGCATAGGGAAACGGATCAGCCGAGTGGACACTACTTCTCACTACCGGTGGTCGGAAACCTCTTGGCTTTCATGCTGCTGTGGCTGAATCCTTGATATAGCCTGAGCGATCCTCTCGACGTTCACGTAATCCTCTGCTCCTCAGACATCGCTCTCAGGTTGCTCTCGTAGCTAATCGACGTCCCCGGCTGATTCTGGACCCGGGTGGCGCCAAATGCCTGGCGGGATCACGTGCCCACCAAACCCAATGGCACGACCTGGATGATCCTTCTTACCAAGAGCGCGTGTAAGAGGATCATCATTCCTCTGTGAGGTCCAGGTGCCCTGGTGAGCTGAGAGCTTAATTCACCCTAATATAACACCAAATACAGTTATTAGTTTAACATAAGTTCATATACAAAGGAAATGAACAGTTTGACTGAAAATGAAATGATATCACTTACCATTTGAGCAATAACTGCTCTCGTGGCTTCATCATATTGAGGATTTTCGGGAGTAGAGTTCTTCGGAATGTGGCTTAACTCCCACACTTTCATTCTTCTGCCACTGGCATCCAATGAGCCATCCGTGGGCAGATATCCCTTTTGCTCCCATTCTGGTACCCTTTGAGCAATACTTTTTCCACCTAAGTGGTGAGGGTACAGATTCTTCTTAGCATTTGCTGGTTGTTTCGCACGGAGGCCTGCATAAATTAATGGGATCATGTTAAGTGAAATTGAACACAAAAAAAACATAAGAAATTAAGATTAATTTATGTATGTATGACAATAAAGTGCACCTGGAACTCAGGTGTGTGACGCCTCTCATCAAATTGTAGCCATTGCTCTTCTGTTATGCCCTCGTAAACCTCCCATGGTGGTCTCACACCGTCTCCACCATGATCTGGCTCATCTGGATCTTCTGGAGTAGGCATCTTGTAGATGTACTTGTCAGCCAACTTATTCTTGTGGTCCCGGAACTGTTTCGACATCGCTGATAGCACATCGTTTTTTAGTGCGGGATCCACGGAGAAACGAGACTACGTACATGATCATTCAGTTAGTAAAGTAAACATAAATGTTCTATTATTTCACAAAAGATCATAGTAATAATGTAGAGATTTACCTGAGACGCTGAAACATAGTATCCTTCAATGATTGAGGCACTTGCTTCCAGGTGTGGTTTATGTCGCAATATGACTTCACCAAATGGCTACCGTAAGCGGTGAAGTCATTCTTCCAATTTCCATGGGGCTGGTTGAATTGATTGAAGTCGACCGGTTTTGTAGGAGGGCCCGTTGAGCCTTCATCCCACGTGTTGCACCTCTTTTCTTCTGCTTCTTTGCCTCTGGTGTACAACCGACTCCTCTTCGGTCTGCTGTGAAGGGCCAGCCTCAGTCTCGTGTACTGCTACCTGGTCCTTCTTCTTCTATCCTCCTCTCGTGACCCGCTTACTTGGTCTATTCGGCTGTGGCTCAGGTTCTCCAGTGGAGATAAGCCGTCCAATGGGGTCATCTATAGGGTGATCATCCACTGCAAAAAAAATCATAAAGCATTTCATCAGTTAAACTCATAACATAAATACTATGATGCATAACAATAACAGTTAAGATGATATTACAGTCTACATTCTACTAACAACATTACCTGACACGTACAAAAACATAAATCATTTCATATTTTCTACTACCCAAACACCCTCATCATGGTCTGATCGTGCGTAGAGCAAATCGTTTTCAGTATCATCAATCAAATCCGGTAATCCAGTAGGAAACAAGGATGTTTCCTCTACAGTCCCATTTTCATCGTTATCCTCATTTCATTTTCCATTACAACCGGCCTTCTTCCTGGAAGAACAACAGACCATCTGCAGTCTTTCGGATCCTCAACATACCACACTTGCTCGCAATCCTTTCCCAGAACAAATTGATCATCATTATAACCGTGTAACCGTGAAAGATCAACCATGGTAAGCCCTCCATCATTTTGGTACCCGCGTGTTGTCCACACACTTGCACCGGAACAACAGAAAGGAATCAATGTCATAGTCTAGTTCCCAGATGTCCTCGATGACACCATAATACCAATTACTAACTGGTTGAGATCGGTTACCGCTGTGGTACTCAGTGGCAGCAGCTTCAATTTTTACCCCACTATTCTGGTTTATCGATTTGGCATCTTGGCGTGCAGTGTAGTATGTATACCCACTAATATCATACCCCTCAAAAGATGTAATATTAGTTTCAGGTCCGATTGCCACATCTGATCTCTTCGCTTACAGCTTCTGGATCTGATGATGCTAATGTCAACACATGATCTTTGAACCATTGGATAAAAAACTCAGTTTTGTTCTTTTGTCAGCCAAATGTGGTTTTTCAAAGGATTTTGATGCCTTAACTCAACCATATGGGTTTCCAAATAAGGTTCAACAACCTCAAGATGTTGTAAGACAAACAAATGTGCTTGATGAATAATAGTAGACGTGAAACTTGCACGATCTTTCTACCAATAACACCTTTACCCTTAAACCTGCCATAGTGTCGTGGTTTTGGGATACCAATAGACTCTGCCTCACTCAAATAATCGGTCACAAACTCCGTGACTTCCTCAGTCACTGTTGCTTCAACAATGCTCCCCTCTGGTCGATACCTATTCTTCATTCTACTTTTCAGAATACCCATGTACCGTTCAAAAGGGTACATGTACCGTAAGTATACCGGACCGCAGAACTGTATCTCTCGAACGATGTGCACAATTAGATGTACCATTATATCAAAGAAAGATGGTGGGAAATACATCTCAAGTTGACATAAAGTGATAACAATTTCACGTGTAGATCATCTAGAGATTACGTCAATTGCCTTGGAGCGCACAGCGTTGAAAAAGAAACATAACCGAGTTAAAGCATTTCTGACATCAGATGGCAATATCCCTCGAATTGCGACCGGGAAGAAGATGTAACATCAGTACATGATAATCGTGAGATTTCATGCCTAAAAGTTAAATCCTTCATCGATACAATGTTCTTCCAGTTTTAGAGTATCCAGACGGTACTTTTACCGAGTACAGACATTTGCAGAGCTAATCTTTTTCAGCCTTTGAGAGCGTGTAGCATGCAGGAGGTAGTAGTATTCGTTTCCCATTCTCTTGTGGGTGTAACTCCTTCGTATACCCATGGTTTGCATGTCCTTTCTGATTTTCAATCCGTCTTTTGTTTTGCCGGGTATATTGAGTAAAGTCCCACTCACTGCCTCACCAACGTTCTTCACAATGTGCATGATGTCTAAGCAGTGCCTCACAGAAAGATGACGCCAATAAGGTAGTTCCCAAAAGATAGAACACTTTTTTCCAAATGTTTTTCGTCGGTTTTGATGTGTTTCCAAATACATTTACAATGTCCTTACCTTTTCATACACTTCCTCAGAGGTCAGAGGTAGACGGGCCACACGAGTTTCGGCTTGACCATTGAACAACTTTCTCTTCGTTACTCGATAAGGGTGATCTTCGGGGAGAAGACGTCGATGACACATATAAACATTCTTCCCACAATGTTTTAAACGGTCCGAACAAGTGTCTTCCTCGCATATGGGACATGCAAATGTTCCTTTAACCGTGTAACCGGACAAGTTCCCATACGCAGGGAAGTCATTGACGGACAGAACAACAAAGCCTTGAGCGTGAAATTCTCTCTTGCATAAGCATCATATACCACGGTCCCCTCATTCCACAATAGCTTCAATCGTCGATCAGAGGGGCAAGGTACACATCAATGCTATTACCTGGCTGCTTGGGACCAGATATCAGGAGCAATAACATGATGTACTTTCGTTTCATACACAACCATGAGGGCAAATTGTAGATCACTAGCAGAACAGGCCATGTACTGTGTTGACTACTCAATGTGCGTACGGGTTCATTCCATCAGTACATAACCCAAGCCTCAGATTCCTATCTTCATGTCCGAAATGTTCTTTGAACCGTCTATTGATGTTTCTCCACTGAGGCCCATCTGCTGGATGTCTTAGTTTCTCATCACTCTTTCTACCCTCGGCATGCCATCGTAAGTTCTTTGCATCTTTCGGATTCGCAAACAACCGTTTGAATCTGGGTATAATCGGCAAATACCACACAAGTTTTGCTGAGGGGCTTTTTTTCTGAACGGAGGAGTACTCACCATCTTTATGCTTATACCGGGACAAACGAACATTTCGGGCAATTGTCCAGATTTTCGTATTCACCCCTGTACAACACACAGTTGTTTGGACACGCGTGAATTTTTTTGTACTCTACTCCCATTGGACACACCCATTTCTTTGCCTCATACGTTGGTCGTAGGGAGACCGTTCTCATCCGGTAGCATATCATGAATCAGCTCGAGGAATGCCGTGAAACCTTTGTCACTCAATCCATATCTTCCCTTCAGGTTGAACAAATTCATATAGCTGTCAATTTCGTGTACTTAGTGCAAGTAGGATACAACGCCGTTTTGGATGCGTCCAACAACCTTTGATACTCATCTGGCCGGTCGACAAAGTTATCCTCAACGTTACCAAGCATCTCGTCATTTGTTTCATCATGATAAGTCGACTCACGGTCAACATTGACTCCGGAAGCGCTGGGAGTTCTGACTCGTTAGTAGTATCGAATGTCTGCTCGGTTTCTTGAGTTACACCCGATCGTGACTGTAGGAAGATGAAGCATTATCTTCAACACGTTCTCCATGAAAAATCCATTTTGTATAATGTGGCATGAAACCACGGGTCTTCACATGGAGTTGTACGAGGTTGATGCTTGAATAATGTCTAACCACACCACAATCAACACAAGGACATGGAATTTTCTCCGCCTTTTCCTGTCCTTGTGTTGCACTGCAGCTTTGCAAAACTCTTCATCAGCATTTGTCAAAATGTTCGCCTCTATCACCATACATCCAGTCACGCTCCATACTACATGTGCAACAGATCACAGGTGTGAGTTAGATCCTTTGTAGAATATATGCCTGTATTAAGTTGCACATGTAATTTCCTATGGAGCATGACTGGGATGATTGTCAATTCGTCTAGCCTAACTCTAAGGTTGCAAACAACAAAATAACTACCATTTTCAATTTAAGAAATTGTTGCACTTCTAAACAGAAACCGGTGGTTTAAACAATATTACGAATACTTTTCTACAAAAATTTGGCATGACCTTTGCGTAATTGTACACATCCCGTGCTTATTTCAGCACTCACCAAAGTCATCACAACCACAAACTTCCAACAATGGCAGCAACCAACAATTAAAATAAATCAATTCTTTACTAGCTAGCTGAAAACCAATTGCAAATTCAGATCATCAATCAACGCTTTCAATTCTCCACTGTATAAGCTCAACCGGTTTAGAGATTACCAAAGAATCGAGAGTTAGAATACGTACTTGTTTTTTAGGATTTATGGACAGGGGAGACTGGGTGCCTGAGAGGTAGGCTTCTGTTCGAGAGATGCAGCAATACCACTCTGATATGTCTCTGCAGGGAGCACAAAAATAAATTAAAAAAGAAATGCATCAACAAATAGGGAATGAAGCTAAATTATGTACTAGCACTTATATTTAAATACATAATTGCATTTATTAAACAAAAAAAAGGTTTTAGTTACTTACTGTGTGCACAGAGGAGGAAAAGGAACAGTAATGGAAGAAGGCGGGAAACAAGAGAGGTGATTCACGGACCTGATAAAAAACATTAGATATTGTTAGACATACACTACATCAAACATATTAATTACGAAGAGATTTTTAAAAAAAAACGGCATGACTTTTGCATAATTTTACCTATCCCATGCTTATTATTAAGCATTCACCAACCATTCATCAACACAAATTTCCATTACAAATCAACTATACCAACTTTTTATCCATCAAACCAAATTTTAATAATTTGTGGAAATCAAATACAAAGTAAAAAAAGACACAACTATGCCTATTATTAAGCATTCATACACAACCATTCAACAACACAAATTTCAATCATAAACCAAACTAATATATAAAATTCATTCATCAAACGAAATTCCAATAATTTGTGGAAATCAAATACAAAGTACAAAAGAGAAAAATGATAAATTAGATTATATTACCGGTTCGAAAATGATTGCTCTCCGCTCCGCTTTCAATCTACCATCAAATGGTAAAGAAGCTCCTTCAGTATTTATCTGTAGAGACACAAAAGAGAAAAATGATAAGTTAGATTATATTACAGTGAGTGAAGAGAATGAAGAGAATGAAGAGTTAAATTAAAAAAAAATACCTGTCATAAATGATTGTTTTCAGCCCTCTTCTCAATCGGGCGTGCGAGACTTGTGTAGCACCGCCAATCTCTACAGAGGCAACGCATAAAGATTGAAACAACATTCAGATCAATTAGAATAATTTATATATTAACTTAACGACTATACAATACTCATATATATATAAATATATAAAATACACATTCTCACACCGTCTACTTCAAACCGCTACTAAACGCTACTACCGCGTACCTACTACAATATTTTTTCTATACTATGAAGACTGCTTGTTCACGCTCTTATTCAATTATACACTACGAAACGTTCTACACTTACATTACATCTTTCATGTGCTGCACATATAATTGTTTACCACTTAACACTTCTCTAATTCTCCACACACGCAACTTTTAATATATAAGAAACAAACTACTCATACTTAATGCTCATCTTAATTAACAACATATCTTTTACTCGCAATCACTATACTTATATTTACTGCACATATTACAACACTCATTCATACGTTTATAAGCTTAATAAATCTAGCCCAAATAAGCTAACCTAACTATACTTAAAAGAAGGGCCAAAAACAGCACAAAAATTCACTCGGACATTTCGTCGAACACCTTGTGTGCATACATAAATTTAATAGTTTAACAACCAAATCTTGCAAAATTTCACACACACAATAAATATCATCATCCACAATCATAATGTGACAACAATCTATCACTTTTAACAACAAATTAACAATTTAATAAACAAAATCGAAAACAAACTTAGGGTTTTGCTCACCTCTGCTCGCCTCTGTTAAATGGCGGATGAGGGCGGCGACGCCACACGAAGACCACCACCGACGCGCGACACCGGCGACAGCGAGAGGAGGAGGAGGGCGGCCGGAATAGGGCTGTGGTGGCGGAGTTCGTTCGCAGTCGCCGTGAACAGAGAGAGGAGAAGAGGGGATTAGGCTAATGAAAATCGTAATTGTTTCGAAACGGGGTTGGGGGTTAATTAAAAGGACCTATTTCGGCGGTTCCTTGTTAGGAACCGCCGAAATAGGCCCTTTTTAATTATTAAAAAATTAAAGAGACCTATTTCGGCGGTTCCTAACAAAGAACCGCCGAAATAGATGATTAAATTTTTTTTAAAAAAAAAATAGAAATACCTATTTCGGCGGTTTCGTGTAAGAAACCGCCGAAATAGGTCTCTTTAATTTTTTAATAATTAAAAATGGCCTATTTCGGCGGTTCCTAACAAGGAACCGCCGAAATAGACCCCTTCTTTACATGCGGTATACATCTCGGGCCCCTATTACGGCGGTTTTATCTACAACCGCCGAAATAGGGGCGCCGAAATAGATTTTTTTGTACTAGTGGCACTAGAGGTGGTTCACACACAGGGTCCTCTTCGAGGAACCCACGACCCGACGACCAGCCAGAGCCGACCCCACTCCGACCTGATGGCTTCCGTTCTGCTACCACCCAGGCTTGGTATGAGTAGGGTGGCGCCTTCGTCATCGAGAGGTGCATCACTGATGAGGCAGCAGCTGAGACCGGACTTACAGCTATATTCGAGGGTATTGGGGCCACCAGCATCCTGCGCATGGGCGTGGGAGTGTTTTCTCCAGAGCTGGTACGCGAGTTCTACGCCAATGCTATGGCGTCAGACACGACACACAACATCATTTCCTATGTACGTGAGTTCCAGGTGGAGGTAACCCCTGAGACTTTTGCTGAGATTTTACTTCTTCCGGATAATTCGAGCGCATATAGAGATATTTCAGAGGATTCACTTAGGGAGAGTAAGACTAGATGGTTAAGAGAGGTCGGGAGTACTACTCGCCGACGGGGTGAGGAGAGTAAGACTGTACTCCCATATGCCATCCTTCCTACCCTTCCCCAGAGGACCCTAGCAGAGATCCTCAGTCATCAGATCCGGCCTCAGGCTGGGAATGATGCTTCTGACGAGGATTGCGTGCTCCTCGATTACCTCCTGACCTCACCGCATCCACCAGTTCAGCAGATCTCGCTCCCATACATCATGTTCAGACAGCTGCATAAGGTGGTGACATATCTGTGGACGAAGAAGAAGAAGATCACCCCGATCTTTCCTATCTTCATCCAGCATCTTCTTGTCTCTACCCTCCCCGAGGAGATCTTCACTGACATGGCGGTGAGGGAGGGTGAGACACCCATCTCCCTTACGACCTTCAGGAGATGGGGCTTCTTGCGCCTTGACGACGGCAGCTGGGTGAAGGGCAGCTCAGGCCTAGGATCGGCTGGTACATCTGCGAGTTCCAGCTCTACACCAGCCACTGCTACCATGGCGCCCCCCCACAGCCCCTGTGACGAGCGTTTCCCCTGAGATACAGACCTTGATGGACTCCATTCTCCAGCAGCAGCAGAGGATGGAGCAGAGATTCGGGGGTATGGAGCAGCAGTTTGGGGCTGTGCAGTAGCAGATAGGAGAGGTGCAGCAGCAGTTTGGGGACGTCCAGCAGCGCCAGGTGCGCATGGAGGGGCACATTGATGATATCCGCCTGACGCAGGACCACCTCCAGGCAGATCAGACCGCCATTCGTGACACCCAGGCCATGATCACTGAGCGTCTGGAGCGCAGTGATGCTTTACACAAGAGGCTGCTCGGTTCATGGCAGAGGCATCTGCACATCAGAGAGAGGCAGCCGCTCAGCAGGCCCAGAACACCCAGCTCATGCAGATGCTCATTGCCCAGTTGGGACGCGACCTCCACCACCACCACCACCACCACCTCAGTGACCGCCAGCTTTACTGCTTTCTTTCTTTTGTTGGTTTTTCTGTACTTTTCTTTCTCTTTGATTTATTTTACTTTTGTTTGTTCCAACTAACGGTAGAACAAGGGATTGCAGGTGCAGTGGTAATTGTTATATTATGCAGTGTTTTAAAATTCTTAATTGCTAAATTTCTTTTTTCTCTGAGCAGTGCAACATTCTAAAATGATTACTTTACATATCACCTCTACTGCGAAACACAGGGCTATAAGTACAGGAAATGGAACCACACTACTTGCGAATGTCTGCTAAACATAAACTATGGGGAGTATTCTTTCTCTAAGTATAACTCATTCGATTCAAATATTCTCTGTAGTTCGAGTTAATGCACTTTATTTTTGTGGTTGTACATGCCAGTGAAAATTTAGCAACTTTTAATCTGCACACAACGCATACTGTCTGTGACTCATGAGGAATCTCTCGACCCTTGCCAAACAACAAGTGTGAGGAAGAACATCTTCCTCAATCCATAACACCAAGGGAGTCTCAGTTCCACCTTTCACTTATTTGATGTTCCACCTTTGTTGCGTTGAGGGTTAATTATTGCATATGCATCTATTATGAGTATAGCATGTTTTGAAAGCTCTTTTCTCTGTTTTTCTTCTTTGACCAATGAGGACATTGCTCATCTTAAGTGTGAGGAAGGAGAGACCTTTCCCTGAAAACATGCTAATTGTTATTTAATGCCACACTTGCTTTTTGCTGCTCTAATACCTGTGCACACCGAGTGATATTAAATCAAAGTGAAAACCGTAGGAATCTTTTTGCTTGATAAGGTTTGTATAAAAATTGTTTTATTTAAAAATACTCTCTTTTCACTAAAAATCTGGTAGATTGGCTAGTTGTGGTAACCAGATTATTTTAGCTTGGGATTTTGGAAATGAAGTGAATGTTTGGAATGAAAAGGATAAGGCAAGGTACTCCGCTGTTCAAAATTTTTTTTTCCTAACAATAGCAGGCCTCGTCTATCCGGTTATTAAGTCTTAAGGGTGCCTTATCACCTATCTACCTAAGGTCCCGTGATCTGGGATAGTTGGCCCAACACCGTTACAAGGATAGAGAGAAAAGTCTGGGTTACGGAATAACTCCGCAATTCACAATATTTCGTTTGTTTTGTATATAATTCTTGGAAGAAGAATGTTTTTGCATGTGAAAGAAAAATTCATTGCAGTTTAATTTTTGTTTTTTTATCACGAGTACATGGTGTTGAAAGGTATTACGGAATAAGGTATTACTTCACACCCCTTGTCATCCAAAGGTTAGAGGAATGAAAATGGTGGAAAGTCCCAAGCTAAGTTAACTTGTTTTCTACATCTAGTTTCTCTATGCTTTTACAAAATCATTCTTGCTTCACTGTTTGTGAAAACCTACCTCTAGAGAGCAAGATTATTCTTTCATTCATCACTTTGTTTGATTTCACTCTACACTTGTTTAAAATTTGAGATTATTTGACGGTTTTAGAGATATTCTTATTCCTATTTTGCTTGAGGACAAGCAAAAGCTTAAGTGTGAGGAAGTTGATAAGTGTGAAAATATAGGCTTTTTAGGGTTTAAATACCTTATAATTTGTAGCAATTCAGGCAATGTTTCCCACTTATTATGTGTTTTTCCTAAGATTGATGTTTTGATAAGAACTAATGTATTTTATATATGCTAAATACAGGAAAAACCCAGGAATAAAGATTATACATCATAAGGATTACAACACAACAAACGGGAACAAATCAGGAGAAGAGACAACAAAATTGGTCTTGTCCGGATCAGTTTGGCCGGACACAAAGCCGGACGTCTCTTGTCCGGATCTGTTTGGCCGGACGCAAGCTGGACGTGACCTAAAAATCCAGATCCGGAGTTCACGTTTCAGATCTAAAACTCTGTGTCACGTCCGGATCCGGACACGATCCGGACGTCACACAGAATTGAAAAATAAAAATGCACGCACTGATAATTATCCTTTCGGCGTAATTATCAAGCGGCGCATTAAGAAGACAGGAGAGCGGCGCATTAATTTACAAACGCTCCATCCTCAATCAATGCGTCAATCAAGTTACCCACTCACCTGTTTACCAAACATCCACTAATCCATGTCTGATTCTAATCCTATATAAACTCAGCACAGCCTTCATTCCAAATCATACCTGACTTCACAGTCTCCTCTCCTCTCTACTAATCCATTCATTCACGATTCATCTGCTCATTTCACTAAATTTCTCCGTAACCTCCGCTCACACCCACACACATATCCCGCATCCATTCACCAGATTTTAGCCGTGTTGATAACTGTCCAAATGAGCATGATTTATAGGTGTATTTCATATATAATATTAGCACTTTTCTTGCTCATTTCTCCACTTCGGTTAGTTTTCCTCTAGTTTATGTTTTATTATTTATCTCACAAAATTATTGGTTTAACATGAGGAAAACCAAGCCGGAAGTGAAGTAGATAAAGAGACGAACACATAGACGCAAACGGCTCAGAAAACGGACTTATAACGAAGAATGTAGAGCCGGTTGAAGATTGTTATATATGTATAATATATATAATCTCGCACGGACACAAACAGAGGCAACCGCCCCGTATTGGGCGGTCTACTCTAATGCAACCGCCTCGCGCAAAAGGCTGAGGCAACCGCCTCTTACAGAGGCGGAACAGGTAGAGGCAACCGCCTCAAAGGGAGGCGGACATGAGTGAGGCTACCGCCTCAAAGGGAGGCGGACGTGACATTAGGCTACCGCCTACAAAGAGGCGGACAAAGACAGAAGACCGCCTCGCGGTCAAGACAGAGGGAACCGCCAAATAACAGGCGGACAACATACAGAGGACCGCCTCCTTAACAGGCGGACAAGACACATGGAACCGCTTGTTAATTGGCGGACAGCACAGAGAGGACCGCATGTTATCTGGCGGTCGTGTATAAATGTTCCGGAGCTTATCGTCTTCGCCGTCTTCTGCGACTCGCCCGCTGCAACTCGTCCACTGTCTGCCTGCATTAATGAGCCTCTTATCCATCTACTCCTCATCACGCGTGAGCTCTGTCCCTGCGCAATCAAAGAGCAACAGTTAAACAAAATCGTACGGAGCTTCTTCTCCTCTGCCTCTATATAAACCGACGCCCCTTCTGCAAAGAAAATCAACTCCCTTCCTCCGCATCCAAATTGTTAGTTGTTATTTGTTATTTTGTTATTATTAGTATTAGACCACCGTTACAGACCACAACCACCACCATCGATCCACTTCATTCTCTTATCTTCCCACTTCTCCATTTTTAGTTTAATCTTACATTTCACCACGAAGCAAAGCAGTATAAAAGAACAGAAGAAAAGGGAGCTGGAACAGCGCGAATCGCAGTCCAGTCTCCGCCAGCAGTCTCCAAATTAATGGCTATTTCTTTTCCTTTTTATTACTGTTAATGTCTGAGTGATTTTACTCGTATCCTAGGATGTGGTTTGTTCCTAAATAATTCAGACTTATTATTAATACAAGTTTTCTTATAAATATTTGTTTTTTGTCTCTCTACCTTATTAATCTTATAACTGATCAGATTTTTATCATTTACGGTTTCTCTTATTTAATGATTTTGGTAAATCTGAGAATAGACCACAAAGAGAGATAAACGTTAGATTTTATACTCCTTGATTAGCAGATAAAATCTATCGCTGTTATTAAAAGAATTCTCGCTTAAAGCTAATTAATGATTTTAGACTTTTTCTGATTGTAAAACGTCTAATGAATTAATTAAGAGTTGTCCTTATCTATGATTTAGGAAGGTCACAAGATAAATTCTTAACAGACAAATAAGAGCAAATTAGGATTATAATTATTGTCTGTACTTAAATAAATATTTATCACCTGTTTCACTTATTAAACTTGTTTTAATTCCTTTCAGCAAATATTGTTAAATGCTTATTCTGACAAAATACTGCATTTATTTGGTAGCTATCAATATATGATTTTGAGATAGTTAAAGTACCTCAAAGGAATTAATCTTGGTATTTACACTCCGGATTGAGCAGGAAAATACTAAGGCTATTAATAGGAGTTAGTAACTGACAATTATTAACTCTAATAGACAATAAATATTTGAGACAGGATTATAAAATTGTTTAAGTAGTTTAGGAAATTCCCCCGATATCCTAGGATACCTCCTTTCATCCATTACTTTATTTCACTGTTTTTATTATTTCTGTACTAATCCTAAATCCAAGCTTGCCTCCGGCTAAACCCCAATTTATTATTTATGCACTTTTGTTTATCTTTTTGTACATTTACTAACTGGATAATTAATTAGATAGTTGCGAAGTCTCTGTGGATACGACCTTGTTGTACTACAAAGATTGGGTTCACTGCCCATAGTTAGCAGGATAGTTTAACTACTATTTTGCCCAACACGTGTCCGACCCTTGTCTGGATCCGGACACACTCATTCCACCCACGTCCGGATCACGTCCGACCCAGACAGATCTGGACATCTTACGTCCGACTCTGTGTCCGACCCTCTCCAGCCGGACACCTCACAAAACTCGCCAAAAATTCCACTTTCGCCCCATTTCACCCAGTTCACTCCATTATCACCAAGACCACCTTCAAGCCAGCACAGCGCAATGACAAAGGACGGAGCGAGCAAGAAGATCTTCATAACAGATGATTTCTTCTAACTCTCTCTCATTTATTATCATAATCACTATGTCTAGCTAAAAGGATTTACTCTAGGGGAGGGATGTTGTAATTAGTTAAACTCTGCATTATTTTGCTGTTTTTTGAGACAATTTGGATTGTTCAGGTTAATGCTTTTAAGTGCTTTTAATAAACGTCATGAATTTATTATAAGCCCTCGAATCATGTTATGATCAGATAAGGTGATTAGCATTGATGGTCCTATTAACCTGTTACCTGTGATAATTGCAATCGGATAGATTACACTATTCACTAGGAGCTTTAGTCCGGATTAAACCAGACTAGTAATTCTGTGCATTAAAACCATCTAGATATATTTGCTAGGTCCAGACTAGAACTACATGTCCTGTCTAGATGAGCTATCTGGAATTAAGACTTAATACAGAATAGACAATTGAGAATTACAAGCCGATCCAAGTCTCCACTCAAGTAGTAGAATATGCAGAGCCTAGCTAGTGAAACAACTCCCTGAACCTAGAGTACCATTCACACTCCTAAGACTATCGCTTTAATTTATCTGCTATTTACTTTCTTGTATGCTAATTGTGAAACCCAAAACCAAGACAACCCCCTTTTTGAGTTAACCATTATCTAAGGCTAGACTTACCACATCAAGTCCCGTGGATTGACACCCCGGTCGCTTCATAATTTGCTATACTATTTCGACCGGGATTTTTGCAACCTGACGATCTATTGAATTATTGAATTCTAGGATTATTTCTAGGCTTTTAATATACCAAATAAATCGTTTGCAAACGCCTAGCTTGTTAGCTCTGTGGTGAGAATTCAAGTAGGTCTATCTTGTAGCTTCGATGTGAGATTTCAGATAGAAGGAGTAGAAAACTCCATATTGTGTGATTTGTGGCTCGGTATGAAACCAATATTGAAATGCGATTGAGTGCGAGATGAGTCGGCATGAACCCGATGTGTAACCTAGTGGAGGTAAAGCCTCTAGGAGTTATATGAATAATTATAAGTCGAGGGAACTTGGTACATGGTTAGGATACATGATCCTATATGCCAATGACTAGATTAATTACACTAGTTGACTTGTGTATTTATTGGACACAAGGTGGCAAATATCAAGAGAAAATAAGATTAGAAATGAATAAATAAGTAATTGATTGAAATTGACGTGGGAAGTTGAACTTGATCCTGGTCCGATCAAGGGAAACCGAACACAAATTGAGGTGAGAGATAGTTCAACACTGACGCTGACCACGTCGGGGTTGAATGACTCTCGAAACTTCCTACAAGTGGACACAGATATGAATAGAAATTGGAATTTAGGGCGTCACTCAAAGAGCCGTGGACCATGGAGTCCTTCGTCATTAGACCGGTGTGTTTTGTGAGTGACATCACCCAAGGAGTCGTGGACCGCAGAGCCCTTTGTCATTAGACCGTGTGTCTACGGGTGATTAAGGAAAATTAGGTGATACTATCCGAGGAGCCGTGGACCGCAGTGCCCTTCGTTACTTAACCGGTGTGTCCACGGGTAGTAGACGTTGGTTAGCATGGGGTTGGGGATCGCCAAGTCCTGGTCTTTAAGACTGCTTCCCCGTGATTTTCCATCGTTAAATATATGTGCACACATACATGCGGAGTGATGTGTGAGTATCCTTGCGAGATACTAACATGTAGATAGGGATGCGTGGAGTATCCCTTGCAAAACACCTTTGAGTACTCTGGTTAATTTTGCACCTTGTCTAGTGCGGTGTATGAATGAGTTTTGCACCTTGTCTAGTGCTGTGTATGATTGGATTTTGCACCTTGTCTAATGCTGTGTATGATTGTATTTCGCACCTTGTTAAGTGTTGTGTATGAATGAATGTGTCATGATTGTTGACTATATGGAATGAGATTAATGCTGTATCGATTATGATACATATAGACTAGGTTTGAACCTAGTGGGATGTACTCCCTAGCGATGGTCTGTCTGTGATCACCTAGTGGAATGAGATTCCTTAGGAAAACCGATTATGAGTAAGGACTTCGGGACGAAGCCTTTTTAAGGGGGTAGATTGAAATACTCCAAATAATAATTACTTTAATTAATAATGAATTAATTAAATAAAGGTAATTAATGAGAGGTTGAAGAATTGAATATCCTTAAATAATTAAAAATGAATAATATAATTTTGGAATAAACCCTAAGAAGTCATTAGGAAACATTAACGAAACCTAAAACGACTTTGGGTGGTTTAGAAAAAGAAACATTAACGAAAATGTAATTAATCGTTTTTACTTGAAAAACGTGCCACAAATATTTTAGGAGTGAAAACGAGGTCTTAGATACCTTACGAGGTTATTTGGGTAATTTTAGAGGTATTGAAAAATTGGCTAAGAAAACGGAATAAAAGACGTCGCGTTTTCGCCTAAAATGATGAAACACAAACTAATTAGAAATTAAATAATAATCAATAGAATTAATAAATAACGATAATAATTATCATTTGGAAATATGAATTTAAATTTATAAAAAGGTTTGTTTCGTCAAACAGGACAACATGTCGCAAATGGCATGAAAAACGGGTATAAAACGAGTAAAAAAACAGCTAATATGTATAACGTTAAAAAAAAGACATGGGCCGACCCGCCAAAGGGGCTGGGCCAGCCCAGCAGCCCTCTTCACTCTCAGTAATAGACCAACCCAAAGATGAAAAAAAAAACTTCAACTAATACTATCAAGCCCACATCTCTATTCTTCTTTTCACTCACGTAAGTTGCAACCCTTACTGGAACTCAAAACGGCAATGCTGAAACCTAGCATAATCCCTAATTCTCTCATTCCTCTCTTGCCGTCTCTCTTTCCTCTCTACTCCCGCAACCCTTCTTTCACCCAAAGCCAAGAACAACTCCTCCCTTCTACTGATTTGTTTCCCGGCGGACAAGGAGCATCCACCATCGTCCTCATCTTCGTATTCGAGTTGGACGCATACTGACGAACAAGGTGCAGTCTTCCACCTTCCTCATGGTTGAGTCCGAAAACAAGTGTTTGGGGCCAGAATTCGAAGTGATATGCGGTGTGTACTACGATTTTGCTCAAGCCGAGAAATAAAGAGAGGCTCATCTTGGCCAGATCCAAAAACCACAACAAATTGAGGACATAGCCCTTGCCAAAGGGTGGCCTATGTCAGAGTGAATCAGTTCTAGAAACGCAAAGGTGTACATGAGTCAAATTTACATATTTTTATTTTTGTGTTTGTCCGATTTTAGCTATGTTCAAACCGAAAACAAGAAACATAAACTGTCATCCTTTTTCTTCTCTGATTGTCGGTGCTTGAAGCCTGATTTCTCTCATGAAACATTGTATAGTTTCTGGCAAAAACTTGTGCGGTTGTGGTAGCCGATTTCTTGCGAAATTTTGCAAGAACCGTGAACAGAATGTTGTATTTGGACAATCGAATCCAATTTCTAGTTTCTGGTGGACAAAAAATTGTATTATGTTGTTCTGTGTTCAAACCCAAACTTAGGGTTTTCTGGGATTGTTGATTATGTTGTGCGAGAGTTTTGGATTAAGGTGGTACTTAGGATTTATGAAATGATGACCCTAAAAAATCGATGTAAGGTTTAGAAAGAGCAAGGAGAAATTTTATGTGACTGATTCAAATATAGGAATCGAAGAAGTAATTTGGGGGTGAAATCGAAACTATGAGAAAATTGTGGGTGGAATTGTGATTATAATATCTTTAGGGCAAAAACGTGAATTTGGAAATGTTGGGCAAAATTGGTAATTTGGAGAAAATTCTGGGAGATTTGGCAATTTCTAGAAATTCAAGGACCTAAGTGTAATTAGGCTTAGGTCAAAAAATTGAGTTGGGAATTTGACAGTCAAATTGAAGTAGGTAGACAGAATTAAATTGGGGATATGGACTGGTCAACGAAGTCAAACTAGAATGGGGCATGGTCAACATGGGCCAAGTCGAAACTACTTGGGCAACTTCAATTGAGTTGAGGTGGAGGTTATTTAATTGGATTTAGGCTTAAGCCCAAGTAAGACGAGAATTGAAATATCAATATTGGGCCTCTAGATGGGTTTAATGAAGTTGATAAATCAATGGGGGCAGAAATGATTAAGAAACATGTTCTATAAAAAAAATGTTATAAATTATATGGAACATATGAATATTATAATGTATTATAGGTTATAATTATATTAAGGTTTAAATGTTATAATATAAGGTATATGTTATAAGTGTAATAAAGAAAAAATATTTGGGGTTGTTTTGTAATTTCTTGAAGTATGGTGAAATTGAATGAAAACCGACAGCTATGGGTCTGTTTGGTATTCTATATCACATTATAACTATAGGTTATAAATGATTTATTGATATAAATGTGATAATATATGTTATATAACTATAATATAACATTATATAAATAATGTGTTAATTTTTGTAAATATTAAAGAACACAAGTAATGTTCGGTAATAATGGGTATTTTAGTATGAGAATTTATAATATGGTTTTCAATGTTATAAAGAGTATAAATTTATAATATAAGTAGTATTCATTAAAAGAGAATGAATGTATTATAAAGAATTACCATATAATAAATGGTCCCATAATACATATATATAAATAAATATATGTTATGAAGTGAGAAATACAATATGGTTCAAGGACCATATAATATCGTAATTAAAATGATATAAGGTAAAAAGAAAAGAATTATAAACATTAGATAAGGATATTCTAATGTTATGTTGTACATGAATAATAAGGAGTTGTATACTTCAAAGTATTTTCAAATATGAATTATACAACATTACACTTGGAAAAACTAACCTTAGGAAAATAAATACTAAGGTGAGATGTATAATATATGATTAAGATTATACATGCAATATAGTGATAAACTATATGATATACAAATGTGTATTAAATTACATGCGATAACAAACTTTTAAGTTAAGTATATTAATATACACGACGTAACCACGCATGTAATGTAGCGTTTTTCCTAATCCCGAGTTAAACAGAAAACCCGACAAACGTTATTAGTTAACAACGGGGAATAAACCGGGATGGATTAGTAACGATACGGGGTGCCGTAGTGTATTGTAGTATAAGATGCTGATGCATAGTGTTATGCATATAAATAGATTGTTAGAGGCGTCTCGAGGATCGCCAGAGGATTTAGCTGATTCATACTCCACGGTCTTATAATCCCAGTGCACGGTATGTTATTTATGTGGCTTGATTGTCTCTGAGGATTTCCTCAGTTCAGACATTGTGTGAAAATCTGTGTTAAGATTGAATGTCTGCTTGTGTGAGTTAATATGCTTGAGTTGTGTATTAATGCTGCCTTATTATTATTACTGTTGTACGATAACAGTACCGTTCGTATATATGAACATATTATAAAATGAACTAGCAGCAATGATGCTATCTTATATGTGTAATATAAGTAACGTAAGTAAAACGTTGTACCATTAGGATAATAAGATATATATGTATATTATCCGAGACTTATATACGGAGCATTGGCCTTTTTAACGCCGCTCTCGTATCTAACACTGGATCCCGAGTCGACATACTCAGGGTTGGACTAAAGACCTTAGTCCACTGTGTTAGGAAAATGGTAAGATGATGCGATGGTATAGGTAAGTAAATATGATACTAGGATGCCGTGTGGGTATCTGTAAGTATCAAGATAAATTTCCAACGGACTACAGATGGTTCGTCGGTCGGAGACTCTACCGCTGGAGTGGCTACTGCCGTGGGTGACCCGCCATAAGAGAGGGGTAACTTAGAGACGCGTTGTTTTAACTAGACGTCGTCATTAGGTATAACTGAACAATTACGAACAGCTATATTAGCTCGTACAGTAGGTGAACATTATTTGGGCTTGTATGCCAAGACGTGAATCAATACTTGTTTATAATCCTCGTTGTTTCGCCTCGTTGCTCATTGGTTATGCTATGTGGTTATGTGATGTATTTTTGTGGATTTGTTGAATGAGTCGCAGTACTCCTATGTGTGTTGTGAATTGGTTTAATTAAGTCGATGTACTCATGTCTATGTTGGAATTGTTTGAACCGAGTCGCTGTACTCGTGTGTGGATTATTGTGGATTGATTGGTTTAGCAGAGTCGCTGTACTCGAATATGAATTATTAAGTGCTTGGTTGAGTGGATCTTTGTGCTCATATATGCGTTGTAACGCTTTCAGTTGGTTTATTGCGATGTGATGTGAGAAGCCGAGGGCTTGTTTGCTATTTGAGTTTACTGCAATATATTTGTTGCTTTACAGTTTTTATATTAAACTACATGCATGAAAATGAATTGCATGCTCTCGACCAATTAACTGAGGGTCTGAGGGGGCATGACGGTCATGTAGTAACATACTCAGCAGGGGCTGATTCCATTCCACAAACAAAATCTTGCAGGTATGCAGCTTCCGGTGTCGACAGATAGCGGGACTCGCTGGGTAAAGTAGTAACCGTTGTTAGGTTTGTACTGTCGTATTTCGATACGGACATAGAAACTTGTATAGGACTGGGATATACTTAGAATGCTCACTAGGGTTGTATTTATGTTGGAACAGAATGTTAAATCTATCTCTTGTTGTCACTGTGGGAAATTGTTTCGTATTATGTATATATCAGTAAGCACGTTATTACTCGTATAGGCGAGTGAGAATGGTGACACCAGTAGTTCAACTGTTTAGATTACCGCTGCAATTACAATGTTAAGTGAGACGATTAGGAGCCGATTAGAATAGGGGTGTTACATTTTAAGACACTTATGTAAATCTAGGGTTTAATTATGAGTTTGAGTATTAAACTTGATGCTCATTACCCTTATATGTGTATTGGTTAGAAGATTGACAAGTGATAAAAGCTCCTTGTCGATTTTCAATCAAGAAAGAGCAAGATAAAACAAGTGAGAAAGCTTGAAAACAAAGAGGTAAATGACCTCTCTTAATGTGGTTTTGTGTACTAGGGAATTGAGCTATATTTGCTAATAAATAACCTAAAGATCCAATGGGAAATGAGCTAGAAAACTATCCACAAGGTGGACTAAAAAGACATGGGAGCATTGTTGTGTGTATTTGCAGGTTGAAGGCAATTATTATGTGTGAAATTCAGTGTTTAAGTTTAATGCAATTTAAGGGCCTAAGTGCCAAACAATTTATGTTTATGCACTATATTGTGATGTAGTGTTGTTTAAAGGTTTAGTTGTGTGTAAAGAACATCTCTTGTGAAGATGGATATCATTGGTGGTTAAAGGATGAAAAACAATATGTTTGTGTGTAAGGAATGTGTATTAAGGGATTGAGTGTTCTTGGATTTGTAAAGGTGGAAAACTATGTGTTTCGGTGTAAGGTGATACAAGAGAAGCTATGGCAAAAATTTAGTTGATAAACAAAGGAGTTTATGTATTCTAATGAGATTTGGTGACCTAGATTGTACTAGATATTGTTAAGTGTTAAGATGGTGAAAGGAAGTGAATTAAGGTGTTCATGAGTCCTAGGATGACCTAGGGATGGTGTTATACCCAAAATTTTGACCCCCTGGTTAAGGTCTAGGTGAGAGTTGTGAGCCATCTCCATCAAACAGTAAGAGACTCCGGCCCGATCGGCGTGTTCCAGGGCCTGAGGAGCAGTTTTGTCGTTGTCAGGGGCGTTTTCGTAATTTTTAAGGCTTCTGAGTTCTCCTATAGGCTTTCTCTCTCCTCCAAAGGGTGCCCAAATCAGCTCGAAATGCTTTGATATTTTAAACCCATGATAGAGGATGACATTTTAAGCATAATGGCGTTGGAATTTTGATTTTTCGAATTTCCAATAATTTTCTAGCAATTTCTGATTGAATCTGACGAGAAATTCAATTTAAAAATGCTCCAGCATTTAAAAAATTCGTTTCCACCTCATAAAATTCATAATATCCATTCTTGACATGTGGTTAAAATTTCATAGCAAAATTCCTTTGGGAAGTTACTCAGTTAAAATATCGAAAAATCTTACTTTTACTAGATTTTCTTTATCTTTAAGAAGTCTATATAAGGGGATAGGTTTTTGGATAAAAGGAGAACCTCACATACTCAAGAACCCTAAAGAGTCAGAAAAAGGCATCTCCTCTCTCTCTCTCCGTTTCCAACAACACCCGGCCACCCAAATCATACCGAAAATCCCCCGAAACCACTATCCAAACACGTTTTCCGATCCCCAAAGCACAAATAATCATCAAAACCCCACAAAACCACCAAAACGTGAAGAACAGCAAGAACAACCAACAACCAGAAGCTTGGTTCGAAGTCCTTTCGGGTCTACCATCAAAAGCACACACAAAGAAGCGTTGTGGAAACGAATCTACAGGTAGAAACTCAGCTCGCAATCCTCCACGGTGTTATCTGTCTTGCCTCGAAATTTGAGCTCAAACTAACCTTCGTAGGCTTCTGTATTATTTTATTGTCTAAATGTGCTTGTTGTTCTAAGTTTCGTGCTAATTAGAATTCATTGTAAACTTTCAATCCTAAAGTAAATTAGAAACTTTCAATCACTAACGTTTTGAATCTTTCAGGCTACGCACCCATAAAATTTGAGCCAAAAACACCTTCGGGAACACCTCAACGCCGCCGTCCGAGGGTGGTCCGCACCCACGGACGCTATGTCCGGGGTCCCGGACGCCCTGTCCGAAAGCCGGACGCCCACGGACGGCGGCAGGATTTAAAAAAATTCAAAATTTAGGTTTTTTCTGATAATGTCCGGGCCCTCGGACAGCCTGTCCGAGGCCCCGGACCCTGCAAATTTTTGTTTTTCTTTATTTTCGACTCTTCTGTATAGTTTAGGTTAACTGGGGTCCGTGGTCTCGGACATGGGGTCCGTGGCTACGGACGTAAGCAAAATTTGACCTAATTCTGCCTCCGAAACCCTAGTTTAGGTAGCTTTCAATTTCACTTTATTTTTCTGTCAAAAAATGCTAAAAAACACAAAAAAACAGAAGCTTGCGCACTTAGGTTAAAACGACTCGTAATAAGCCGTAATTAAACTAAGTAGAGGAAAAACGACTTCTAGGGGTAATGAAAGTAATTGAACCCTAAATAAGTCGAATACCAAGCCCCCGAACCCGAACTCTCCTTTCCTAATTTGATCTAGGTTAAAATTAGGTGGCGACTCATAATAGGTTCCAGTGAGCTAGCTTAGGTTTTAATAATTATTGTTATATGACATAGTTATTAATCTTAGGTTATAAGTGGACCTAAAACCCGTTTAGATCCCAATCAAGTTAATCCACATAGGATAGGGTTTAAAATCGAGGCTCACAGACTGGCGACTCTGCTGGGGACAACTTCTTAATTTTAACTTGTTTAATTTTAAGAAAGAGGGCTTAACTCGAAAATTGTTTATTTATGGCTTTAATACTTGTTCATTTACTTCTGTGCGCACTTTAAATTTCTGCACCTTTGCATCATGTGAGAGCGAGGGTCCACACAAACCAGTTTCACCCCGGGACCCATCTAGGGTCCCCTGTCAGGGACTCACACCTTTTAGGTGATGTGAATAAGCGGGGGAAAAGAGGAGGATGTCGTCTAACCACATCCCCTTAATACCTGGGCCTTAGCCCCAAGCGTTTTCCTGGCAGTGTCCTTACCTAGCCCATTGTTTGGTCAGTCAAAGACCCGACCGTAGACGCACACCTTTAGGTGATGTGAAAAAAGTGGGGAAACTCAAAGAGAATAGCGTGCAAGCCTTATTCCTTTGTGTGACCTGGGCCCAAGCCCCAAGCACCTCTCCGGATCGATCCATACCCAATTGATTTAACCGTCAAGTGAGGACATGTTTAATTTGTGTGGGCCTTGTTTGCTTGTATGATCAACCCATTACCCAGCCTAGAGATTGATAGGAACTTCTCCTACATTAACCTAGCCCAACCGAATTGGCGGCTCTACTTGTTTGCGGCCCAGAGGCCCTGTTTGGTTTAACATGTGAGTCGTTCGGGCTTCGGCCCAAAAGCTTAGACTTAGGTGATTTCTCTTCTGGCCCAATTTGAATTATCCAATTAGTTCTAGGCCCAAAAAAAAAGGAAATCCACCTGGACTTGAAATAACCCACAAGTTCTGAAAAATATCTTTTTCTGCTTAACAACCATCTTCTCTGGCCCAAGGAAAGTTAGGCCCATTTGTGGTTTAGGGACCATTCCAGCCCATGTGCTTTACTCCAGGCCCAAACACATTCCGGCCCAAGGGCTCATTCTAGACTAGGTAAACTTCTCATTTGGGCCCTAGCCCCAAACCCTAGATCTAGGTTCACCTCTCAGGCCCAATCAAAGCCATCTGTCTAGATTTCAGCCCAAGTTCCAGTTCATAAGATACTCCAACCCAACACCTCATTCTCTGGGTATCCTGGCCCACTTGCTTTCAGCCTAAGTCTGTTTCGATCTATCTTGTGAAGCATCATGTTTCAGCCCACTTCCTTTTGTTAGCTAATAATGGACACCTTGGACACAGGTAGACTCAAGTCCTAAGTACGGTCCAATCGACATGGAAGCCCAGCTCGCAATTTTGGAACAAAAGCACATGGCCACCGTTGAAGCTATGGAGCAGAGGCATAGTGCTGCCATGGACGCCGTGGAATCTAACTACGTTGCTGTTATCGAAGAGTTGAAAGCAAAGGCTCTTTCCCTCGAGTCCGAACGTCAAGCTCGGGATGAGTTAGTGGACAGGCTTCTCAACACCCTTTTTGACTGCATTGAAGTTGGCTCCATTAGGGTCCGAGGATCGAAGGAGAATGTCAAAGAAATTGCTACAAAACTCAGGAAAGTGATTAGGCAGCCAGGAGCAGCAACTTGCATCCAAAGCTGCACCCGCAAGAGGACCAGGCAACATGAGGAAGACAGTGATCGACAGTCAAGAGGACCTGGTTGGAGCGTTGGGACAGTAGAACCGCCCCGACGGAATTCTCGACAAAGAGAGTTTACAGATATCGTCGAACACACCAAGACAAGCACTTGAAGAGCTTCGAGGAAGATATCCAATGCAACCGCTCGCCCTGAGGCCAGGAACTACCCATTTGGGGAAGGATCTTACTCAATTTTGTTACTTCCATCAGCTGCCCGGTCACGACACTGACCACTGCAGGGCCCTACAACACAGAATCCAGGATCTAATTGACCAAGGGCTCCAATTCTGAGAACATGGTGGAGAGCACAGAGCACGCGTGCCCAAGCATCATCAAAAATGTTGTTTTTTAGTGTTTTTCTCATTAAATGCATTTCTTTTCTTGATTAGTTGTCTTTCAAACTTTATAGTAGTTAGTTCCCTTGATCATTTTCGGTAGTTTTCTTGAGTTTGTAATCTCCAACATTATTTTTTTGTGAATAAAACATAGTTCCATTTTCTTAATTTTTGTATAAAGCATTATTCAAAAAACTAAAAAAAAGAGCACTCACGTCTTTCAAGGATCACGAGGTAATCATTTTCTGACTATGCAATGGGATACAAAGACTTGCATTTTGTTTCTGAAAATTTGAACATGCCTAACCAAACACCACAACTCACAACCCACAAAGAGGTTCAAGGTCCACATTTATCGAATTGTTGTCACAAACCCAAACAATCAATACTGGGGGCAATCTAAGTTTAAGTTCATCGTCTTTTATCTTTTGTTAAATGTGCGAACGATTTCATTTCCAAGTGAAATCTCACGAGAGTGTCTTGAGTGGAACAACCATGAGTGAACGCGTGTCATTTTTACATGACTCCGGTGAGACCACGTTCAAAGGTGAGGTAAACGGCATAACTCCGACCGAAGGAGATAATTTGTAAATTTACTCTTAGACCTGCGAAAAGTAACAAAGAACGGATACACAACTATCAGGAATGATGAAGCACCTAGGTACAGCACCACACATCCAAAAGCTTGTGAACCCTGACATCACACCCTAGGCACCCCCGCTGAGCTTTTGATATATGACCTCTTTTACAACACTACAAACTCCACAGAATAAGCCAGCCAATGGTGAATACCCGACCCGGTGACCAAAGGATGCAAGGAGCCCGACTTCCGAACAGCAACTTCACAAGTCCAAAGAAGCAGAACTGCTACCAGCATGACGGAGTGATCCGCAAATGGCCCCAAGTGGCACAGGATCCAAATGCGCTAACATCAAAAACAGCTCTCAAAGTTCAAAACCGGGAACACAAGAACCCCGAAGGAAAGGAAATTCAAAGAAAGGCGAACCTGAAAAGCCTCGAAGAAATCCAAATCGGAAAAAAGAAAGAAGATGCAAGGAACAACCCAAAAGTTCTAAGTTCCAAGCTCATAAGCGAAGTCGTCACGAAGTAGCCAAACGACTTCAAGGCAAAGAAGACAAGTCCGAGAGAAGGTGGAAGTTGCAGCTTTGGTCACCCTTATAGCTCCACATACCTGAAATATCCCTCCATGGTCCCGTTGTCTTTCATCACCCCCATGGCCATGTTATAAGCTTTAAAGACTTCCGACTTGATAGTTGTGTATCTAATCACGTGAAAGTAACAGATCGAATGCGTAAATTCATCAAATATCGAATTCAATGGTCTAGAAGTTGTGACCGTAGGGGAGGAACGAGTGCAAACACCAAACACGCCGAGTGTAGGTTAGGAAACACCACGTGAAAACATAAGCCTTGACCCTGTGAGGACGAGACTCGCTCGCACGTTTAATAAAAGAAAATACTGGGGGCAATCGATCGTTCCGATCGATTGCCATGAACTCTAGCTCAGATTGTCTTAAGGGAAAATACTGGGGGCAATTGTTGGTTCCAACAATTGCTATGACAACACCAATTGGGACCCAAAGCCTTACCTCCACACCACCACTACACAGGCCCACAAAAGCCTTTACCTGCACATCAAACACCACAAGCCCACATAAGCCTTTACTTTCACACCATACACCACACAAGCCCAAACCACTACACAGGCCCACATAAGCCCTTACCTTTACATCATACACTATACCCCCCCGATGGCATGTTCATCTCCTAGGAGATAAATTACAAGTCCGAAATCTATGGTCAGGAAATGATAATTTCACCTTCCTTTTCAGTACAGAATTTTCTTCAAACACTGCCACGTTTGGCACCTTTTCCAACAAATTCCTGTTTTGGACGAGTATCTTTCATATATTTTGATTGTGTACATCTTATCATCATTGCCATGTTTGGCACTCTAGTGATCAGTTTTACCATTTGCACGAGACCATTATCCTCCTAACTATATTTATTTTAGTTCGAGACCCAAAATCAGTGCGAGACCCAGCATCTTCATTCAGTACGAGACCAAGAATCAGTGCGAGACCCAGCATCTTCATTCAGTACGAGACCAAGAATCAGTGTGAGATCCAGCTTTTCCTTCATCCATTTAGTACGAGACTTCCGTGCGAGACCCATCATCTTCTTCAGTGCGAGACCGAGCATCATCATCCAGTGCGAGACCAGTACGAGACCTAGTATCATCTTCCGTGCGAGACCCATCATCTTCTTCAGTGCGAGACCGAGCGTCATCATCCAGTGCGAGACCAGTACGAGACCTAGTATCATCTTCAGTGCGAGGTAGAGCGTGATCTAAGTTGGCGGGGCAGAGGCAATAAGTCCCCATCTTCATGTCAACTTCTTGGGAGAAACAACTAGTGGGCAGTGGCAATAAGTCCCCTTGGTAATCTAGAAGTTATCCCAGCACCCCAGTTGGTGGGCAGAGGCAATAAGTCCCCATAGTATACCAACCAGGAGCATTGGAACGGGTTTCGGTCCCCAGAAGCATCCGAGCATCATCATCATATCATATCATCTTCTTCTGCATGACATCTACATTTGCATTACAGGTTCCTGACACCTTAGAATGTTCGGCATACTTCATTTCATTTTAGGTAGTCAACGCCTTAGAATAGCTTGACATCATATCATCCTTATAGGTAGTCGGCGCCTTAGAATAGTCTGACATTACTTCATTTTTTACCTTTAGGTGGCCGACGCCTTAGAATCCCTCGACATCCTTCCACTTTACTCATAGGTAGTCAGCGCCTTAGAACAGCTCGACACAACTTGTTGGATTTCAATTGCACGAGGGGTCTTTTAAGATCCAAAATTTGGGGTACCACTCAAGCATCAACCAGACTTTTCACATTCGTTACAAAGTCCAGTTGACGGGGGGCAATCTGTTATACCAAAATTTTGACCCCCTGGTTAAGGTCTACGAGGTTGTGAGAGCCATCTCCATCAAACAGTAAGAGACTCCGGCCCGATCGGCGTGTTCCAGGGCCTGAGGAGCAGTTTTGTCGTTGTCAGGGGCGTTTTCGTAATTTTTAAGGCTTCTGAGTTCTCCTATAGGCTTCTCTCTCCTCCAAAGGGTGCCCCAAATCAGCTCGAAATGCTTTGATATTTTAACCCATGATAGAGGATGACATTTTAAGCATAATGGCGTTGGAATTTTGATTTTTCGAATTTCCAATAATTTTCTAGCAATTTCTGATTGAATCTGACGAGAAATTCAATTTAAAATGCTCCAGCATTTAAAAAATTCGTTTCCACCTCATAAAATTCATAATATCCATTCTTGACATGTGGTTAAAATTTCATAGCAAAATTCCTTTGGGAAGTTACTCAGTTAAAATATCGAAAAATCTACTTTTACTAGATTTTCTTTATCTTTAAGAAAGTCTATATAAGGGGATAGGTTTTGGATAAAAGGAGAACCTCACATACTCAAGAACCCTAAAGAGTCAGAAAAGGCAGCTTCCTCTCTCTCTCTCACGTTTTCCAACACCCGGCCACCCAAATCATACCGAAAATCCCCCGAAACCACTATCCAAACACGTTTTCCGATCCCCAAAGCACAAATAATCATCAAAACCCCACAAAAACACACCAAAACGTGAAGAACAGCAAGAACAACCACAACCAGAAGCTTGGTTCGAAGTCCTTTCGGGTCTACCATCAACGGAGCACTCGACGAATCCCGGTGTGAAGAAACGTTGTGAATCCGAAGGTAAAACAGGTAGAAACTCAGCTTCCCTAATCCTCCACGGTGTTATCTGTCTTGCCTCGAAATTTGAGCTCAAACTAACCTTCGTAGGCTTCTGTATTGCTGTTTATTTAGCCTCTGTCAGATAACTTGTTTGCTAAGTTTCGTGCTAAATTAGAATTCAAATTGTAAACTTTCAATCACTAACGTGTTTAGAATCTTTCAGGCTACGCACCCATAAATTTGAGCCAAAAACACCTTCGGGAACAGCCTCAACGCCGCCGTCCGAGGGTGGTCCGCACCCACGGACGCTATGTCCGGGGTCCCGGACGCCCTGTCCGAAAGCCGGACGCCCACGGACGGCGGCAGGATTTAAAAAAATTCAAAATTTAGGTTTTTTCTGATAATGTCCGGGCCCTCGGACAGCCTGTCCGAGGCCCCGGACCCTGCAAATTTTTGTTTTTCTTTATTTTCGACTCTTCTGTATAGTTTAGGTTAACTGGGGTCCGTGGTCTCGGACATGGGGTCCGTGGCTACGGACGTAAGCAAAATTTGACCTAATTCTGCCTCCGAAACCCTAGTTTAGGTAGCTTTCAATTTCACTTTATTTTTCTGTCAAAAAATGCTAAAAAACACAAAAAAACAGAAGCTTGCGCACTTAGGTTAAAACGACTCGTAATAAGCCGTAATTAAACTAAGTAGAGGAAAAACGACTTCTAGGGGTAATGAAAGTAATTGAACCCTAAATAAGTCGAATACCAAGCCCCCGAACCCGAACTCTCCTTTCCTAATTTGATCTAGGTTAAAATTAGGTGGCGACTCATAATAGGTTCCAGTGAGCTAGCTTAGGTTTTAATAATTATTGTTATATGACATAGTTATTAATCTTAGGTTATAAGTGGACCTAAAACCCGTTTAGATCCCAATCAAGTTAATCCACATAGGATAGGGTTTAAAATCGAGGCTCACAGATGGTCTTAGAGGATTTAGAGATTTAATGGGTGTCTTATACACACCAAAGTCTTGTTATGTGAGTGTAAAGTCTTGTGCAAGTTTTGGTAAACAAAGGAAAAACAATGCCTTGTGAAGGTCTAAGTGTAAACTTGTGGAAATAGAAGAAGTTGTGTGAAGGAGGTGTTTGTGAGAAATAATGCTTTTGGAGTAGTGGTAATGTTTGTGAGACAAAACTTTGGTTAGTTGTGGTAGTAGGCATGATATACCAGTTAGAAACCTGAGGAAAGATGTTATAAGTGTTAGGAATTGTTGTAAGAAATTGAGTGACAAGTTAGTGATGATTTTGGAAGGTTTAGTGCATGATTTAAGGTGTTTTAAACATGTAGGAAACATGTGGAAAGATTATGGAATGATTAGGTAGGGTTTAAGGTTGGTTTAGGGGTTGAAAAATGATGTTTTAACAACATATTAACATGGTCCGGGACCTAGCCCTTGTATAGGTACCCGGACCACCATTAAAATCAGCCGAAAGACAAGTTTACAAGTGGCCTGGGTCCTTAGTCCAGGACCAAGACCCGGACCAAGTGAAAATAAAGGCCGAGACTATATTCCAGTGTTGGTCCAGGACCTTGGGTCCGGACCAATTCCCGGACCAGGGCAAAATTGCTCAAAATGTGTCTAAATGACTATTAATCATGGGGGATTGAATGGTAATGGTTTTAGGTGATGTTTAGGCCTTATTTGGTGACTTATAAAGGCCTTAAAATGTGCAAACAACTGTTAGGTTGAGGTGGGATTTAATACCCCGGAGTTAAAATGGTGATTAAATTACTATAATGTGATTATTAAAGGCCTAATGGTGCCTAGAGAGTATTGGTAAAGAGAGTAAACCAAAAGAAAAGAGGAAACGCTTGAAAAGCGAAAAACGCTAAAACGCGGATTAAACGAGTGTAAGAGATATATGACCTCGTTAGGGTCCGAGATGGATCCCTAAGGCTTAGTTATGCCTAATTAGTATACGGGAATGATTCTCGAAGAAAACGGATCCAAATAATGGGTTAAAACGTTAACGGAGTTCTAAAGCACGTTTTTCGAGAAAACCCGAAAACGTGACTTTAAGTGGTCAAATAGACCGTAAAAATTATAGTTGATAAATAACTATAATCAAGCATTAATGGGAGTTTAATAACCGTTAAAAATAAAGAAAACGAGGAAAATCCGAAAAACGGGCCGGTTAGTGAATAGTGCAAAACCGGGTAAATAACGAGTGTTTTCTGTTAAAGATGAAAAACGCTCCAGCACATGTATATAATGGGGGCCGGTTTTAATTGGTCAAAACAGCCTCCCCTCTTGCTTTCTAGCTAGTAAATAAAGAAAATAAAAGGAAAAGGAAAAAGTTAAAAGCAAAATAATAAGAATACTTTTACTTCCTCTTTCCTTCCATTCTCTGATTCACTCACGGTAAATTTTTCACCCTCTCAACTGAGCTTTTTGACTTCTTCCTCGTGTAAACTCACATGCCGATTTGGGGGGAGAAGAGAACAAACAACGCCCATATTCTTCTCCCCTTATCTTGATCAATTCTCCACCAAATCACACAAAAATTGTACCGCTAGATTCCTCTCGGCAAGGGCTTCGTTTTCCACCCAACAAAAGCTTGGAACCTCAATCTTCACCTCCATGGCAGTTTTGCCTTTTGAAGCTTGAAGGGGTGATTTTGACTCCCTTTCATCTCCTTGATGCTTTAAGGTAAAAATGTAAGCAAGAGTTCATCATTTCTAGCTTTTCCTTGCAAAAATCAAATTTTTGCCACGTTGATTTTTCCCCCATTTCAGCCAGTTCTTCCATGCTTTGTGGAGTGTTGGGAATTCCATCATTTGATTGCCTAACTCTCCATTTGGACACCTTGAGGTAATCTTTTAGGTAAAGCCCTAAAACTAGCTCTTTAAATTCTAGTTTTAGTGAGGGATATGTGACCTAACTATTTATTTGTGTATGGCATGGGAATATGATTATAGATATCAATCTAGATTCCTTTGTGTGGTGTGGAAATAAGAAGAGAAAGAGGGAACAAGAGAAGGAAGGAAGGGAAAAGAAAAACTGAAACTAACAAGGTAAAGAACCTACCTTTAGTTGGTTTATTTCCTTGTAAAACAGATTTTTGAATGTGATAAATGACCTTGTTTAGTGTGGCTATGATGCAACAATATTTACTGATGAGTGGAGCTGTTTTGATGAGGTTTTAGTGTGGAAATAAGTCAAGAGATTAAACTGTTATATATGTGATAACAGAGGGAATTTAGTGTGTTGAAGCAGTGACTTTGATGCTTATATAACATGGAAGAAAAACTGATGTTTGTGAGCTGTTGTAGTGTGGTGAGAGTGTTTAGGAAGTGGGCAAGCTCTGTCAAAATTTGTCTAGGAAACTTTGGGCTTGAGTGTGTTAATACGTGGAGTTGGAATGGAAGGGAAGAAAGGATTGGAAACTGCAACAGAAACAAGAACTAGGAATCTGTAACAGAGAAGAAAATTACAGTGGAAATGGGTAAGTTAACAGATGAATATATAGGTGGGATTAGGTTAGTTTTGAATGCCTAGTCAATGTCAAAACATCCTAGAATATGTGTAGAATGAGTGGGGAGAAGTTGGTATAAATTTGGAGTGGTAACATAATCAAAAACAAGGAGGAATTTCATTTCTGCAAGTGGTCCGGGTCTGTAAACAAGTACAGAAACCCGGACCAGTGCTAAAACACGGCAGAAACCTATATCAGAGGATTGGTCCGGGTTTGCAAACCAGGACACAAACCCAGACCACCCCTAAAATGCACCCGAGAGTGACCAGAAGTATTGGTCCGGGTTTGTAAACCCGGACACAAACCCGGACCACCCCATTTTCTTCACAGAAACCATTTTAAAGCCATTCTAAGGTAGGGGCTTGTTGGGTAATGATAGTATAAGGTAATTATGACTTGATTAATGATGTTTAAAGGTCATTAAGAGTGTAAACAAGTTTGAGAAGTGAATGGTAATAGTTTTAGATGATGTTTAGGCCTTGTTTGGTGACTAGTCAAGGTCCTAAGAAGTGTAAACAGTTTGAGAAGTGAATGAGAAAGTTGTGAGTTTAAGAGCACATGAACTAAACTAGGAATAACGGGATAACGGGGTTTAGTACGGGAGTATTAGTTTTACTTACCGTAACGCTTTAATGTTAATATAAGCATTTGAATGTTATCAGGGGATCGTGTGTGAACCGAGCATGGTGAGATGACACGGTAAAAGTAAAAACCCCGGTGAAAGGTATGATTTTCTCATACTCCGCGTGCTAACCGAGTTACGTTGATTTGTGTGTTTGCGTGCCGGCTTAATCAAGACTAAAGCATGAAAATAATCCCTTGTTTGATTATGTATGTCATGTTGTATGTTGAATGAGCTAACATACTTGTATGCCGGTGTGGTCTAACATAGAGTAAAGACCGACTCACAGTGAGTAACGTTCGGCTAGAGACCCATAGATCGGGTCGATGCTTATGATAACGAAAATGTGCAAACACACATACATATATCCGTTAAAGTATAACAAAAACGCAAACATATGAACTCCCTAGAATGTGAGGAGATGTGCGGGTTGGGTAATTACCCGATAACGGTTAGTAAACCACAATGACACAATCCACGAAACAAATGAGAGTGGAAAGATAAGTGAACCTCCTTCAAGAGGATTAAAGATAGTTCGAAGATGTGAACTAGTAAAGAAGGTAAAAGAGACCTAAGGGATTAGTAGCTCCCTTGAGACATGATCGACCTCCTATATGAGGATTTTACCCGACATAAGGAATTAACCAAAAGTATGAGTAAGTGAAATGTATGGGTAACTCTTAAAACCTAAGATTAACCGAACTTAAGTAATGTTCCCAAAGTCATTAGAAACATCGCGGTGATGCTTCTAGACTAATATACATATTATTATTATAACTCCGAGAGAGGAGTGTATGGGAATGTAAGTAGTCCGAGAGTAGTCGGACTTAAGTAAAAAGAGATAGGAACTAAGAGAGAGTTCCATGAGCTAGTTGAACCATCCCACCATGCTAGACCTAGAGTAGGGTCGAAACCGGGGAAGTAAGACTATGCTCGAGTGAAATACCCCAAACTTATAAAACATGGATTAAATATTTAATCATATTAATTAAGGCCTAAACATGCCTTAAAAGTCAACTGAGAACAACAGTGGTCAACATAAAACAAGATGTTACACCCCTTGACTGTTAAGGGTAAATAAATACCCAAATAAACTTCTTAGGACCTAAAAATTTGTCCTAAGCATATTAACATACTAATAAACATATTATAACCGTTGGACAACACTCCAACACAAAGAAAAACATTTACATGCTTCAAGGTCAAAAAGGGCAAAAAGGTGCTCTAGGAAAACCTTAAAAATCAAATGACCTCTAAATAATATAAAATTGAATTACATGATCAAATATCATGTAAGGAACACAACAAGACCGTTGTCAAAGAAAACAGAGCTCAGAAACACCAGGCAACACAAAATGTGCGCTAAAACTCCTTAAAGCACGTTTTTGTGAAATTGTCTTTTAAATTGGTTTTAAATGAGCTAAAAGGTTATAAATACCTTTAATATGATAAAATATCATATTATATGATATTAGGAATTTAATTTCAAATTTTACAGATTTTTACAAATTTAATATTAAAATATTAATAAACCCTGAAGTGGGGCCCGCATGAGTCAAAATGACCAAGTTTGGTCAATGGGCAGTTAATGACCCATTTGCCCTTGTGGAAATCGGCTGGCAAGGAGGTGGGAAGACAGCATAAGTCTTTGATTGACAATAATGCTACCTAATACAACCAAGAATAGTAAAAAGGTTACTTTTCTTACCTTTTTCAATAATTAAGCTCATTTCCAAGCTTCCCCCTTCCTCTTGTCCGATTCCCTTCATTCCAACCGAGATCCCTCCCTTCCTTGAAGCTCTCAAGTCTGGTTCTTGAGTTAGGAAGGCAGTTCATACTCTTAAGCTCTTAAGGTAAGCTTTTAATGCCATTTTTAGCCCTTTTTCTTCATCTCTTCACTACCTACACACTAAATTTCGTGGCTCATCTGTTCCTATGGCTTATTCTCAGTGTTATAAGGTTAGAACAAGAGCTAAACTCAGTTAAGACCAGTAGAGGGACCAAGGTTGTTCAAATCTACATTTAAGGTAAAAATGTGCTTTAAGCTCATAACTTTTGATTCCCTTCAAGTTCGGCTGTGAAACTTTGGTCATAGCCTAATTTTTTCTCCTTTTCATGTGGAATCAGTTGGTTAGCCATTTGGAGCAAGGGTGGCCGAGATCCAAGGAAATACTCTCTTTTAAGGCATTTTTCCAAGGTAAAACCTAATAACAAGGTAGCACTTCGAGATCTAACTATTTCCTATGTTAATGTGGTGGATCTAACACTTTGTGGTGTGTTTGGTTCAGGTCGAAACCACTTAGAACTTCCCTTGCATTTTAAGGTGATTTTTGCCTTAAATCTTACATTAATTATTCCTTATGGTTAAGCTCAAGCTTGGAGTGTAACTATATCTTGTTTTTGTGTATTAAACATGTCTAAATCAAGTGGTGAATTTTCCTACAAGTGACCGAGCTCATACAGGAATAATCAAGGTATAAACACCTTAAACTTATGATTTTTATAATTTTTAAGCATATATATATATATATATATGGCCGAGAGTGAAGTTACACATATAGGTTATTTGACCTAGAAATGGGAAAAATGACTAAGATAAATTAAGCTAGTCATTTAAGAGATTTAATTAACATAATTGTCAAAGTTAAGACATTATGTGGAAGTTTGGTAAATAAATACAAATTATATGGTGAGGCCGAAATTGTATATGTATTTTGGGACATTTATGTGTATTTTTTGTGAGCAAATGTTTGTAATAAGGCCATGTATTTTAGGCCATTTTATTTATGCATTACAAGCTTTTAATTAAGTTCAAGTAGTATAAATGCATTACCGAAAATAAATGGGGTATTAGGTGTAATTAAATTAATTTGGGGTTGGGGGCTTTACAATAATAAGGTCGAAAATTAGAGTAAAAGGAGTTAAAAAGATAAAGTTTATAAGATTTTATACGGTTTTGGGGTTAAATGGTGATTTCTAGAAAGTTTGGGTGAAAACCGTAATTATAAGGAATTGGTGGTCAAGGGAATATTAAGGTGGTCAACCTTGACCATATGCTAGGTTTTGACCAAATTAGATAAGTTAGATAACTTATTTAAGGTCTTATAATAAGATAAGTATTTAATGGTAATATTTTATAACATATGTGGTAAATATGTTATTACCAAAAATAAAGGGTGTACAATGGTATTTTAAACACCCATGGGCTATTAGGAATTTTTAGGAATTTATTTGGTGGATTTTGGAATTAAAATGAACTATATAAGTATAATATATAGTTATTATGTCATTATGACACTTTGGAGAAATATAGATGGTGGAATGGTAAAATACCAAGAGTATATGGGTTAATAAGGATATTTATAACCCTTTGGTAAAATTTGGAGATTTTTAGAATTATATAAGAGTATTTGTTGAGATATATGTATAATATATAGTTTTAATGATATTATCGAACTATATGTTATAAATTGGGCCTAATGACAATATAAAATGTATATTGAAGTCTGTTCGGAATTTACAAAAAATAACCATAGGTTATGCTCTTTTATAAGTTAGAAATGTTATATTAAATGGGATATATAACATGGTAAAAGGAAGGGGTGATTTTGTAAATAAAGGAAATTATGGTTTAAGGAAAAGTATAAGGTTTAATATGTGCCTATGAGGCAATACACAATAGTTTTGTATAAAAAACTATAGATTAAAAGCTAAAGGAAATAAAAATATCATAGCAAATGATATTAGTATTTGGTATAACATTACATAATGTTATGTGGTCAAAAAGGGAATTTAAATAAATTCAAGGGCTATACCGAAAATATAAAGGTTGGGAAATGAATTTTAGACTACGGTCTACTATGTTATAAATGTTATGACAATTAAATAAGGTGGTTTAGATGGAATTAATATAAGGAAGGGTACTCACATAAAATAGTGTGACAAACTATAAATAAATGGGATTTATAAACTAAGGTATTTATTGAATAAACCTTAGAAGTTGTAATTATACAACAATAAAATGTTACTCATGTAGGATAATAATCTTATTATAAGTCGTGCATAATAGATACAACTAATGGGAATAATCATCTAATAAAAGATGATAAAAAGTAACATAAAATATAAGAGTTTATTAAACTCATGGGAATTACCTACGTGGTAAATATATACATACACAAGAATAATGTATATAAGGTGGATATATATATTTGGTTGAAAACCATATGATTTAATGGTGGTGGTTATTTTAAAAAAAATAATAAATATAGTTACGAACTATAAGCTATGAATTTTAGAATGCAATATAATACAAGAATGCATGCATACATGCAACTATAGGTTACATACCTAAACTAGATGTGGATAAGATTAAAAGAAATATAAGGAATTAAACTTAACAGTTGAATGTTTTGACGTACGCGTTTTAAGTAACAAAGCCGACTGTTTTAGAGAAACCCGTAACAAACAACTGTAGTAAACAGGGGTGAACTGTCGGGGTTACTTATTATTCGGAAATACCGGATGTAGTTAGTCATGGAGACTGACGTATAGTTTTAATACCGTTTAGATTATACTTCTGACAAGGACGCTTGACAAGCTAGCGGACTACTCGGAGCATAGGATCTTGAAGATTCATACTCCACCGTAATACAATCAGGGTGAACGGTATGTAAAGGGGTTTGCCGAGTTGACCTAAGGTTGCTCCTTGGGCTCGGATTTGGTTGATATAACTTGTGTGTTATATGTGTGGATACATGTATGTGATTGTGTGCTACTGCATTAATTATTTATGCACGAGCGTCCTACGGGACTAACACTACGTCGACTATAGATCGACTTATATAAACAACATATGCGTTGTGATGACATGATGGTTACTTGATATAATACCATGATATTAATATTAAGTATATGGTGACCTAAGAAAAACACTTAGGAACGAGTCACGACATTGTCGGTCTCTAGAGCATGGGTCTCTAACATAAATATCACCTAGATGACTTCTAGGTATGCGTGACCCATTGGGCCGCTGGTTAATAAATATTCTCCATAAGACTAAGAGCAGATCTTAAACATTATGAGAGAGTGATGGTATGAGATTGAGGTGAGGAATCCCGGTAGTTTAAGAACTACTTGGTTGCGCATTTGTGATCACTGAGGGGTCTCCTAATTGGATTCCGCTCCAGGTTATATCCAACGAGCCCAAATAGGATCGTGGATCAGGTGGCTACGGCCTTTTTATGGACGTCTTACGAGACATAAGTGAGTCAGGGGCTCCGGACCTCTGGCGAAATGAGCACCTTTGTGTGTACGGGGGACTACTGTCCATGGTGAGGTTATCGGGTTGTCCTAACATGACGCCCTACTGACATTAATTAAACATGGTTGGATGGAGCCTACAAGGCTAAGGTAAATTAACTATGGGAACTGTACGTTACGGCGAATGTACATTGTACATATGGATGGGGCTTGAAAGCCAAACTAAAATAAATTGACAGTGGATGGTGAACACTACGGCGATTGTACATTGTACAAAATATTGTTGTTTTGCTCGATACGTTCGATATACAAATGTTGTTTGAAATATTCTATGAATGTTTGGTTTGGATGGATGATTAATGTTTATGAATATTTGGATGGTTGATTATGTATATTATACATTTATGCTTCAGTTTTGATTATAACTGTAAAAAGGAAAAGCATGAAACCAATCTAATAATAAGATGGTTAAAATGACAAGTGACCATTAGGGTCCAGGCCCGGCATACTCAGCGTCTATCGCTGATACTACACCATTTCAGGTTGTTGATCATTGTCGGAGCTGAAGAGCAGGAACAGGGTAATTGGAGATGTTGTATAGTAAGAAGATGGTGTATGGTCTTATGGTAAGGTTACGTATTTTTCAGGATTGGGTAGACGCTCACTTGTCGACGTTTATGGTTTATGGACTTAGTTTGATGTATAGGAGTTTCTCGTTATCACTGCGGTTTGCAGTTTATTTGTATTGGAAGTTGGATGTAGTTTGGCTGCGTTGCTCGCATGGGCGAGTAACGGCCGGTGACACCCGAGTGAGTTTTGTAATGGTTATTTGTTTTTTCGCTGCGAGACGTTTTGTTTATTGCTACGTGAGAGATTATATCGTGATTATTGAGAGGGGTGTTACAAAAGTGGTATCAGAGCGGTACTCCGCTCTGATGACGAGATAATAGGTTAAGACAGTGAGCTTAGGACTTGGGAAATTATGGGAAACATTTGGGAGTTACGAGACGATTCGTCTTAGAAAGATATTGTGTCTAGTAACGCAAATTGCGTGACAGGTTAGCCTTAAGGCAATTTAATATCTATTGGTTGTGTACGGTAATTTACCGAGCATTTATGTGACATACTGTACTACAGATGTCTGGTGGTACTAGAGGGCGTGGTGCTGGAAGAGGTAGAGGCGGTGACCCCGGCATTCCAGGAGTTGCTGAGACGGTTGCAGCCGTTCTTGCACAGCTGGGTACTCAGATAGGAGGAGCACCAGCCCACCCGCCACAGCCCAGGGAAACAAACTGGCTGAAGTCAGTTAGCGAGACCCGACCACCTACCTATTCAGGGGAACCAGACCCCGTAGCTTTGAAACGTTACATCGTTGAACATGAGAAGGCCTATGAAGCGTTACAGGTACCTGACGACAAGAAGGTCGCCATTGCTGCTTTCCATCTGAAGGATGCAGCCAGCACTTGGTGGAGGTTGGTCAAGGACCAGCACCTGGCTACGCCCGACTTTTCGTGGGCTGCCTTTGTTGAGTTACTAAGAGGGAAGTACTACCCGGCGCACCTCAAAACAGAAGAAGCGCCATGAGTTTGAAACATTGACCCAGGGAGGTCTGACTGTGGACGAGTATTACGCTCGATGCATTGGTCTACTGGACTTCATCCCCGGTGTGGATTACTCAGAAACCGTAAAGATCGAGAAGTTCCGGGGAGGACTATTATTTCGCATCCAGATGGCGATGGGAGCTACCCTCTACACTACCATACAGGTATTAACATGAATGCCATAAATTCTTTACTTACTACAGTACCGTATAACCTTGTGAGAACTTACCAATGAGATTCCAGGAGTGTTACGACGCTGCCTCGAGGACGGAGCTAATGCTCCAGACTCGGGAAGAGACTCTAGGGGCAAAGAAAAGGAAGAACCCTGAAGGAGAGTCTGAGGGTGGAGGAGCATCTTCAGGCGATGGCCAGAAAAAGGGAAAGTAAGGACTTATCCCATGCTTAAATACTTATCATACTAAATACCTTACGAATGCTGACCCGAAACCTTAAACAGGAAATTCTTTCCGAAAAAAGGGCAGCAGGGTCACCAGGGAAAGAAAGGGAAAGAGCCCGTCCTGCAGTTGACCGGCCCAGCTATTGATGCTAAGCCTCTGTGATCTGCACCTCCTAAGGGTGAGAACACCTACCTCTTAAATCCAAATATAATCTTAACCCCTATATCAACAGATTTTAACTTAAACTTAAATACTATCATCAGGCACCGGACAGCCCCAGCGCCATTTTTACTGTAAGCGTTGTGGGAAGGACCATCCTGGGGTCGACTGCGAAGGCCGCAAAGTCGAGTGTCGGTGCTGCCACAAAGAGGGCCATAGGGAATTTGAATGTTGGATGAACCCAGAGAGCCGTAATTACAGGCCACCAAAGAATACTCAGAAGACCTCAGCTGGAGGATCGGGGGTACCACGAGGCGGTCAGGATGGCTAGACATCTACTGATGCTGGAGCTCAGAAGGGCAAGGGAGTAGATAGGGCATGAGTACCCTAACTCCATGAGACCCTGATGGAAGACTTTTACTTACTATGTGTGTGCTTACTTGGAATGTTGGAAGGAGCTATGTTATAAGTATGTGGGAGTGTGTCATTGACCACTCGCCTTTTGTGTAAGACTTTGGGATTAGTTATGTGTACTCAGTACCAAAAGCTTTAAACCTTGATGGATATATATATGAACAGGATGTTAATGCTTACATTACCATGTAGCCTATACTCTACGACACAGAGTCAATGAGACCAGGAATTACTGAACCAGAATTTCCACCTGCATGGCGCACTTGCTATTGCAAGCGCTATGACAGTAAGCCACTGAAATTTCCATCTGCCTTGCGCACTTGCTACAGCAAGTGCAGCGACAGCAACAGTAACAGCTACTGCAAATGCAACAACTACTACTTTTTAACCTTTATAAAAAAAAAACTGTTTTTCAATCTTTTTCATTCAAACCTGAGATTAGAAACCTATGCGACCTTTTGGAAGGACCGTTAGTCCAACCATTGCAACTGGACAAATTAAACAGCCACTATGACTGTAAAACACACCAGTTTAAACGTTCGAGGAAGTTTCAGACAGGGCTACTAGCCAAATACCATCAGAGTATACCGGCATTGAATGCTAATCACTACTAGTGATACTGTTTAGTGAGGATGGTTGGGAAGTGAAGAGCCAAGCTGCTCAAACTATTATGCAATCTGCAATGCATCCAATTACATGGATGAGGGGGACGAATATGAACTATGGATGAGAAATGATCAGAGAAAAAAAACAGGGAGAAAAGGAATATGCGTTGTACTCAATGAGATCAAAAAAAGGAGAAACAAGTTTGCTAATATAGCACGGATTTTACTTACACCGAGTTGAATAATATTAGTCTATGATACACAGTTACCACGGTTGCCACAAAGGCAATATCACTTATTACAGGATAACTGATAACATGAACTATTACAAAAAAAGAACAAGCAAAAAGAAAAAAAATGAAGAAAGAAGAAGAAGAAAAAAAAAAGTAGAAGAACAAAAAAAAAAAGGATATCCATCAAAAGGGAGATTGACAACAGAATACTTCACTATAACCATGTGACAGACATTACCAGTTTACTAAACGAGTCATGGGACGACCGCACTCCGTTTGGAGCATGTGGGCCTGACAGACTTATTTATAAGTTAGTCGGGTAGGTAGTAATGTATCAGTACGGTACCCCATGCAAGTAGACAAGTAGTGTTAGGAACACGAGAAGTAGTCAACTCCATTCTACGGACAGTAAGACAGATTACCTCGAAGATGGACGAGAAGAGCCGCAGTTAAACCAACGGGCTAGAAAAAAAAAAACCTTCAACAGAGAACAGTAGACAGTATACAGTGAAGACAGGGAAACAATTCAAGGACAGGAACAAAAAAAAAGCAACAAGAAAACCTATTATGGACGAAAATATGTAGAATCCTCATAAGGATCGAGTAATTCTTACAATCCAGAGGAAATCTACCAGATGATATGGATATAAACGCGTGACTACGCGAGAAGAAAAGATAAAGCTATACGATAGCAGAAATCTTGCTTAAAGAACAATGGATTGGAATGTACCACTCATAGGACAATTCGTACATCTTATCTGTTTGACTCATGAAATATTAGCTGTTGAGCGTTTACGCCTCTGCACTCTGTATGACTGAGTGTTTTGGTATTGCACTCGTGCAGTTATTAATCTTATGGCAATGCTGAAAGATAAAGTGGATATCAACAAGAGTGTGTAAAAAAAAACTACAACAGTGTGTTACTCTGGAACAAACCTACCAGGAGACATGGATGACAAACATCATCCTTGTGGACATATAGGCTGGTACGTCTTAGTATTACAAAGACATGTGCAAAGAGCACTAAGTACTAACAGTAGCCAATGTCATATTACATCACAAACTGAATGTCAGTGAGAGAAGACACACGCATGTATGCTAGTGATCCAAACAAGTGGATTCACAACAAAAAAAGGGCAAATTGAGCCTGTGTTCATGGGTCTGCACCTCATACGGAGCGAGTGGGCCCATTAGAATGAATTTGGGAGAGAGCACAAATTGTTTAGTGCCACATCCCTTACGAATGGTGGAGCCCAGAAGGGCTAGAGTCATACCCGTCTCTCTGATATGAGGATAATCCACGAGTTGGTGAACTCTTTGAGAGCCAAGTATTCAGCGCTCCTTGTTGAGCGGCTGTTGTATACTTGTGGGGTACGGGGGCGTAACCCTTTTTAAGGGGGGTAGAGCCTCTTGGCTGTGCACATGTGTGCACTAAGTTTTGGCTGTTTGATATGCATTGCATACAAAAAAAAGAGAATTGGTGGTGTGCGGGGCATACGAGGTTTGTTTGGTTAGTATGTGAATTATTTAGTATGCATAGCATACAGTGAATTGGTTTTGTTGGTTATGGTTGGTACGCGGGGGCGCGTTGTTTGGTTTGTTTTGTGTGTGAATGTACACTTGTATGTACGTATCTTACGAGACACCTGTATGAATGTTGTGTTTACACCAGGTGTGTAACACTTTTCTTATGCTATCTGTGATATGCCATATTGCTTTATAGAATGATTACATATGGTATTGCCTAGATACGAAATGAATCATTAGATATGGAATGTGGAACAATGGAATGTTATGGACACCTCAGGAAGGTTGTCAGGACTTGTAGAACTGATAGGAATGATGGTGCTGATGGATCACCTATATCCATATATGATTGAACTAACGCCACAACGTGATGGCTATGTGCTGTATAAGCGCAATATGATGTGTGAAAATGATATATCACATAGATATACATTATGGGAATAATGGGTAGTTATACATTTACATACTTACCTATTGATTAAGAGACTTCGGGACGAAGTCTTTTTAAGGGGGGTAGATGAAATACCCCAAACTTATAAAACATGGATTAAATATTTAATCATATTAATTAAGGCCTAAACATGCCTTAAAAGTCAACTGAGAACAACAGTGGTCAACATAAAACAAGATGTTGCACCCCTTGACTGTTAAGGGTAAATAAATACCCAGATAAACTTCTTAGGACCTAAAAATTTGTCCTAAGCATATTAACATACTACTAAACATATTATAACCGTTGGACAACACTCCAACACAAAGAAAAAGCATTTACATGCTTCAAGGTCAAAAAGGGCAAAAGGTGCTCTAGGAAAACCTTAAAATCAAATGACCTCTAAATAAATAAAATTGAATTACATGATCAAATATCATGTAAGGAACACAACAAGACCATTGTCAAAGAAAACAGAGCTCAGAAACACCAGGCAACACAAAATGTGCGCTAAAACTCCTTAAAGCACGTTTTTGTGAAATTGTCTTTTAAATTGGTTTTAAATGAGCTAAAAGGTTATAAATACCTTAAATATGATAAAATATCATATTATATGATATTAGGAATTTAATTTCCAAATTTTACAGATTTTTACAAATTAATATTTAAAATATTAATAAAACCCTGAAGTGGGGCCGCATGAGTCAAAATGACAAAGTTTGGTCAATGGGCAGTTAATGACCCATTTGCCCTTGTGGAAATCGGCTGGCAAGGAGGTGGGAAGACAGCATAAGTCTTTGATTGACAATAATGCTACCTAATACAACCAAGAATAGTAAAAAGGTTACTTTTCTTACCTTTTTCAATAATTAAGCTCATTTCCAAGCTTCCCCCTTCCTCTTGTCCGATTCCCTTCATTCCAACCGAGCTCCCTCCCTTCCTTGAAGCTCTCAAGTCTGGTTCTTGAGTTAGGAAGGCAGTTCATACTCTTAAGCTCTTAAGGTAAGCTTTTAATGCCATTTTTAGCCCTTTTTCTTCATCTCTTCACTACCTACACCTAAATTTCGTGGCTCATCTGTTCCTATGGTTATTCTCAGTGTTATAAGGTTATAACAAGAGCTAAACTCGGTTAAGACCAGTAGAGGGACCAAGGTTGTTCAAATCTACATTTTAAGGTAAAAATGTGCTTTAAGCTCATAACTTTTGATTCCCTTCAAGTTCGGCTGTGAAACTTTGGTCATAGCCTAATTTTTTCTCCTTTTCATGTGGAATCAGTTGGTTAGCCATTTGGAGCAAGGGTGGCCGAGATCCAAAGGAAATACTCTCTTTTAAGGCATTTTTCCAAGGTAAAACCTAATAACAAGGTAGCACTTCGAGATCTAACTATTTCCTATGTTAATGTGGTGGATCTAACACCTTGTGGTGTGTTTGGTTCAGGTCGAAAACCACTTAGAACTTCCCTTGCATTTTTAAGGTGATTTTGCCTTAAATCTTACATTAATTATTCTTATGGTTAAGCTCAAGCTTGGAGTGTAACCATATCTTGTTTGTGTATAAACATGTCTAAATCAAGTGGTGAATTTTCCTACAAGTGACCGAGCTCATACAAGGAATAATCAAGGTATAAACACCTTAAACTTATGATTTTATAATTTTAAGCATATATATATATATGGCCGAGAGTGAAGTTACACTATAGGTTATATTGACCTAGAAATGGGAAAAAATGACTAAGATAAATTAAGCTAGTCATTTAAGAGATTTAATTAACATAATTGTCAAAGTTAAGACATTATGTGGAAGTTTGGTAAATAAATAAAAATTATATGGTGAGGCCGAAATTGTATATGTATTTTGGGACATTTATGTGTAATTTATTTTGTGAGCAAATGTTTGTAATAAGGCCATGTATTTTAGGCCATTTATTTTTGCATTTACAAGCTTTTAATTAAGTTAAGTAGTATAAAGGCGATTACCGAAAATAAATGGGGTATTAGGTGTAATTAAATTAATTTGGGGGCTTTTGAATAATAAGGTCGAAAATTTAGAGTTAAAAAGGAGTTAAAATAAAGTTTATAAGATTTTTATAGTTTTGGGGTTAAATGGTGATTTCTAGAAAGTTTGGGTGAAAACCGTAATTATAAGGAATTGGTGGTCAAGGAAATATTAAGGTGGTCAACCTTGACCATATGCTAGGTTTTGACCAAATTAGATAAGTTAGATAACTTATTTAAGGTCTTATAATAAGATAAGTATTTAATGGTAATATTTTTATAACATATGTGGTAATATGTTATTACCAAAATAAAGGGTGTACAATGGTATTTTAAACACCCATGGGCTATTAGGAATTTTTAGGAATTTATTTGGTGGATTTTGGAATTAAAATGAACTATATAGTATAATATATAGTTATTATGTCATTATGACACTTTGGAGAAATATAGATGGTGGAATGGTAAATACCAAGAGTATATGGGTTAATAAGGATATTTATAACCCTTTGGTAAAATTTGGAGATTTTTAGAATTATATAAGAGTATTTGTTGAGATATATGTATAATATATAGTTTTAATGATATTATCGAACTATATGTTATAAATTGGGCCTAATGACAATATAAATGTATATTGAAGTCTGTTCGGAATTTACAAAAAATAACCATAGGTTATGCTCTTTTATAAGTTAGAAATGTTATATTAAATGGGATATATAACATGGTAAAAGGAAGGGGTGATTTTGTAAATAAAGGAAATTATGGTTTAAGGAAAAGTATAAGGTTTAATATGTGCCTATGAGGCAATACACAATAGTTTTGTATAAAAACTATAGATTATAAGCTAAAGGAAATAAAATATCATAGCAAATGATATTAGTATTTTGGTATAACATTACATAATGTTATGTGGTCAAAAGGGAATTTAAATAAATTCAAGGGCTATACCGAAAATATAAAGGTTGGAAAATGAATTTTAGACTACGGTCTACTATGTTATAAATGTTATGACAATTAAATGGTATTAAGGTGGTTTAGAAGGAATTAATATAAGGAAGGGTACTCACATAAATAGTGTGACAAACTATAAATAAATGGGATTTATAAACTAAGGTATTATTGAATAAACCTTAGAAGTTGTAATTATACAACATAAATGTTACTCATGTTAGGATAATAATCTTATTATAAGTCGTGCAATATGATACAACTAATGGGAATAATCATCTAATAAAAGATGATAAAAAGTAACATAAAATATAAGAGTTTATTAAACTCATGGGAATTACCTACGTGGTAAATATATACATACACAAGAATAATGTATATAAGGTGGATATATATATTTTGGTTGAAACCATATGATTTAATGGTGGTGGTTATTTAAAAAATAATAAATATAGTTACGACCTATAAGTATGAATTTTAGAATGCAATATAATACAAGAATGCATGCATACATGCAACTATAGGTTACGTACCTAAACTAGATGTGGATAAGATTAAAAGAAATATAGGAATTAAACTTAACAGTTGAATGTTTTGACGTACGCGTTTTAAGTAACAAAGCCGACTGTTTTAGAGAAACCCGTAACAAACAACTGTAGAAAACAGGGTGAACTGTCGGGGTTACTTATTATTCGGAAATACCGGATGTAGTTAGTCATGGAGACTGACGTATAGTTTTAATACCGTTTAGATTATACTTTTGACAAGGACGCTTGACAAGCTAGCGGACTACTCGGAGCATAGGATCTTGAAGATTCATACTCCACCGTAATACAATCAGGGTGAACGGTATGTAAAGGGTTTGCCGAGTTGACCTAAGGTTGCTCCTTGGGCTCGGATTTGGTTGATATAACTTGTGTGTTATATGTGTGGATACATGTATGTGATTTGTGCTACTACATTAATTATTTATGCACGAGCGTCCTACGGGACTAACACTACGTCGACTATAGATCGACTTATATAAACATACATATGCGTTGTGATGACATGACGGTTACTTGATATAATACCATGATATTAATATTAAGTATATGGTGACCTAAGAAAAACACTTAGGAACGAGTCACGACATTGTCGGTCTCTAGAGCATGGGTCTCTAACATAAATATCACCTAGATGACTTCTAGGTATGCGTGACCCATTGGGCCGCTGGTTAATAATATTCTCCATAAGACTAAGAGCAGATCTTAAACATTATGAGAGAGTGATGGTATGAGATTGAGGTGAGGAATCCCGGTAGTTTACGAACTACTTGGTTGCGCATTTGTGATCACTGAGGGGTCTCCTAATTGGATTCCGCTCCAGGTTATATCCAACGAGCCCAAATAGGATCGTGGATCAGGTGGCTACGGCCTTTTTATGGACGTCTTACGAGACATAAGTGAGTCAGGGGCCTCCGGACCTCTGGCGAAATGAGCACCTTTGTGTGTACGGGGGACTACTGTCCATGGTGAGGTTATCGGGTTGTCCTAACATGACGCCCTACTGACATTAATTAAACATGGTTGGATGGAGCCTACAAGGCTAAGGTAAATTAACTATGGGAACTGTACGTTACGGCGAATGTACATTGTACATATGGATGGGGCTTGAAAGCCAAACTAAAATAAATTGACAGTGGATGGTGAACACTACGGCGATTGTACATTGTACAAAATATTGTTGTTATTGCTCGATACGTTCGATATACAAATGTTGTTTGAAATATTCTATGAATGTTTGGTTTGGATGGATGATTAATGTTTATGAATATTTGGATGGTTGATTATGTATATTATACATTTATGCTTCAGTTTTGATTATAACTGTAAAAAGGAAAAGCATGAAACCAATCTAATAAGATGGTTAAAATGACAAGTGACCATTAGGGTCCAGGCCCGGCATACTCAGCGTCTATCGCTGATACTACACCATTTCAGGTTGTTGATCATTGTCGGAGCTGAAGAGCAGGAACAGGGTAATTGGAGATGTTGTATAGTAAGGAAGATGGTGTATGGTCTTATGGTAAGGTTACGTATTTTTCAGGATTGGGTAGACGCTCACTTGTCGATGTTTATGGTTTATGGACTTAGTATGATGTATAGGAGTTTCTCGTTATCACTGCGGTTAGCAGTTTATTTGTATGGAAGTTGGATGTAGTTTGGCTGCGTTGCTCGCATGGGCGAGTAACGGCCGGTGACACCCGAGTGAGTTTTGTAATGGTTATTTGTTTTTCCGCTGCGAGACGTTTTATTTATTGCTACGTGAGAGATTATATCGTGATTATTGAGAGGGGTGTTACATCGAGAGCCATGAGTTTGGCCTAAGTATGTATTAAGAGTAACAAGCGTGACGTAGGAGACCTGTTGCCTCGGAATCTACAAGAGCTTGAGTATAATACCCAAGAGTGTGAGTGAGATAATGAGTATAAGTAACCCGAGAGAATAGGTGAGTATAGTACGAGTAGCCCAAATAATGGGCGGAAATAAGAATAAGTAACCCAGAGAGCGGGTGAGCTATTAATGAGTAACCAAGGCATAGTGAGGTATAACCCTCATGGCCTAAGAGTAATTGATACAACTAACAACCTTGTTATGTTAGTTAGGGATTGTATCCCATGATTGATTGTCGAATCCTTGTGTAGTGTACATATATAATGTATTACTATATGCATGTTGGTTGAATTAAAATGAACTCCATGCTCTCGACAAAAGTAGTCGGCGTACCCCGGTTAGCACTCGGGGTATGCGAATTTCATATGCAGCGTTAAGCTGAGCCCCTAGGGGCAACGTTTTTATTTTTCAGGTACACTGAAGATGTTACCGTTCGAGAGTAGGACGGGGTCGGTGGTTTGCCTGGGTAGTTAGATTTAATTACTTATGTATTGAAAGAGGTGTAAGACCGAATATGTTGTCGGCATCCATATATTGTAGACTCGGTATAATAAGAAATGATTTGAGTATTGTATTTGTATTGTGTACTCGGTTGTTCCAGTTCATCAGACCGTTACGGTATGTAAGAAAGGCCTGGTTAGCCATATGGGTGGCTAACGGCGTTGTTTCACCCCTCGTTGTAATTAGAGTTCCGCTGCGTGAGTAAGAGCATTTAGTGACAGTTTAAGAGGTAATGACGAGCTTAACGGTTGGGGTGTTACATGGGAGTTGTGAACTTAAGATCACGAGAGTAAATTAAGTATAACGGGATGATGGGTTCACTATGGCGCATTAGACGTTAAGCAATCATGTTACTAAATGGGAATGAAAGTGATATGTGATGTTAGTGAATCAAGGTATGTTGAGTGTAACCAGTTGTACGGGAATTGTTCGAAACCTAGGAGGACATAATATAGTGGACCGTGGTGACAGGTATGGTTTTCTTGCAACCTGTGTACTACCGGATTACACCCGCTTGTATGCTAATGTGTTTTTTCTGAATGTTTGCCACCTTGAAAGAATAAGCATGAAATGAGTTTATAGTAATTCATTAATGTGGCGTGTTTAACTCCGATACCGTTAAACCTCAAAAGTGTTAAACCTTAGCTAACCAATCTAGGATCGCCTAAGAGCGGTATTCGGATTTAACGACCCAACCATGGGAACGTTCTAACCACGGCTATGCGTGAGTAGTTGTGCGTTGTTTGTGGGTGTAGTATGTTTACCCCCCTTGTGTGTTTAACCCGGTTGTAACACCATATAGTGTGTGGATGTGATAGGTTCCATAATGGAACTCTTAACTATATTTATATATATGTATTAATAGAAGGTGAGGAATCCGGTCATTCCGGTCGCGCGTGTGTTGTTTGGGAGTTGATGTATACAGTTTCTTTGACTCCCTCTCTGTTATGGTTGATTTCCTTCTTGGTCTTCAATCTCCCACTAGCTTAATCCAAAGCTTACCTATTCTGATAGATGATCGGTCTAGGGGGAATCATGTGTAAATTTGTTTGGGAGTTGATGTCTATATTCACTTCGACTCCCACTCTGTTATTGATTGTTTTTTCTTCTGGATTTCAATCACCCACAAGCCTAAGATCAATGGCTTTCCTACCCGATTGTTGTTCGGGCTAGGGGGATTATGTATATATAAGAAGTGATTGGGTCACAATATCCGGCACTTCTAAATAAGTTGTGGTGTATGGTGTGTTCGGTTCTATATAAAGACCGACACCTCTAAACAAAATAATGGTGAGATGGTGTGATCGGTTCTATATTAAGACCGACCCATTTAATTATGTTATCTTGTAACGAGCGTAACATGAGACTGAGACTGAATTCATTCTCTAGGGCCACTAGGTTGGCTAACTAATGCTTGGTTCGTTTCCCTCCCTCAAAGGACTCGTTCCTAATGTGTATGTGTGTTTGTTGTTGCTATGCTTGTGTGTGTTTTATGGTTGTGAATGTGTTATGTGTTTATAATTCTCCCATGCATGATTTAAGTATAATCAACCGCATGTTTAGACGACAATTAGTTGTGTGTGGCCCGGTAGTATGCGGGCTGCACGATTACCATACCAGCATTGTGCTGAGCCCCCTGGGGGCCACCTTTCTCTATTTCTTTTCAGGTACAAGGTGCAGGAAGCCGTTCGAGAGTAGGACGGGGTAGTTGTTTCACATGGGTAGTTTAATTGATTGAGTATGTATTGAAGGTGTAGTAGGACCGAAATTGTTGTCGGTATTAGTTTGTAAATACTCGGTACAGTTGGAATGTAATGTATAATGTTTGTTGGTAATGGGAAGAGTTTGTAATGTGTAGTTGCTCGGGAATCTGGTCCATCAGACCGATACGATGTATATGTATTAGCCTTGTTAGCCACGTGGGGTGGTAACGGCGTGTAACACCAATGAGTTAAGTAAAGTGATGAGTTAAGTTTTCCGCTGCAGTATGTTGTTAAGTGTATGGTTATAGTTGGGGTGTTACAAAAAGTGGTATCAGAGCTTAGGAAGTACCGAGTTAGGATTTTAGTACTTGGGTTAGGGTTGAGTGATAGCGTGAGAGATACACTAGTTAGGAATTACCAGCGAGTACTGGAAACCTACAATCTCTTTCCCGCCCTCCACAATCCATGTCCTATAACACGGGAAAGAACGCCAGAGAGATGGAAGTCCTCTCATACTCGGGAAACCCTATCTGGCTATTAGTAAACATCTCTATAAGTACGAAGAACCTGTCATACGGTAGATCCCGAAAAGTGGGAATCCCGGAGACGGTATCCATCTGAACAATGTTAACCGCATTTAATAGCGAAGAATGAAGAATCTTGTGTATAAAAGAATGGAATTTCCGGCAACTAGGGTCGACATGCCGAGCAGTCGAGAACAACCCGCCTGCAACGCACCAAGTGTGCAACAGGAAGAAGTGAAGAAATGGACCCGAGACGCGTGTCTACAGGACCACGATTATTAAATAATGTCGCCAATGATATACCAACCGACTAAGGAACTACAACGTAGTACCCAAACAAGAGACAAGTCTCAGTAACCACGACAAATGCGCGGAACGGGCTACGAAGAAGATACAATACTAAGTAAAAAGGGGACTCCATGTATGGGGAACACCCTAGTTGATGATTATCATATGAGGATAGTGAGAAGTCGCCCAAAAGATATATTGTCAAGACTGTAAGATTAAGGTAAGGGCCAACAAGGCCACTGATGACGGTGTGGGAAAGAGTAATACCGCAACCAGTGAGTGTTCAGCCGATAAGCCAGTTAACATGGCGCACTTGCCATGGCAAGTGCTGCTATAACAAGGCTGTTCGGGAAAAATTTTGACAAGTACGAAATACTTAGTAAAGTAACACGAAGTTAAGTGAGATAAAAATAACCGTGGAAGGGATTAACAGCCTAACCCATGTATGTGGGAATAAACCAGTCAGCAAGAAGCTAGACTTGGTTAAGGCAAGAAGACGTTCTGAAACCACGAGAATTTTTCTTTCAAACTCTTTTCTTTTCAAAACCAAATTTTCTTTCAAACCAATACTTCTTCTCTAACCTTCTTTTAAACCAAAGAAGAGAACCTACACCGGCCTCAGTGCCACATGGTAGGTAAATTGCATCCAGTTCGCTTTTGAACAACCGAACGGAAACCGGTAAACCCAGGGTAGCAACCCGAGGGAATGGATTAAGTTCATACTAAATACAACAGTGGATAAACCTTCCCTTGATTAAGTTCAGGAAGCATGGAATGCATATTATCACAGGATGATACAAGGGAGTTGACAACAGAATACTTCACCTAGGCGTGTGACGGACACTACGATTGTACCAACTGAAATGTGGGACGACCGCACTCCGATAGGAGCTTGTGGGCCAGACAGACCTACTTATGGGTTAGTCGGGTAAGTAGCAATGTATCAGTATGGTACCCCACATATGTATACGAGTAGAATCCGAACACGGGAAGTAGTCGACTCCATACTACGGTCAGCAGTAAAAATCAAACAAAAGCAACTGATTACCAAGAATGGTTGAAGTAAAAGAACTCAGTTAAGTTAACGAGACTAAAAGAATTAGTGATCCATTTCAAGGAAATGTTTATGAGTCAGGAAGTGCGAAGTGCACTAGCTATTATGTAAAGACATCACATATGTCTTAAGAATCCTTAGGGATAAACATGATAGCTGGAACGGTGACCTAGCCTATACATGGCAAGGTAGATGCCTGATATGGACATGTTAATGTGCAACGAGCGGATGAAACTCCCGGAATAATCACCTAGACTACCAGGGATATCGATCTTCGCAGAAGAGGGTAGTAAACCCAGTTAAGAACGCAAAACGGCGTAGTTTATTTGACGTACCAATAAGTGCAAGCGAGAGGTGACGGCATAACTTAGCAACACCCAGGAGCAATCCTTGAGGGGTTTTTGATCAACAATCGTTGAACGAAATAACGTGACAGAAACACAAAGGTTGAAACTAGCACTCAGTTTAAACATAAGTCATCAGAAGGAAGCCTGACATCCTTGAAGGGGCATCCCATGAAAGAAGCGTGACGCAACGACCTTGTCATGGAGCCCAATACTACCTCTAAATCATGCAATGTTGTACAAAGAAGTAAATGTGCGTGGACAGCCTACAATGAGCAGAGCTCGAGGCAATAAGCTTATAAGCCACAAACAGAATGTGTTATGTAAATTTGATCGAATACAGGAGTTTATGTTGTACAAGAGTAGAGCGGAAGAGCGAACCACTGCTTTAAAAGTGGGGATACCTCTCGATATTGTGAAACCGCGGGAGAGGTAGTTGTGTGAACCAAGTTCAAGAAGTACGATAAGGATTGACCATGTTGTTATTACCCAGAATGATTTGAATAAGAATAATACGAAAAGAAGTGTTCGTACCAGTGGTGGAGACCAGAACAGTAATAAGTCTAATAGCAACCTATAGGTGTGTGATGCTAATTTTGTAGTGAACAACGCTCAAGGAACATAAAGACTCGAAGAATAGCGTATTCAGCAATCAGCCACGTAAGTGCGAAACATAGTGTAATGGCGGAAGCTAATATAATAGTGGATGCAGTATAAGTTGATGCTGTATAATGTGTAAGTATACTGTGCGCAATAAGCGACCGTTGTATAAGTATGGTTAACGATAATCTGGCAACTAGCAGAGTTATGGAGTTAGACTCCGTAAGCAGATATGAGTTAGACTCAGTGGAGATACAACGGTAAGTGATAGCAAATAACTAGGCAGTAAGCCAGTAGCCAGTATTACGAGATGAGAATCTCAATGAAACACAGTGTGAATTCCATTGCGAATCGCATAAGAGATTTACTGCCAAGAGTTTACGCCTCTGCACTCTGTATGACTGAGTGTTTTGTTATTGCCCTTGCGCAGTAATGATCGAGTGGGATAGCTAGGATTTGGGGAAATGTTAATTGTGGTGGAAGTAGAAAGTGACTTATAACACTATAATGACCGATGCATAGGAAATGCAAGGTCGTACAAAGGAAGGAATACATGTACAAAACCGAATGTGGAGGCATGATTAAGAATAAGTGACTTAAGTAGCACTAAATACCAAATATCGGTACGGAATATACCTCAAGTGTGGGAAATAACCGAAAGAGCACTACTCCTTTAGGTGGTAGCTCAATCTCAACCGACAGAAGTCGGAAGAAATCAAGTCAATCATTGTGAATTACATAGCATTACACAGTAAATTATCATGGAAGTGGATAGAAAGTTTAGAACTCACTCACCGAATTTGCACACGGTAAAAGATAACCATGCGTTGGCTGAGAATTGTAATCCACAAGATAAAAGTGATGAATCAGAGATGTAAAATACAGTAACAATAATGAGTGGGGCAACTAAGCCCTGAAGTTATCAATGTTGCGTAGCAGAGGTCAGTGAACCCATGCTTCAGATACCGAATGCACATCGTGATACGAATAAATGCTAATTATTAATGCCTAGAAGCCTCACAGGCCAAAACCGAAACCGAATATGAGTTAAACAAACTCCAATGAGAATTCTTGGTTTAGGGACTAACTGCAGACGTTATAATCTGAGTGGTTTAAGTGGTGTAATTAAAATTAAAGAAAAGAAATTAAAACCCAAAATACGTCGGGCTGCAAACAAATCCCGGTCGCAGTAGTATAGTGAAAATGTAAGCGACCGGATATCGAACCACGGGACTAATGTACATATTAAAGTACCTAAGCGTGTCACAAAGAGGGGGGATTAATTGACTTGTTTATATAAATAAAAGGAAAGATAAAATGACTAAATTAACAGATAAACTAAACGGGACTCTGGTTCACATTAATATAATATCTGTTCTTTTCATGCTAGGTCTACTGGTTTAATTATAACTGTTTGGCAAGATTCCTGATATTTTCTTAAGGTCCGATGAAAACTCATAAGAACTCGTTCACCTGTAAAGCAAGGTCCGATGAAAACTCAAGCAAAAGCCTGCGAACGACAGAGGAGTGTTGAGGGATTACATTTGCAACTGAGTACTAACTTAAACGATGAAAATAAGTTTCCCCCAGTTTTATGGCTTAATCAACCCATCTTTTCCACCGATGAAATCAAAAACAGACTTAGTAAAGCATTTTAATAAATTCATGAGGTTTATTAAAAAGATGGCGAGAAAACCTTTAACCGTAACAAACTTTATTAAAATTAAACCAGTAAAACATATTGCATAATTAATACAGAAACATAATATTATTCCCAGAGTAACATAAACTACTAGCCTAACATATTAAATAGATAGACAGAACAAGAGTAATAGAAATCATCCGTAATCACTCCGGCTCACTCTGCTATTTTGTATACGTAGGCTAGAGGTGGATTTAGTGGAATGTAAAATAAATAAAGTGGAGAAGGCGGAAGGAGAGGAATGAGATGGTGTGTGAATTGGAACTCCAGAGGAACCACGGAAGGAGCCTCCGAAGGACACCGAAGAAGGCAAGCTGAGCGTTGTATTTATAGAGGAAGAAGAACAGAGCAGCAGCTCATAGCTCACTGATTGAGCTCGATGATTGCAGCTCCCCATTGATTGCAGCTATTGATTGCGCAGGGGACAAGGTTGAAACGCGGGCGTGATTTCTGGTAGGCGCGTCTGATCAAGTTGCAGAGCGAGTCGGCGAAGAAGATAACCCGTTTCAGATCTGTATTTTTAGTCACGTCCGCCTCCTCAAATGAGGCGGTTGTGTAGGCGGTATGAATTGTTTCTGCCTAACCCATGCATCCTCTCTTGTCCGCCTCCACGTCCTCCTGTTAATGGGGCGGTTGCATCTATTTCTTCCTTCCTAGTGTCGTCCGCCCGCTCATAGCGCATGCAGTTGCATGCAAACATGCCACATGGTCCTTCTCGCTGACCTTCTTTAATACCCTATATAACATATATGTTTTAGGTATTTTTCCTACAATTTAACACATATAATACATCAGTTAATATAACAACATAATTATAGGAAAACCCTAGATAAGTGCGAAACATTACTAAAAATGCTGCAATTAATAAGGTGATTAAACCTTAAAAAGTCTATATGTTTTTGCACTTATCAAACTTCCTCACACTTGACTTTTGCTTGTCCTCAAGCAAATAAGAAATATATTTATCTCTAAGCCTTAATAATAAAACAAGATTAAATATGTAGAAGGGAATTTAGACAAAGTGACAATCGAAAGAATAATTCTACTCTTAGAAGTAGGTTTTTATAATAAACAGTGAAGTAGGACTATTTAATAAAGCACAGAAAGACTACTGAGAAAAACAAGTTAGATTAACCTGGGATTTCCAACCAATTTCATTCACTAACCCGGGATGAACAAGGGGTGTGAAGTAATGCCTTATTCCGCAATACCTTTCAACACCACATACTCATGTTTATAAATATAAATTGCAATTTATATTTACATTTTTTTTAATGTGCAAATTGTATATACAAAGCACATATTATTTATATAATATATTTTTTTGAATTGCAATTATTTTTTTTCTGTACCCCAGACTTTCTCTCTCTATCCTTGTAGCGGTGTTGGGTCTTCTATCCCAGGTCCGAGACCTTAGGTAGATAGGTGTTAAAGCACCCCAACAAAGAACTTAATAACCAGATAGACGAGGCCTGTTTTTGGTCAGAAAAATTCATAAACAGCGAGTACCTTGTCTTTATCCTTTTCTTTCCTTGACTTTCCACATATTTCCATAATCCCAAGCTAAACTAAATTGATTTTTACAATCAGCAGATCTATCATTTTTGAGTGAAAATAGAGTATTTTGAAGGAAAATAATTTTATACAAACTCCTTTAAATAAAACTACCTTTCAGTTGTCACTTGACATAATTTCAGACACTTCTACAATTATTTATCTCATTTTTTTGCAATTTTTTTAAAATTAGGCAGTTTAGAGTAGCAAAAAGTGAGTGTGGCATTATCGAACTACTGTCATAATTTCAGGGAAAGGTCTCTCCTTCCTCACACTTAAGAGGAGCAATGTCCTCATTGTTCAGAATTAAAATCAAGAAAATGACCTTTCAAATTATGACAGACTCATAAAGGATTAAACGCATGTAGGTTGAACATTAATATAATAAATTGAGTATTGAAACTCCCCTTGTATCGTAGATTGAGGAGGTATCCTTCCTCACACTTAGAGCTTGGCAGGGGTGAGACGTTCCTCACACTTGAGTTCGCGCAAGTGTTCAACCGAAGATATTGAAATTCCAAAGCAACTGAGGTTGCTTTCCAAAGGTGAGTTCAGCTATATATTCGACATAGGATTTGATTCTGAAAAGAAAATCATATATAGCCAGCAGAACTCCAAATGAACCAAAAGAAAATCATTAAATGAAAACATAAAAACATAAATAACAATTCATAAAATAAAAACATAAAGTACCACACTGTTACCTTCCTGAATATATCAAGTGTTAGCACAAGGTTTAAACAGTAATAGTCCACAAAAAGTCAGAGAAATATAAAATGAAATTAAAATAACAAGAAAATAAAATAAAATAAAATCACTGTGGTGGTGGTGGAGGCTGTGCAGGTCCCTGGCCTGACTGAGCGAGGAGACGCTCTAGGAGCTGAGCGGTCTGTGCATGTAATCTGTCACCCTGGTCTAAGCGCTGGTGCACCCGTGACTGCTCAGCCAGCATCCTCTGCTCGAAGCTCTCAAAGCGCTGATGCAACTGCTGCTGCATCTGATGAATGCCTGTAGCTGACTCTGTGGATCGATCGAGTAAGGTACAGGAGCTGGAGTCTGCATCACATCAGTAGTAGGCACGTAGGGGTCCTCTCCCTGTGCAGTCTCAGCGGACGGTGGGTCGGGATCACCGAGTGTGTAGCTCCCGTAGAGGGTCCTGCTGCTGTGGATGAAGCAGTGGAAGACTGAGCAGCGGTACCCTGCCACCCAAGTACCGTCATCTGAGCGCATAAAGCCCCAGCTCCGCACAGTCTGCAGTGTGACTGGCGCTTTCCTGTCCTGATCTCTACAGCTCGTGTGACATCTGTGGGAAGGACAGTGAAGAGGTGGTACCAGATGAAGAAGGGAAAGATGGGAGTGATCTTCTTCTTCTTTGTCCTCAGATAGACACCACCTTGTGGAGCTGGCCAACATAATGTGGCTGAAGGATAGGCGCTGAGCAGGCGGAAAAGGAGCGAGGAAATAGTCAAGTAGAGCGCAGTCCTCATCAGACACATCGTGTGCTGCAGAGGGGCGAATCTGATGGCCTATGATGTCCAAGAGAAGCCTCTGCTGCAGTGTAGGGAAGCTCGCGAAAGGGAGGACTTCCTTGTCCTCCTCCCCTCTATGTCGGATCCTCCGACCTACATCCTGAAGCCATCGGGTCTTCGACATATGCATAAAATCCTCTGTGAACCCCCGGTGATCTCCAGGACCAATCTAGATGTGTAGGATGGACGAGAATGTGATGGGTGTGATCTCCACAGGGTGATGGCGCGTAAGAGGTGATGCTCAGATTGCCCGCCCGGGCATTCGCATAAAACTCTCTCACGAGCTCCTCACAGAAGACTCCCGCACCCATCGTCAGGACCATAGAAAGTTCATGTCTGGCAAACAGGGTATCCACCCCTGCAGCCTCTAGTACCTCAGGATCAAATCTCCTCTCCATAATGAAGTCCTTACCTAGATCGAACCAGGCTCGGGCTTCTGCTGAAATAAACCCGTCATCCCGAAGATCCGGATGACGTAAAGAGCAGAAGAAGATGATGCCCCGGGGCAGTTGCCCCTAGCAGATCTAGAACCAGATGGACCACCACGCATACGAGGAGGCATACTAATATATGGAATTAAAGGTAAACAAATATTCAACAGCATAACAATAAAATATTCAATTATTTAAACAAATTAATAATAACATGAACATTAATAGAAAATAGCAGCGTAAAAATAAACAAAAATAGCAAAGAAAATAACAACAAGAACGTTAATAAACAAGACAAAAATTAATATCAAGATAGAACATTATTATTTATCATAAACAACTCCGTAAATTAATAAAAATAGAAAACAAGTTGAACAAAGAATGAAACATAAACAAAATAATTATACAACATAAATTCTGTCGAAAATTTGACAGAATCGCCCCTAAAATTCTACGATTCTCCACAAAAAAATTCAGTCAGTTTCAAGGTTTTTAGTACCGTCACCAATCAAATCTTATAAATAACAACCTATAATATAATATTTCATTCGTTTAATATCAAGGCAAAATAAAACTGAAAATGCTATTTCAACAAGGAATTTTCGTAACTAACATTCACCAATTTAGAATTCATCAAAAACACCCAATCTAAGTGTAATAAGTGAAGATTTAACCTTGTATATGTACATTATGATTAATGGAGGACAAATTCGAGGGAAATCTAGCAAATTAAGTTCGAAATTTTCGAATTTGTGAATTAGGGATTCGAAACTTCAGATCTCTATTTCTCCTAATGTAGTTTATCATTTATAGATTTGAAGCTATTGAAATGTAAAGAATTGAAAAACGAGCATTTTGGTACCAACCTTGCAAGATTTGGTGAAGAAACGAGGAAGATTGAGCAAACTGAGGGGGAGGGCGATTCGCGATGTTCTTCTCTTCGGGCTCGAGTTCGAACTGATTTCAGAATTGGGGAAGAACAAGTGAAACTGAAACGCGGCGTTTTTTTTTCAGTTTAGAGGGACGTCCGCCTGGACGACCGCGTCGAAATGGGGCGGACGTGGCTTAGATGACCGCCTGGAAACGGGGCGGTTGTCCAAGCGACAGCCCCCTGTTCCGTTTTTTTTTTTCTTTCTTTGTTCTGTAACCTGATTAAAACAGCAACAATATATTTACTACATAAAATTATGAGTTAGAAAATAAAAATGACATAAATTAATAGTTAGTAATTAGATAACATAAATTATAAGTTAGTAGTTAATTACTAAAATTAAATGTTAAGGACCTGGAAAAAATGTTAAGGACAATGGAATATTAAATGTTAGCGACCCTGGAAATTAAATGTTAGAGACAATGGAAATTAAATGTTAGAGACAATGGAAATTAAATGTTGGTAGAGTTAAAGTTAGATGTCAGAAGTTAGATGTCCGTAGTCAGATGGCCAAAGTCAGGTGTCCCAATGTCAGATGTCCAATTAATATTAACAGATTATTAAATGATTAATATTAACAAAATATAGTAGATAATTAATATTAATATCAAACAAAATATTATGACATAATATTAACAGATTAAAAAGAACAAAATATTTATAATTAAACAGGTGAATAATCCGGAGCTTAGGAACTAGAATAAATCTAGTCCCCGGCAACGGCGCCATTTTGCACGTTATATCTGAGTGGTTTAAGTGGTGTAATTAAAATTAAAGAAAAGAAATTAAAACCCAAAATAAACGTCGGGCTGCAAACAAATCCCGGGTCGCAGTAGTATAGTGAAAATGTAAGCGACCGGATATCGAACCACGGGACTAATGTACATATTAAATACCTAAGCGTGTCACAAAGAGGGGGGATTAATTGACTTGTTTATATAAATAAAAGGAAGATAAAATGACTAAATTAACAGATAAACTAAACGGGACTCTGGTTCACATTAATATAATATCTGTTCTTTCATGCTAGGCATCTACTGGTTTAATTATATCTGTTTGGCAGATATCCTGATATTTTCTTAAGGTCCGATGAAACTCATAAGAACTCGTTCACCTGTAAAGCAAGGTCCGATGAAAACTCAAGCAAAAGCCTGCGAACGGCAGAGGAGTGTTGAGGGATTACATTTGCAACTGAGTACTAACTTAAACATGAAAAATAAGTTTCCCCCCCAGTTTTACGGCTTAATCAACCCATCTGTTTCCAACCGATGAAATCAAAAACAGACTTAGTAAAGCATTTTAATAAATTCATGAGGTTTATTAAAAAGATGGCGAGAAAACCTTTAACCGTAACAAACTTTATTAAAATTAAAACCAGTAAACATATTGCATAATTAATACAGAAACATAATAATTATTCCCAGAGTATACATAACTAGCCTAACATATTAAATAGATAGACAGAGACAAGAGTAATAGAAATCATCCGTAATCACTCCGGCTCCACTCTGCTATTTTGTATACGTAGGCTAGAGGTGGATTTAGTAATGTAAATAAATAAAGTGGAGAAGGCGGAAGGAGAGGATGAGATGGTGTGTGAATTGGAACTCCAGAGGACCACGAAGGAGCCTCCGGAAGGACACCGAAGAAGGCAAGCTGCTGAGCGTGTATTTATAGAGGAAGAAGAACAGAGCAGCAGCTCATTAGCTCACTGATTGAGCTCGATGATTGCAGCTCCCCATTGATTGCAGCTATTGATTGCGCAGGGGACAAGGTTGAAACGCGGGCGTGATTTCTGGTAGCGCCGTCTGAATCAAGTTGCAGAGCGAGTCGGCGAAGAAGATAACCCGTTTCAGATCTGTATTTTTAGTCACGTCCGCCTCCTCAAATGAGGCGGTTGTGTAGGCGGTATGAATTGTGTCCGCCTAACCCATGCATCCTCTCTTGTCCGCCTCCACTCCTCCTGTTAATGGGGCGGTCATCTATTTTCTTCCTTCCTAGTGTCGTCCGCCCCATACTTAGGGCGGTTGCATGGTTCGTCCTTCGCATGTGACATGATCGTGCTATCCATGTCTCCGCGTGACCTTCTTTAATCCCTTATAAACATATACATGTTTTAGGTATTTTTCCTACAATTTAACACATATAATACATCAGTTAATATAACAACATAATTATAGGAAAACCCTAGACTAACTAAACTGAAACATTACTAAAATGCTGCAATTAATAAGGTGATTAAACCTTAAAAAGTCTATATGTTTTGCACTTATCAAACTTCCTCACACTTGACTTTTGCTTGTCCTCAAGCAAATAAAATATAATTATCTCTAAGCCTTAATAATAAAACAAGATTAAATAAGTGTAGAAGAGAATTTAGACAAGTGACAATCGAAGAATAATTCTACTCTTAGAAGTAGGTTTTTATAAACAGTGAAGTAGGACTATTTAATAAAAGCACAGAAAGACTAACTGCAGAAAACAAGTTAGATTAACCTGGGATTTCCAACCAATTTCATTCACTAACCCGGGATGACAAGGGGTGGAAGTAATGCCTTATTCCGCAATACCTTTCAACACCACATACTCATGTTTTATAAATATAAATTGCAATTTATATTTACATTTTTTTTGAATGTGCAAATTGTATATACAAGCACATATTATTTATATAATATATTTTTTTGAATTGCATTATTTTTTCTGTACCCCAGACTTTTCTCTCTATCCTTGTAGCGGTGTTGGGTCTTCTATCCCAGGTCACGAGACCTTAGGTAGATAGTTTTAAAGCACCCCAAAGAACTTAATAACCAGATAGACGAGGCCTGTTTTTTGTCAGAAAAATTCATAAACAGCGGAGTACCTTGTCTTTATCCTTTTCTTTCCTTGACTTTCCACATATTTCCATAATCCCAAGCTAAACTAAATTGATTTTTACAATCAGCAGATCTATCATTTTTGAGTGAAAATAGAGTATTTTGAAGGAAAATAATTTTATATACAACTCCTTTAAATAAAACTACCTTTCAGTTGTCACTTGACATAATTTCAGACACTTCTTTCCATTATTTCTCTCATTTTTTTTGCAATTTTTTTAAAATTAGGCAGTTTAGAGTAGCAAAAAGTGAGTGTGCATTATCGAACTACTACTGTCATAATTTCGGGAAAGGTCTCTCTCCTCCTCACACTTAAGAGGAGCAATGTCCTCATTGTTCAGAATTAAAATCAAGAAAATGACCTTTCAAATTATGACAGACTCATAAAGGATTAAACGCGTGTAGGTTGAACATTAATATAATAATGAGTAATTGAAACTCCCCTTGTATCGTAGATTGAGGAAGGTATCCTTCCTCACACTTAGAGCTTGGCAGGGGTGAGACGTTCCTCACACTTGAGTTCGCGCAAGTGTTCAACCGAAGATATTGAAATTCCAAAGCAACTGAGGTTGCTTTCCAAAGGTGAGTTCAACTATATATTAATATTCGACATAGGATTTGATTCTGAAAAGAAATCAATAATAGCAGCAGAACTCCAAATGAACCAAAAAATCATTAAATGAAAAACATAAATAAAATTCATAAAATAAACATAAGTACCCGAACATAAAGTACCACACTGTTACCTTCCTGAATATCCAAGTGTTAGCACAAGGTTTAAACAGTAATAGTCTACAAAAAGTCAGAGAAATATAAAATGAAATTAAAATAACAAGAAAATAAAATAAAATAAAATCACTGTGGTGGTGGTGGAGGCTGTGCAGGTCCCTGGCCTGACTGAGCGAGGAGACGCTCTAGGAGCTGAGCGGTCTGTGCATGTAATCTGTCACCCTGGTCTAAGCGCTGGTGCACCCGTGACTGCTCAGCCAGCATCCTCTGCTCGAAGCTCTCAAAGCGCTGATGCAACTGCTGCTGCATCTGATGGAATGCCTGTAGCTGACTCTGTGGATCGATCGAGTAAGGTACAGGAGCTGGAGTCTGCATCACATCAGTAGTAGGCACGTAGGGGTCCTCTCCCTGTGCAGTCTCAGCGGACGGTGGGTCGGGATCAGCCGAGTGTGTAGCTCCCGTAGAGGGTCCTGCTGCTGTGGATGAAGCAGTGGAAGACTGAGCAGCGGTACCTCTGACCCAAGTACCGTCATCTGAGTGCATAAAGCCCCAGCTCCGCACAGTCTGCAGTGTGACTGGGCGCTTTCCTGTCCTGATCTCTACAGCTCGTGTGACATCTGTGGGAAGGACAGTGAAGAGGTGGTACCAGATGAAGAAGGGAAAGATGGGAGTGATCTTCTTCTTCTTTGTCCTCAGATAGGACACCACCTTGTGGAGCTGGCCAAACATAATGTGGCTGAAGGATAGGCGCTGAGCAGGCGGAAAAGGAGCGAGGAAATAGTCAAGTAGAGCGCAGTCCTCATCAGACACATCGTGTGCTGCAGAGGGGCGAATCTGATGGCCTATGATGTCCAAGAGAAGCCTCTGCTGCAGTGTAGGGAAGCTCGCGAAAGGGAGGACTTCCTTGCCCTCCTCCCCTCTATGTCGGATCCTCCGACCTACATCCTGAAGCCATCGGGTCTTCGACATATGCATAAAATCCTCTGTGAACCCCCGGTGATCTCCAGGACCAATCTGGATGTGTAGGATGGACGAGAATGTGATGGGTGTGATCTCCACAGGGTGATGGCGCACGTAAGAGGTGATGCTCAGATTGCCCGCCCGGGCATTCGCATAAAACTCTCTCACGAGCTCCTCACAGAAGACTCCCGCACCCATCGTCAGGACCATAGAAAGTCCATGTCTGGCAAACAGGGTATCCACCCCTGCAGCCTCTAGTACCTCAGGATCAAATCTCCTCTCCATAATGAAGTCCTTACCTAGATCGAACCAGGCTCGGGCTTCTGCTGAAATAAACCCGTCATCCCGAAGATCCGGATGACGTAAAGGAGCAGAAGAAGATGATGCCCCGGGGCAGTTGCCCCTAGCAGATCTAGAACCAGATGGACCACCACGCATACGAGGAGGCATACTAATATATGGAATTAAAGGTAAACAAATATTAACAGCATAACATAAAAATATTCAATTATTTAAACAAATTAATAATAACATGAACATTAATAGAAAATAGCAGCGTAAAAATAAACAAAAATCAAAGAAAATAACAACAAGAACGTTAATAAACAAGACAAAAATTAATATCAAGATAGAACATTATTATTTTACCATAAACAACTCCGTAAATTAATAAAAATAGAAAACAAGTTGAACAAAGAATGAAACATAACAAAATAATTATACAACATAAATTCTGTCTAAAATTTGACAGAATCGCCCTAAAATTCTAAAATTCTACGATTCTCCACAAAAAAATTCAGTCAGTTTCAAGGTTTTTAGTACCGTCACCAATCAAATCTTATAAATAACAACCTATAATCATAATATTCATTCGTTTAATAATCAAGGCAAAATAAAACTGAAAATGCTAGTTTCAACAAGGAATTTTCGTAACTAACATTCACCAATTTTAGAATTCATCAAAAACACCCAATCTAAGTGTAATAAGTGAAGATTTAACCTTGTATATGTACATTATGATTAATGGAGGACAAATTCGAGGGAAATCTAGCAAATTAAGTTCGAAATTTTTGAATTTGTGAATTAGGGATTCGAAACTTCAGATCTCTATTTCTCCTAATGTAGTTTATCATTTATAGATTTGAAGCTATTGAAATGTAAAGAATTGAAAAACGAGCATTTTGGTACCAACCTTGCAAGATTTGGTGAAGAAACGAGGAAGATTGAGCAAACTGAGGGGGAGGGCGATTCGCGATGTTCTTCTCTTCGGGCTTGAGTTCGAACTGATTTCAGAATTGGGGAAGAACAAGTGAAACTGAAACGCGGCGTTTTTTTTTCAGTTTAGAGGGACGTCCGCCTGGACGACCGCGTCGAAATGGGCGGACGTGGCTTAGATGACCGCCTGGAACGGGGCGGTTGTCCAAGCGGACAGCCCCCTGTTCCGTTTTTTTTTTCTTTCTTTGTTCTGTAACCTGATTAAAACAGCAACAATATATTTACATAAAATTATGAGTTAGAAATAAAAATGACATAAATTAATAGTTAGTAATTAGATAACATAAATTATAAGTTAGTAGTTAATTACATAAAATTAAATGTTAAGGACAATGGAATAAAATGTTAAGGACAATGGAATATTAAATGTTAGAGACAATGGAAATTAAATGTTAGAGACAATGGAAATTAAATGTTAGAGACAATGGAAATTAAATGTGGTAAGAGTTAGAAGTTAGATGTCAGAAGTTAGATGTCCGTAGTCAGATGGCCAAAGTCAGGTGTCCAATGTCAGATGTCCAATTAATATTAACAGATTATTAAATGATTAATATTAACAAAATATAGTAGATAATTAATATTAATATCAAACAAAATATTATGGACATAATATTAACAGATAAAAAGAACAAAATATTTATAATTAAACAGGTGAATAATCCGGAGCTTAGGAACTAGAATAAATCTAGTCCCCGGCAACGGCGCCATTTTGCAGACGTTATAATCTGAGTGGTTTAAGTGGTGTAATTAAAATAAAGAAAAGAAATTAAAACCCAAAATAAACGTCGGGCTGCAAACAAATCCCGGTCGCAGTAGTATAGTGAAAATGTAAGCGACCGGATATCGAACCACGGGACTAATGTACATATTAAAGTACCTAAGCGTGTCACAAAGAGGGGGGATTAATTGACTTGTTTATATAAATAAAAGGAAAGATAAAATGACTAAATTAACAGATAAACTAAACGGGACTCTGGTTCACATTAATATAATCTGTTCTTTCATGCTAGGTCTACTGGTTTAATTATAACTGTTTGGCAAGATTCCTGATATTTTCTTAAGGTCCGATGAAAACTCATAAGAACTCGTTCACCTGTAAGCAAGGTCCGATGAAAACTCAAGCAAAAGCCTGCGAACGGCAGAGGAGTGTTGAGGGATTACATTTGCAACTGAGTACTAACTTAAACGATGAAAATAAGTTTCCCCCAGTTTTACGGCTTAATCAACCCATCTGTTTCCAACCGATGAAATCAAAAACAGACTTAGTAAAGCATTTTAATAAATTCATGAGGTTTATTAAAAGATGGCGAGAAAACCTTTAACCGTAACAAACTTTATTAAAATTAAAACCAGTAAAACATATTGCATAATTAATACAGAAACATAATAATTATTCCCAGAGTATACATAAACTAGCCTAACATATTAAATAGATAGACAGAGACAAGAGTAATAGAAATCATCCGTAATCACTCCGGCTCACTCTGCTATTTTGTATACGTAGGCTAGAGGTGGATTTAGTGGAATGTAAAATAAATAAAGTGGAGAAGGCGGAAGGAGAGGAATGAGATGGTGTGTGAATTGGAACTCCAGAGGAACCACGGAAGGAGCCTCCGGAAGGACACCGAAGAAGGCAAGCTGAGCGTTGTATTTATAGAGGAAGAAGAACAGAGCAGCAGCTCATTAGCTCACTGATTGAGCTCGATGATTGCAGCTCCCCATTGATTGCAGCTATTGCGCAGGGGACAAGGTTGAAACGCGGGCGTGATTTCTGGTAGGCGCCGTCTGAATCAAGTTGCAGAGCGAGTCGGCGAAGAAGATAACCCGTTTCAGATCTGTATTTTTAGTCACGTCCGCCTCCTCAAATGAGGCGGTTGTGTAGGCGGTATGAATTGTGTCCGCCTAACCCATGCATCCTCTCTTGTCCGCCTCCACGTCCTCCTGTTAATGGGGCGGTTGCATCTATTTTCTTCCTTCCTAGTGTCGTCCGCCCCATAATGAGGCGGTTGCATGCAAATCATGCGCATGCATGTCCTCTCCGCGTGACCTTCTTTATCCCTTATAACATATACATGTTTTAGGTATTTTTCCTACAATTTAACACATATAATACATCAGTTAATATAACAACATAATTATAGGAAAAACCCTAGATAACTGCGAAACATTACTAAAAATGCTGCAATTAATAAGGTGATTAAACCTTAAAAAGTCTATATGTTTTGCACTTATCATAAACCGCCAATATGGTTAAGATCCTCAAACCAGAACGCATTGTATAACAGACCGCGTGGAAGTTAAAATACTTCACGACGGCAGAACATTTTAAACCAATGTTTAGTGATTGATTACGTGAGCGTAATCCCTTTTAAGGGGGGTAGAGCGGAAAACCGCTTAGTGTGTTTTACCGTACAAGTGTACGTGAACTATGGTGTGCTTAGCACAAATATTTGTTATGATGATTGGTGCGTGCGTTACATAACATACACATTCATCCATGGTTTAATTGTGGTAATTGCGCACGGAAGATGCAAATACCATTGTGGTAAGTTTGTTTATCTTGTTAACTGTTGTGTGAGAGTAATAGTGTTTGGGAGTAGAGAAACTCCCAGGGAACTAAAACCCAGACAGTATATGTTCACATAATACTAATTGTAAAACAATGTACCATATTTTGATAAATATATATATATACAGTATAGTAATTCATGAAGGAGTATGAAACCAACATAGAACCTACTGAAAATAAGATTCCTAGGTAACTTGATTAAAAGTGAATGGAGATGACTGATAGACGGAGTTCTATCCCTTGGAGATGTAATGATTATGACTCGAATGACTAAAAAGATAGAAAATTGGAAATGAGTGTATTAGTTGTTGTTTGAAATTGAAGTGGGAGGTGAAACTTGATTTTCATGAGATCAAGGGAAGCCGAACAAAAATTGGGGTGGAAGGATAGTTCAACACTGATGCTGATTCAAGGTTTGTCACATCAAGGTTGGATGACTCTTGAAGCTCCCTATAAGTGGTCACAAATACCACGCTAAGAAAAGATGGAAAGAGCATAAATTGGACTTGGAGTTGTATTGTGAAATACACCGAACTTAATTAGGGTGATTAAATTACTCTAATAGATTTAAGGGCCTATTAGTGCCTAATGAATTTTGGTAAAAAGAATAAATCCAAAAGAAACAAGAAAAACGCTTAAAAAGTGAAAAACGCTAAATTGAGCGTTAAGTGACCCTAGGAGAAATACAACCTTGAGAGGGAATTAAATGAATTTAAAAGGCTTAATAATGCCTAAAGAATATATGGGAACAATTCCTGAAGAAAACGGATCCAAATAATGTGTTAAAACGCTAATAAAGCTTTAGCGCACATTTTTCGAGAAAACCCGAAAACATGACTTTGAGTGGTCAAACGAACCTGTAAAAATTATAGTTCATTAAATAACTATAAATAAACATTAAAGGAGTATAATAACCATTAAAATTAAAGAAACGAGAAAATTCCGGAAAACAGGCCCGGTTAGTGAATAGTGCTAAACCGGGTAAATTAACGAACGTTTTCTGTAAAAGACGAAAAACACTCCAGCTTGTAACAATTAAGTGGGCCGGTTTTTTTATTGTGAGACAGCCCTCTCACACACCTAATAAGCTAGAAAGAAAAGAAAGAAAGAAAAGTATAAAAGGTACCCCCCCCTCTCTCTCCTCTCATTTCTTTCTTTCCTCTTCTCTCTCCTCCCCCTCTCTTTCTTCCCAACCAGCTCCATATTCCTTCCCAAGCTGCCAATTTCTCTTTCTTCTTCTCCAATGGCTACTTCAACTTCAATGCCATGCCCAAGCTTCATACAAGCTCCAATCACAAAAATAATCACATATTCTTCTTCCTGTCATCCTCCTCTATCATTCTCTCTTTTTAAAATTCTAAAAGGATGAAGTTGACCTCCATGGGTTTCCCCATTTGAAAAGAAAAGCACATCATCTTGTAGCTTGGAGTCTCCTTTTTCAAACAAGGTAAAAATTTCATGGAAAGACTCATTCTTGTTCTCCCTCCTTTGGTGACCGATTTTTACCCCTTTGTAATACCTTGTTCTCCTCTTGTCTTGGTGCTTAATTTCAACCCTCCAATGGTGGAGTAATCCCCTTCTTGATTCAAGGGTGATAACCTCTCTTAAAAGGCCCAAAAAGGTAAACCCTAACTATGTGCTTTGAGCTCTTCCATTGAATTAATATTTCCTAAGGGTTTAGATAATTAATTGAATGTATTTTGGTGTTTCTTGAATGTTGGGATGGAGTTTGGAAACTCCATTCCCTCTTGACCGATTTTAAGAACATGAGGAGCAAGAGGAGAATTAAGGGGAAACTTGTAAATTAAGGTAAGAAATCTACCTTAAACATTGTTTTAATTGCTTTAAGAATTGGGATGGACTAAATTAAAATAATGAACCCAAAACTATGTGAATTAATGTAGTAGTTTGAATTTGAGGGTGAATGTGAACTTGTGTTTATTTGAGGGCCTAAGAGCCATTGCATTTGAATGTGGATCTATAATGTGTTTGGTGAATTTTGGATTGAGTTTATGTGCTGGTAAGACCCTTGTAAGGGTGTGGCTAGATTAGGAATGAAAAGTATGAGAATTAATGAAGTGAGGATGTAAGATTTATAGGGAGGTTATGGCAAAATTTTGGTAGAAAACAAGTGTTTAAAGATGACTTAGTGTATTGGAGAACCTAGGTGTTTGTAGTGTTGTTTAGAGTCGAGTGATAGCCTTGAAATGGCATTTGGAGAACTAGAGGAAAGGAGGTAAAAATTTGTAGCAAATAAGTATTGAAACGCTTTGGAAAAGCTAGAAAGGAGCTAGGGTGCAAGACTTAGGAAAATGAGAGTTGGACTTGGGTTTTAGAATGGTGTATACCTAGGAATGAATTGGTTGGTCATTAAATGATTTGGTAAGCTTGTTAAGAGGTAAAAAACTAGCAAGAAGAAGTTAGAAATGCAAAAGAGTGAAAAATGCAAGATGTGAGAACTTGAATTGTTGAATTTGAACAAGAATTGGAGTATGAATTTAACCAAGGATTTGAGGTGGTTTAAAGCATGTTTTAGGGTGATTAATTATGTATAAAACTTGTGGAAAGATTAGGGAAAGTTTGAGTGTGGTTTAAGGGTGGATTTGGGGCTTAAAAAGTACCTTAATAGCAGTTTTTAGTAGGGTCCGGGACTTAGGATATGTACCAAGTCCCGAACCGCATCAAAAAACAAGCCGAGAGTAAGTGCAGGAATTGGTCTGGGACTTAAGTCCAGGACCAAGTCCTGGATCACTAGTGAATTTATGGCCGAGAGTTGATTTCTACATTGGTCCGGGACCTAGGGTCCGGACCAGGTCCCGGACCACCCCCATAATTCACCAGAGAGTGTTTTTAAGGGTTTTTAAGATGGGGGTTTGAATGGTATTGGTTTTTAGATGATGTTTAGGAGTTGTTTGGTGACCTTTAATGGTCCTAAGAAGTATAAACAAGTGTTGGGAGTGAGTGAGTAAGTTAAGGAACGGGAGTAGCAATAATGCACCTACTGTAATGTTTAAATATTAATTGAACCATTTGACATGTAACTAGTGGTTCAAGAGTAAGACATGAGGAACGAGTGTGAACCGAGGAACGTGGGAACACCCAGTAAAGTTACCCCGGTGAAAGGTATGATTTCCTCATGCTCTGTATCCTAACTTGGTTACCCCGATTTGTGTGCTTGTTTGATTGTGTGACCACCTAACAAGATAAATGCACGAATCGGATTGTTTGCACTTATTGGTGCTTGTATGGTATTGTTGCTTGTTGGTTAGCACTTAAACTAAAGTTTGTATAATTCATGAAATGGATGAATGGTGAATGAGTTGCTTGCATGTGATTGTGTATCGTGGTGCGACCCATAGTTGGGTCTTGTCTGATTAGAGACTCGAAGGAAGAGCCGTGTTGTAAAATAATGAAAACGAGGTAACACACGAAAACCATCGATTAATGAACAAAGATAAATAAAACTTAAGAATTACCCGAAACGAGAACAAGCGACACATGAGACTAGAGAACGCCCTTAATATCAATAGTCCACTCCTATGCAAGGATATGACTCAATGTTAGAAAACGAATGTAGTTCCTAGGTAATGGAAGTGTAGGGGCGACCCTTAAATCGGCAGATACAACGAGATAGGAAAATCTCCTAAGTTGTATGATAGCATCGAGGGAGATGCGTCTGACTGATATATATATATATATATATATATATATACTATATATGTATGTATTTATATACGTGTACCTATTGTAACTAACCCGAGAGCTGGGTTAGGGGGAATTATGAGTCACACGTGCAAGGAAGAGGAAGCAACAGAGCGCATGTTTCCGAATCCGTGGTCGAACTCCCTTGTTATCGGGCCGTGTGCCACATAGTGGTGCCCTGCGGGGCCGTGTGCCACATAGTGGTGCCCGACTGAAGCAAGACCGGCAGAGCTTACCCGACTAAAGAGGTAAGCTGGGTATTATGGGATAGGGAAGAGGGAACATGAGTGGATGTTTCAAATCCTGTATTGAGATTATAAAAGCCCGGTGGTGGGACCTATATATGTCTCTGCCCAGAGGCCTTTGAGGCTTAACCTAAAATTATTCAAGAGAGAATAATAAGAAACTAGATCGGGACCGAGAGTGTCCAATGATCTAGGAGTTAAGTAAACTACCCGGTAGGGGTGGAAGGTTGGTAAATGACTAGAATGAAACTCACTTGAGATATGGTCTCTCAAGGTTTAAGAATAAGGTAAATGAATTTGCCGAGCTGGATGTGATATCTGTGTGGATTGTATTCCTGGGTTGAATGTGGAGTGTTGTGTGAATGTTCATGTACGATGTATTGTTGTATTGCATGCTGTTTGAACTAAAATGAACCGCATGCTCTCGACCAAATAGTCGACGTACCCTCGCTAGTACGCGGGGTATGCGGATGTTATATGCAGCAATTTTGCTGAGCCCTTGGGGCGATGTTTTTATTTTCTCTAGGTACAATGAAGCCGGTCACCGTTCGAGAGTAGGACGGGGTTGTGATTAAGCAAGGGTAGTCGTTAATTATTTGTATTGTTGTATTATGGAAATGTAAGACCGATAGGTCATTAATAATGTTGGGAATTGTAGATACTCGGTATAGTATTAAATGGAGAGTGAATTGTATATCATGGGATTGAAGGTTGTATTTGGTTTGAGAATTGATAAGGGAATGGGATGTATCATTTTGTATAGTGTGCTCGGTAAAGACCCATCAGACCGATAGTGTGTTGTATTGTTGTTTGGAATTGGCCTTGTTAGTCACGTGGGTGGGTAACGGCATTGTTTCACCCCCGGTCGTATTAGAATTTCCGCTGCTTGTGTACTGATAAGGAAGACGGGTTAGGAGTAATGGTGTGATTACTGGTAGGGGTGTTACATATTGAGTTTTCAAAAGGATTTTCAATTGGTATTTCCAAAACTTTTGATTGGTAATTTGAATAAAGGATTCTCTTATACTTAACCACGTAAAGAATATTTTCGTAGTACTTGCTCATGAGCTGAGGACGTATGAGCCTTTGTCTTCGGAACGGTGACATGAGAAGTATATATGTTAAAAGTTAAGTGATTGTTTTGATCTCCCAAAGGAACGGGGAATAGAAGGTGTCCATCGCGACCGGGTTCTGCGGGATCACAATATATATAAAAAGGTATTTTTGGTTGCTATACATGCTAAGACATGTGTGGTATGTGTAATAAATATTATTTTTGACCTTGAGTCCTAATGTGGTTGAGTTCTGAAAGATTGTTATGTTACCCAGACCTATGAGTCTAAATGTTGTATGTTACCCAGACCTGAGAGTCTGAGGGTTGTTATGCAAGTACAATGTTGTTAAGATACCTGGACCGTTGAGTCCGAGGTTATCATATAAGTATGTTATGTTATGTACGGATGTGGATATGTTACCCGGACCGTTAAGTCCAAGGTTGTGATGTAAAGTATGTTTTGTTATGGAAGTTTTATTTTTCAAGTAATCCCCGTCTTCTAATTCAAATGATGCGTGGGAAGTGTGAACTTCGAGGACGGAGTTCTTTTAAGGGGGGTAGATTGAAATACCCCAAAATTTGATATGTTTTTAACTATTAAACTATGGCATGTAAAGGCTAAAAAGTGCCTTGGAAACATTAGTGAACAATTTAAACCATAGTAAACACAGTAAAGTACTACTAAGACAGTTTGAGCAAAAACGTGCTCTAAGCTTGGAATGAACTTGGTTAGGACCCAAAGAGCCTACCAAGACTTAGTTATATTCAATTATGACTTGATAAGGCTAATTAAGTCCTTAGGAAACATTGGTAGAAAATTAAACCAAAGAAAACATCATAAAGTCAATGTAAGCAAATACTTGCTCTAGACAGGGTGTAACCTTGTATTATACCTAAAGGTCATTCTTAGACCTTATTAACATGTTAATGAACATTTTAAATCAATTACTAAAGAAAACCAAGATTGAAAACAAGTTAAAACACAAAATGTGCTTTAAGGAGCCTTAAAGCACATTTTTGAAAATTGTCTTGGAAATGGGTTTTGAGTGGCTAAATGTCCATCATTACTCTTTAATCAACATGTGTACTACTTAGTATCACATTAGTAAGTTTAAATCAATGAGAAATCAAAATTTTCACAATTATATGCCTTAATTTGTGAATAGTGCTCAAATAGTGCTAGTTTAAGTTATAAGTCAACATAAGTCAATTATTTGGTCAACAAAGACCATAAATATCCCTAATATGTAAGGGGGCACGGTTTTAATGGTGTGTGAAATACCCCGTAATTAAAAATAGTGATTAAATTAGGCTAATAAGTGTTTTAAAAGCTTAATTAAGTCTAAATAAGCATGAGGTAACAAATCCCGAAGAAAACGGATCCTTAAAATGGATTAAAAACACAAACGAACCTTAAAGCGCGTTTTTCGAGGAAACTGGGAAAACGTGACTTTAAGCGGGCCAAATAGACTCGTAACAATTTTGGTCAACCAAACATTCATTAATAAGCATTAGTGAAGGTCTAGAACCAATAAAATCAATAAAACGAGAAAATAGTAAAAATTGTCAAAAACGGGAAGTTGTGGGGTAAAAAACATAAATAACCCGAACTAGTGTGTCCAATATTGTAAATAAAATTTTAAAACCCACAATGGGCTGTGTGTCAGCCGATTTCTTTCTTCTCTCACAAACTCTTGATTTCCTTTTATTTGCAAAAGACAAAAGCAATTAAAAAGTAAAAAGTAAAAAGTAAAGTCACTTTACCTTATTCTCTCTCCTATCCGCTCATTCCTCACATGCTCTGTGTACAGCACCACTCCCTCTCTTTCTCTATTCTCTTCTTCTTCCCACGCAGGCGACAACGATGGAGAAAATGAGGAACTCACAAAAACCTCACCTTCTCTCCTCTTGTTAAGTGTCCAAACCTTCACCAAAAATTACAAAAATTATACCATTGTCTTCCTCTCATCAAGGAGAGTATCCTCTCTTTCCAAAATTCTAAAACAAGCACTTTCATCCCCATAGGTATTCTTGCTTTGGAGCTCCAAGACCACCATTAGAACCACCTCCATCTCCTTGTTACTTTGAGGTAAAAATATTCTTGAAACCTCATCTTTTTCTACCTCTTGTGGGCAAAACGAAATTTGAAACTAAACCCTTGTTGCCCCTTTGTATTCTAGCCGATTTTGGCTTTGTTGGAGGAGTAGAAATATTGTTCTTGAGCTATTCCAAGCTTCACCTACACCCTTGCAAGGTAATATATTCTTAAACCCTAAATCTACCTTAAAAGCTTTAAGATAATGTAAGGGTTAGGTAGTGTATTTAAATGGTGGTATGTATGGGCTGTAATGTTAGATTTTGAAGTGCTATAATTGGTGGAGAGAGAGAAAAGGAAGAAGAAGAAGAAGAAGAAGAAAAAGGAAAACTAGAAGAAGAATAAGGTAAATTATGCTCATCTTTGTGTAGTTTCGTAATGGTTATGTAACAGATTTTTAGTAGTGTAAATGGGTATTGTAAAATGGTAAAGAGTAATAGTGTAATGTGGAAAAAGAACTAAGTTGTGTTGAAGCTTAAAAGACATTTTAAAACTTGTTAAAACATAGTTGGGAATGGGATATTGAGTGTAGGAATTTAATGATGTTTAGTGCTGTATTGTGTTGGAGAGTTTGGTATATTGATGCTGTTTAAAACAGGTGAAAAGAGTGATGTTTTGTGAGCTAAATGATGTGGAGAGAAAGTAGAAATATAGGGGAGGCTATGTCAAAATTTACCTAGAACTAGAAGACTTATGAGCTAGAAACTAGGTAAAAATATACCTTGCAACAAATTTTGATTTGAGATAGTTAATGTGTAGGTTAGAGGAAGTAGCTAATGCATTGTAAGCTTTGGGAATAACATTAGAAGAGGGAGCTATATAAGGAGGAAGGGAGAACTACAATCTGTAGCAAAACATAACTAGGAAAAACTAGTGTAAGTGTTGAAATGAAACTTGGAAAATTATGTGTGTAAATTAGTATAGAAATGTGTAAAGAGTTAATGAATGAACTAAGGTGGATTAAGAGGTTTAATTAGTACTAAAACATGTCAGGATGTATGTAGGAAGAATGGGGAAGAAATGGGTAAGAAAGGAAATGAAAAACAAAGCCTGTAGGCATGTCCTGCTACCACCGACCCAGAGGTTTGATCGGTCGGTGGGTCGGTCGGGGCTTAGACAGCAAAAAAACATTCTGGAACGGACCGACCCAGGAGCCGTGAGTCAGTCGTGGGTCGGTCGGAGCATAGACAACAGGACTGAAACTTTCTGGAATGGAAGAACCCAGAGGTGTATGGGTTTGTCGGAACAGTTCTGGGTCGGTCGGGAGAATTTCAGAGGATGAAAACTTACTGGAATGGACCGACCCAAGGGGTTGGGTCGGTCGGTGGGTCGGTCGACCCAAAACTTACAAAAAAAAAATATATATATAATAATAATAATAAGTATATATATATATATATATATATATATATATATATATATATATATATATACCCACATATATATATATGTACATATATGTATAGGTACACCATTGTTAAGTAAGGAAATAACTTAAAGTAATGGAGAGTAAGTAAACAATGTGTAAGTATAAGAATTGTAAAGACATAGTAAGTATGAGTTAGGAAACGTAAGGGCAATCGAGTTAAGTTAACGATAGTTAGATTAATCACTCGATTGTATGTATATTATAGGACTTGACTTGTGAACACCGGAGGAAAGTCGGATACAAGTACAACGGTGAACGGTATGAATTCCTCATGCCCCGTATGCTACCTTGGTTAATCTGATTTGTGTATTGTGTGTTAATTGATCACCAAATAAGATAAACGCATGAATCGGACATAGTATGCTTACTTGTGAATATCATGAGCTTGTTCTTGTTTGGATATTTCCTTTAAATCATAGTCTATATAATTCATGAAATGTATGGATGAATATGAGTGTGTGTATGTATGATATATTGTATTGTGACCGAATGTGATTGTGATTGGACTTCTAACTGATTCATAACAAGCTAACCAATCTAACTTAAATTGGTAATTAAATTGGAATGAGTAGAAGTCCGATATAGTTTCGGCCACGCGTGAGGATGCGGAGTCACAAGAGGTTGGCTCCAATTCCTGACTCTTAACTGGTCCACGGCCCAAACCCCTTAAATGGGTAGCATCCTGGATTGGTGAGTCAAGTAAATCCCGGTGGTGGGACAGAGTAGTCCCCCGGCCGGAGGTCATACTGACTTAACATGAGTAAAAGTAAGTAAGTAAGAATGAGTAAACAAGTATGGTAAAGTAAGTAAGTAAAGTAAGAGTAAGTAATGTGTAATGAGTAAAAGAGAAAAATTGCATTCCGATTAACCCGGATGCGTAATTTGGCTAACCCTTGTGAAGGTAAGTATTGTGTGTGCTATTGTATTTGTTGTTTTTGATTGTGTATTGTATTGAGCATGATTGTATGATGTATGTAAAGCATGTATGTATGAAATTAATGAACCGCATGTACAGTCGACCTTAAATAGTCGGCGTACCCTAGTTAGCACGCAGTATATGCGGAGTTTATACGCAGTGTTGCTGAGCCCCTTGGGGCGATGTTTTTACTACACGCAGGTCCTCGAGACGGGTGAAGATGATGAAGGGATTAAATTTGTTTTCTTTTTGTCTATAATTGGTGAATGGGGAATGGTGTACTATGTTGTACACAGCTGTAGGTTTTTGGTTAGCCGGTGTACCATAGGGTACACCCTTTTGGATAGTGAAAGAATATTGAGATGGTCTAGATGAGTAGTTTGTAGAAACTCATTCTTTTGGGAAGTTTGAAAGGGGATGTAACTAAATACTTGGTATACTCGGTAATCCAGCAATGTAAGTATATTACCTTTTGTATTTGGAATGTAATGTAGTAACTCGATAAATTTAGGCATTAGATCGTAACTGTAGGTAGTGTAAGCCTTGCTAGCCGTATGGACAGTTAGCGGCGTTGTATCACCCGCCGTAGTAGTAGCAGTAGTATTCCGCTACGACATAGTATGATCAACAGGACGATTAGATGGTAAGTATAGGATTAACGGTAGGGGTGTTACAGAGTGAGTCATCACACTTGGCCAGCCAACTAAAGAAAGTAAAAGAAAATAAAGTAAAAGTACTATTTACCTTTATAAGTTAAATATCTTCTAAAGCTTGCCTCTCACCTCATTTCTTTCTTTCCCCACTCATTCCCAACGTGCTCATCTTCATCCTCCCAAGCTCCAGCCGTTCTTCAACAGTACCAACTCATTCTTCATCTTCTTTCACTTGTAACTTATGATTCCATGCTCCAAAATCAATTTCAAGACTACCTTTGTCTTAGTTAGACCAAGCTCTTCATTTCCCTCTTTTCAAATCTTCAAGAACTCCATTTTGGTGCCATGAAGAATCTCCATTGAAGGAGCTTGAGCTCATATTTTCATGCCTTGTCATTCTCCTTTGCTTCAAGGTAAGGAAAATCAAAGAAAATCCAAGTTTCCTTTCATTTTCTTGTATAACCAAAAATTCACCTCTAAATGGTGCATTGTCTTGCTTTATTCTTAGCTTAATTCAAACTTCAAAGGACTATGGAGCCCTATCTTGCTACTTATTCAAGTTCTCTTTCAAATTCCAAAGGTAAACATCAATTTTAGTGTTTTAAGACACTTATGTAAACCTAGGGTTTAATTGGAGTTTGAGTATTAAACTTGATGCTCATTACCCTTATATGTGTATTGGTTAGAAGATTGACAAGTGATAAAAGCTCCTTGCCGATTTTCAATCAAGAAAGAACAAGAGAAAACAAGTGAGAAAGCTTGGAAAATAAAGAGGTAAATGACCTCTCTTAATGGGAAATGAGCTAGAAAACTATCCACAAGGTGGACTAAAAAGACATGGGAGCATTGTTGTGTGTATTTGCAGGTTGAAGGCAATTATTATGTAGGAAATTCAGTGTTTAAGTTTAATGCAATTTATGGGCCTAAGTGCCAAGCAATTTAAGTTTATGCACTATATTGTGATGTAGTGTTGTTTAAAGGTTTAGTTGTGTGTAAAGAACATCTCTTGTGAAGATGGATATCTTTGGTGGTTAAAGGATGACAAACAATATGTTTGTGTGTAAGGAATGTGTATTAAGGGATTGAGTGTTCTTGGATTGTGTAAAGGTGGAAAACTATGTGTTTCGGTGTAAGGTGATACAAGAGAAGCTATGGCAAAATTTAGTTGATAAACAAAGGAGTTTATGTATTCTAATGAGATTTGGTGACCTAGATTGTACTAGGAATTGTTAAGTGTTAAGATGGTGAAAGGAAGTGAATTAAGGAGTTCATAAGTCCTAGAATGACCTAGGGATGGTCTTGGAGGATTTAGAGATTTAATGGGTGTTTTATACACACCAAAGTCTTGTTATGTGAGTGTAAAGTCTTGTGCAAGTTTTGGTAAACAAAGGAAAAACAATGCCTTGTGAAGGTCTAAGTGTAAACTTGTGGAAATAGAAGAAGATGTGTGAAGGAGGTGTTTGTGAGAAATAATGCTTTTGGAGTAGTGGTAATGTTTGTGAGACAAAACTTTGGTTAGTTGTGGTAGTAGGCATGATATACCACTTAGAAACCTAAGGAGATATGTTATAGTGTTAGGAATTGTTGCATGAAATTCAGTGACAAGTTAGTGATGATTTATGAAGGTTTAGTGCATGATTTAAGGTGTTTAAACATGTAGGAAACATTTTGAAAGATTATGGAATGATTAGGTAGGGTTTAAGGTTGGTTTAGGGGTTGAAAAATGATGTTTTAACAACATATTAACATGGTCCGGGACCTAGCCCTTGTATAGGTACCCGGACCACCCTTAAAAATCAGCCGGAAGACAAGTTTACTAGTGGTCTGGGTCCTTAGTCCAGGACCAAGACCCGGACCACGTGAAAATAAAGGCCGAGACTATATTCCAGTGTTGGTCCAGGACCTTACCAGGGCAAAAATTGCTCAAAATGTGTGTAAATGACTTTTAATCATGGGGGATTGAATGGTATAGGTTTTAGGTGATGTTTAGGCCTTGTTTGGTGACTTATAAAGGCCTTAAAATGTGTAAACAAGTGTTAGGTTTGAGGTGGGAGTTGTGAACTTAAGATCACGAGAGTAAATTAAGTATAACGGGATGACGGGGTTAACTATGGGCGCATTAGACGTTAAGCAATCATGTTACCCCAATGTTAATGAAAGTAATTGTGATGTTACCAGTTGTACGGGATTTGTTCGAGGAACCTAGGAGGACACAATATAGTGGACCGTGGTGACAGGTATGGTTTTCTTGCCAATGTGTTTTTCTGAATGTTTGCCACCTTGAAAGAATAAGCATGAAATGAGTTTATAGTAATTCATTAATGTGGCATGTTTAACTCCGATACCGTTAAACCTCGAATGTGTTAAACCTTAGCTAACCAAATCTAGGATCGCTTAAGAGCGATATTCGGATTTAACGGACCAAACCATGGGAACGTTCTAACCACGGCTATGCGTGAGTAGTTGTGTGTTGTTTGTGGGTGTAAGTATGTTTACCTCCCTTGTGTGTTTAACCTGGTTGTAACACCATATAGTGTGTGGATGTGATAGGTTCCATAATAGAACTCTTATCTATATTATATATATGTATTAATGGGGGGTGAGGAATCCGGTCGTTTGATAAGCCGCAGACTTATCATATTTTATGTATTAGATTTAGTATTATATCTATCTAAATAAAGTTATATATGTGTTATTTATGATAGATTATGCGTTAAGTATATTATTTGTACAGTCTTATGTTTTATGTGTTTTATATACAAGGAACGCATCTCTAGGCAGAAATTCCATTGATGTCGGATTCGATGTCGGGTTGGTTCTACACGGCATGAGCACAGAACAGAAAGAGGCCTTGCCGAATGCGATGCCGGGTAAAATGCTATCCGGTATAAGTATAGAGTCGCTTCGGTTGACCATACGACAGCACATGTGTTCCACGTGATTTCCAACCGCTGCGGGTGTGATACCGGGTATATCCTACCCGACATATGTACTGTTTCGTGCAGAATTGACGGTTTCAAACCGTTAACAGTTAAGCACATTTCCCACGTGTGCCGGCTACCGATGATCCGGCACGACGCCCGGCAAGAGACAGATTGAAGCCTTATATAGGCCGAGAGTCTACATCAATGGAGACATTCCAACATCATATTACACTCCATTCCACGGCTTTTATTTCCGCCTCATAAGAAGGAAGATTTCCAAGTGTAACGGTGTCCAAAGTTGTCCAAGTGTTGGTGTCCAAGGCTTTTCTACGGATCCATCCACAAGAAGAAGAGAAGATTTCCTTTTCGGGTTAAGGCTATAACCAATCTCCTTCTCCCTCATGTATTCCTTCTTTATTTGAGTGGATGGTGAAGTTGGAATCCTTGTTAGGCTTTGGCTAGGGATGAATTCCTTCTATGTAAACAATATGATTATTTCAATACAAATTCAAGCGTTCATTAAGATTCTGATTCTTATGGCAGGGAATTAGTTGATCACTCATTCTCTTTATGCAAATTCTACTTGAGGGGAAAAGCCCAAGAGTAGGATAGGTTAGACAAATCTTAGTGGTCTTTGATGTTTTCACCTATAATTTAGGGTTAGCATTAAAGATTGCAAGTTAATCCATCTTCCCCTATCTCCTTGTTCGAAGCAAGAGAGTGGTTTTCACCATATGAACGTGCCGGATGCACTGCCGGGTGCTTCCTGTCCGGCACATTCAAGATTTTGAATATGTCGTGCATTTGGTGTCCGGCAGGACACCCGCGCAATCATGTTGTTGGTTAAGTTCGTGTCTTGAAGTTGCATTGCGGGATCATGTGTTTACTTAGGGTGGTTTAGTCCTAAACCTCGCATTTAGATAGGCTTTAGTTAATTATTGTGTCATTTACATTTCCCCCCTTGTGATTATAGAATAGGCTTTTGCCCGGATTAGGACTAATTTTCTATAAGTCCCTTGGGTACGATACTCTCGGTCGTAATATACTTACACTATACTCCGACCGGTTTTTATTTTGCTACCCGTAGTAGAGTTGTAGGATTAGTTATTATTTTATTCTTTTTGTATATAGTTATCCTAACAAATTCTCAGTTAGCATCGTTCCGGTCGCGCGTGTTTTTAGGAGTTTATGTATACAGTTTCTTTGACTCCCTCTCTGTTATGGTTGATTTCCTTCTTGGTCTTCAATCTCCCACTAGCTTAATCCAAAGCTTACCTATTCTGACTGATGATCGGTCTAGGGGGAATCATGTGTAAAGTTTGTTTGGGAGTTGATGTCTATATTCACTTCGACTCCCACTCTGTTATTGATTGTTTTTCCTTCTTGGATTTCAATCACCCACAAGCCTAAGATCAATGGCTTTCCTACCCAATTGTTGTTCGGGCTAGGGGGATTATGTATAAGAAGTGATTGGGTCACAATATCCGGCACTTCTAAATATTGTGGTGTATGGCGTGTTCGGTTCTATATAAAGACCGACACCTCTAAACAAAATAATGGTGAGATGGTGTGATCGGTTCTATGTTAAGACCGACCCATTTAATTATGTTATCTTGTAACGAGCGTAACATGAGACTTAATTCGTTCTCTAGGGCCACTAGGTTGGCTAACTAATGCTTGGTTTGTTTCCCTCAAAGGACTCGTTCCTAATGTGTATGTGTGTTGTTGTTGCTATGCTTGTGTGTGTTGTATGGTTGTGAATGTGTTATGTGTTTATAGTTCTCCCATGCATGATTTAAGTATAATTAACCGCATGTTTAGACGACAATTAGTTGTGCGTGGCCCGGTAGTATGCGGGCTGCACGATTACCATACCAGCATTGTGCTGAGCCCCCTGGGGGCCACCCTTTCTCTCTTTCTTTTCAGGTACAAGGTGCTGGAAGCTGTTCGAGAGTAGGACGGGGTAGTTGTTTCACATGGGTAGTTTAATTGATTAAGTATGTATTGAAGGTGTAGTAAGACCGAAATTATTATCGGCATTAGTTTGTAAATACTCGGTACAGTTGGAATGTAAATGTATAATGTTTGTTGGTAATGGGAAGAGTTTGTAATGTGTAGTTGCTCGGGAATCTTGTCCATCAGACCAATACGATGTATATGTATTAGCCTTGTTAGCCACGTGGGTGGCTAACGGCGTGTAACACCAATGAGTTAAGTAAAGTGATGAGTTAAGTTTTCCGCTGCAGTTGGTTGTTAAGCGTATGGTTGTAGTTGGGGTGTTACAATTAAAATGTTTTATAACATTATGGGTTGATAACCTAATGTTTAAATGACGTATGATGTCATGAGAATTAATTAGATAGTCAAAATATAATTTATTAAACATTTGGAAAAAAAATACACAACAAACCGTGAGATGCTTATGTCTTGCATGATATTATTAAATGATTTACATTGTATATCATGGTTTGTAACAAGCCATGCATTTTAGACTATTTAATTTATGTTTATTAAGTTTAAAATAGGCTTAAAAGAATTTAAAATGTTAACAAACATTACCGAATTATATAGGGATTTTTCTGTAATTAAAATGATTTTGGGGCTAACTATGAGTAATTACCGAAAACTAAACATTAAAACTTTATTTCATGAATTATATAAAATTTAATAAAGTTTTGAGACAAAAGTGTAACTTTTGAGAAAGTGTGGTCAAAACCGCAATACATAAAGCTATGGTCAAACTAGTGTAGATTGGGTCAACATTGACCAAAATAAAAGCCTGACCAAAATTTATAACATGAGTAATTAATTATGAACTTAAGGTAGCATTAGAGATTAAATGTCAAGCTTATGAAATTTTTTGGGGTTTAGAGTGTAAATACCGAAAATAATCGATTGGTTTGGTTAATACGATGATTTATATCCTAAGTGTAAAATTTGGGAATCTTTGGAGTCATATAAGTGATTATATTAATAAAAGTGTATAATATATAGTTTTAGTGACATATGAAAGTATATCATGTAAAATGGGGTCAAAATATAAATAAGAAAAAAAATGTGGGCGGAAAGAGAATTTCAAACAGAAGGGGGGCTGTTTGGAATAAAGTAACATTGAACTATAGGTTATATGGATAATAAATATTAAAACCATATAATATAACTTATATGTATAGCTTGTTATAATATTTGCGGCTATTGTGTAAATAAGGAAAAAAATATGTTGTTGAAAAATATATACCAAACAGCTGAGGACTGTTCGGTAATATGAGAAATAACATATAAAAACTATATGTTATAATTATTGTAATGTTTGGAATGATATAATATATGTTATGTGAAATATTATAAGATTTGTGGTAAAAGAATAATATGAAAAGTTGGAGGGTTAAAACAAAAAAAAAACAGAACCTAAGGGTTTGTTTGTATTTTTCGGATAAATTGAAACTATATAGTATACATACTATACGATTTAAATGCTATAATATATGGTAAGTTAAGTATGTTATAACAATTGTGGTGAGACTGTAATATTATAAAGTGTGGGGTTGAAAGGTAATGAAATGTTAAATACATGCCTATTCGGCAATTAAGGGGAATATCACAAAACTATAGACTATATCTAATTACAAAGTTTTGATATTATAAAATAAGGTATTTATAACATGGTATAAGGTATGTGATTATTTAATAATTAATGGATACTATGTGGATAAAGATGTAACCAGTGTATATATGTATATATTTTCGGTAAATGATATTAGTTACCAAACCTAATATTAATATGCCTTAAAAGACAATATTAATGGCATGTAAAATATCATGCTATATAATATTATGATATGGGTGTAACACTAAATAATATTATATGGTCAATAGTATAGTTTATTAAAAACTATCACGCTAGCGCAAGCATATATATATATAAATATATAACAAAATGAGGATATAAACTATAGTATACAATGACATAAAATACTATGTTTAATACATGATTTTGGAATGGTTTAAATAAACCTAGTATAAGGAATAATATGTACATAATACAAAGTTTCTTATTTCATTAAGAAAACAAGGTATATATGTACACATATGTATATTGGCGCAAGTGACATGCATATATAATATGGTTTACAAACCATATAATAGTAAATAACAAATGTTAACTTATAAGTATAATTATATACTAGAATGTCATAAAGTTTTAAATGAATACAACTTGTTACATAAATAAGTAGTTGTGTAACGTAAGGTATATCAAGAATAATAATCTATCATACCTTATAAGTAACGTTGCATGGAATGCATGCAACCATGGGTTATAAAATATAACCATGCATGCAACTATAGGTTATAATAATACTTACGCATGTAATATAACGGTGAATGAAAATATTCGTGAACGAACTAACTTATATAAAGCGTAACGCTTATTAAATACTACGGTTGGAAGTTGTAATTCCTAAGTTGAAAACGTTAACTATGACGTTCGTATGGAAATCGACGTCTTTGTTAAACCGAATATTAATACTTACTACGAGTAAGGAATTTTAAGATAACTATACTTCAACTAGTAACAGTTGAAAATCCGGGGGCGTAGTACCGGGATTTCAGACGTTATTCGGAAATACCGAATCATACTGTCATGTGGATTGACACTTAGTGTTCCTTGTATTTCTAGATCACCCTTCAGACCTGCGCGCTCGAGAGCCTTGCGGTCTACACTGCGCGACCTTGACACGGTGTACGGTATGTAAAGGGGTTTGATCCGGGTTGTCCTGAGGAATTCCTCGGGCTCGGATTTGTTTGATAATGTGTGATTATGTGTGTGCTGGATATCTGTGTTTACTGCATTAATTATTTATGCACGAACGTCCTACGGGACTAATACTACGTCGACTATAGATCGACTTATATAAAACTACATATATGAGTTGTGTGATAGTGATTACCGTTGTCTGACCTAATACAATAAGTATTACAAGTATGTAGTTATAACCTAAGTAAAACACTTAGGAACGGGACACGACATTGTCGGTCCCTAGAGCTTCGACTCGAACATAAGTACTACCTAGAATCATTCTAGGCATGCGTAAGACCCACAAGGCAGCCAGCAAATTAAGTGGTGTTTCCATAATTAATACTGTAATAGATTTACTAACTAAAAAGTTAACAGTGGAGTGTGAATGAAATTGATGTTGTACCTTAATCTAGATAGTCACCGGCTGTTGGTCGCGCGTAGAGATCTATTGGGTTATCCCGTATCGGGTTTACCCTAGTTAATCCTGAACGAACCTAGATAGATCGTCAGGCTGAGTGTGCTACCGTTGGCACCAGGCCCTTGACCACCTAAATGGACGCCTTTACAAAGGCAAAGTGAATAGTCCCGGAGTCTTCGGATGATCAGGGCAGTGAGCACCTTGTGTGTACGTGGGACTACTGTCCAAGTGAGTATATTTCGGGTTGTCCTAATTGACGCCCGACAGTGCTAACCAAATCAAACGATATGTGAAGGCCCAGGGGGCCGAGTGTTTGTAATACGTGATGATGTTAATAAACGACGTATGAGTTATCAATGCTATCGTATTGTATGAGGTGTGACTGTGCTGTGTATATTTATAATGATTGTTGGGATTGGATGGATGGTTATGAGTTTGTGCATGTTCGTTACAGTATTTATTATACCTGTAAAAAAGTAAGGCATGAAATCAATCTAATAACAAGATGGTTATTAATGACAAGTGACCAATAGGGTCCAGGCCCGGCATACTCAGCGTCTATCGCTGAGACTACACTCATTGTGCAGGTTGCTGATCTCCGTCGAAGCCGAATTGCGGGCACAGGGTAGTTAGGATTACCTTAATTATCGCACAGGAAATTTATTTGTGTAACGATTTAGAATGTGGGTGTATGACAGTACGGTTGTATTCATGTGGGATTTGGGTAGATGCTCACTTGTCGACTGGTATGGATATGGACTTAGTAGGATGTATAGGAGATATCTCGTTGTCACAGCGGTTTAGTAGTGTTGTTGTTTTAGTGTTGGATTTAGTTTCTGCTTCGTTACTCGCATGGGCGAGTAATGGCAGGTGACACCCGAGTGAGTTTTAATGTTTTGTTTATTGTTTAGCTGTAAGACGTCTTATTTTTTTGTTAATGTGAGTGACTACTACATGTGTATTGAGAGGGGTGTTACAAAAGTTGTATCAGAGCGGAGTACCGCTCTGATGACAAGATACTAGGTTAAGACAGTGAGCTTAGGACTTGGGAACACGGGGAAATGTTGTGAGTACGAAACGTCTTGCTTTAATGAAATATGTGTTTGTAGCAAAGCCTTTGGCTTGCAAGTGTTATCCCTTGAGGCGCACAAACGAGTTGATTGTAATATGATGTGTTATGGAGAAGACGAACGGTAATACCGAAGTCTAGTGGCGGTGTGAGCCAAGAAGCTGGCCAAGGGCATAAAGACCCAGGAATATTATCCCCGTTACGGACTAGCTGCGAGCTCAGCCAGGAAGAGACACACGAACGTCATGAGTACATTGGCGACAGTCCACTTTCATGTGGAAGTCCAGTATGGACTACCGCCGACAGTACCCCTCCCGCCACAACCCAATGAGTATAATACAACTGAGAAATATAATCCCTGAATGTAGGGAAGAGGGCTACCAAGCCGAACGGACCGTCTAAACGCTCTCGCACCGGACGAATAATTCCTACTCATGTAACATGAATAGAAACTCAATACCGTACCTCCCTTAACGACCAAGCGTTGTAGCAATAGGCACCGCCAGAGGCGAGTGCCACTACTACCGTAATGTCGTGGAAAGGATCACCCATGACATCAGGGCAAACAGACCGGAGCGCCATGAGCTTCGCGAGATCGTCACCCGTAATGGGGACCTCTAACCACCATGCCATTGTATCGTAATACCAAACTGTAAAAAAAAGAGATTATATTGAAAACGTGGAAGAAATTTGGAAGTATACCGTCTTGTTATATTCAAATTCCAATCCTAATCTTGTGTACACACAATACCGTGACGCTAGAAGTTTGTCATGACGACACTTGTGGAGAAACAAATTCCGAGCGTTTCTGCTATTGTAAATCTAATGTGAGGGAGGACTTGGTTATTTAATGACAATGTGGTTAGGAAAAAAATTCCAATCCAAATGCGGTCTTTTTCATGAACAATCATTCTAACGGTACTTAAGCAACCAATGCGACAGTAAGACAAACAAGCCTTAAATTGACAACTCTACTTGCATGGTGCGCTTGCCACTGCAAGCGTTGATTTAAGCAATGAACCAATAATTCCGTCTACCCCACGCACTTGCTGCTGCAAGTGCTGCAAACAACTACGACTGCAGTTACCACTACTATTTTCGTTACAAACAAATTCTATAAACTGTGTAGACCAGTGGTACAACGCCATGGCTACCAATAATCACCAAACAATTGTACAACTCTATATAAACTACAGAACTACAATTGTTGTGCAATAAACCGCTAAGATACGAGGCTTACAACCTCTGAAGGACCTGACGAGTCCGACTAACGCAATAAAGGGCACACCAACCCATAACAGATTATAACTACTAAACAAAAATGAATTAAATGACACCGGCTAAGAGCCAAGATAACATAATTTAATTATCAAACCATTTAATGGCTGAATTTGAAGTGGAAGGTAAAACTTGATTCCCGGGGATCGAGGGAAACCAACCACAAATTGGGGTGGAAGGTTAGTTCAACACTGGTGTTGATCACACCAGGGTCGGATGACTCCTGAGACTCTTCACAAGGTGCCACAATTAATTACAGTCAGGATAAACAAAACTGTAGTATACTAGTTACAAACAACTAGCAACAATTTAGCAATAAGATATTAAATAAGGAAACTTGTGACTAACAGTTTACGTTGTATATATTAAATCATACAAAATAAAAATTATGGAGAGAATACGATCATATAACAACCAGTACCGATAAAACACAATACCAGTGTGCGGATGGATATTCCCTGTGATGAACACCAGGGGATTTGTAAAATGTATCAGTCCACAGATGGACCAAAAGTGAAAAGAACAATTATACCGTAATACGGCTATTACCAATATCACTCGCAACAATGAACGCGAATCAACAAAGAACACTTGAATAATTACCACCCCTGAGCACTACCCTTACCATGGAGTGCCATGTACGGTCATGTACAATTAAAAATGAACAAACATCAAGATTGAGTTTCATGTGTACCATCAAGATCATACCGATTATGAGACAAGTTCTAAGTAGAAGAATGGCTACCGCCATTGGCGTTCTGCCATGTAAAAATGATAAGTACCAATATGTGTTAATGACATGTCATTTACTATTGTGATGACTGTCAGTGATGAACGAATGTGTAAATTAAAACAATGGCAAATAACTAAATCGATATTACAAAACACTCAAACCGAACGCTAAATAGCGCAAATAAGCAAGTACCTAATGTACAAATAAAGGGCATGAACCCAGGAGACCGGGAACACCGACTCCGATTACCTTTCGAGGTATATTACTAACATAACAATGTCTATGTTAATATAATGAAGTAAAGGAGCTACGGTACATACCGTAAGCAATATGAATAACAATGATGATTAATTAACAGGCGCCAAACCACGCACTTGAGATATAAATAACTGCAGTTACAAATAACTAGCACTAAACAATAAGTAACAGCAAAGACATTGCTTACTAGCCGAATACCAGAAGTGTATACCAGCATTCAATGCTAATCACTAATCAATTTTTAAATGATGCAAAATTGTACTTGGAATCTTGTGAGAAATGGCATACCCTTTGTGGATGCACTACCGTCAATGAGAATGGTTGACAAGTGAAGAGCCTAGCTGCTTGAAGCTATTATGCAATCTGCAATGTATCCAATTAAACGGATGAGGAAAAGAAGATGAACTACAGGGAGATTTGATAAAAATTTAATTAGGAGTAAAAGAATATGTATAGTACTCATGGAGATCGAGATAGGAGAACGGACGTTGCTAACTCAGCACGAATATTACATGAACCGATTACAGCCGTAAAGGCGAATCAACATTTAATGTTTAGCTGATTGACAACCAGGTACTACCTTTAAAAAGAAATGCCAAATGCAATATATTACTAGAAGGACATGAGTCCGGGAAGTAAAATGTTATTTTCAACCACTTACCATCCATACCACCAGGACAACAACACTTACGATAAGATAACCAACAATGCGAAATAATTAACATCGAACAACAACAAGGACATCCATCAAAAGGGAGATTGACAATAGAATACTTCATAGTAGTCGTGTGACGGACACTACCAGTTTACTAAAAGAGACATGGGACGACCGCACTCTGATAGGAGCATGTGGGCCTGATAGACTTATTTATAAGTTAGTCGGGTAAGTAGTAATGTATCAATACGGTACCCCATGCATGTAGACAATTAGTGTTAGGAACACAAGAAGTAGTCAACTTCGTGCTACGGACAGTGATGCATACCTCGAAGATGGACGAGAAGAGCCACAGTTAAACCAACGGACTAGAGAAACCGAGAACTTCAACACAGAGTGGCAGACAGTACACAGTGAAGACAAGGAAACCTTTCGAAGACGACGACGCTGATGACATAGACAGGAAACCCATTGTACGGACGAATAATATGTATAACCCTCATAAGGATCACGCAAATTCTTGCAATCCAGAGGAATCTACCAAATGATGTGAACCTAAACGCATGACTACGCAACGATAAAAGACAAAGCTAGCACACTAGCAGATGCCTCAAGCAAGGAACAAACGTTATGATAATTAACAACCGTCGAATCGACTGGAATATGGTGCGCGCGGAAGCGACCAACATGAACAACCATCAACAATAAATACATAGGTGAACTTAGAAGAGTAAAACACGCAGATAATAATGTGAAATGGAAAATGAGGCTGCAGAACTCTAATACGATCACAACATATGGATTCCCTTGGCAGGAAGCAGGAAGAACCATACAAACATTGACGCTTACCCGATACACGAGAAGATATAAGATATATCAACACGAAGCAAATATCAAAGAATACAACAATGTGTTACTCTGGAACAAAACCACCAGGAGACAAGGACGACAATCTTTATCTAAGTGAACATGAAGGCTAGTACGTCTCAGTATTAGAAAGACAAGTGCAAACAGCACTATGTACTAATAATAGCCAATGTCATATGACACCTCAAGCTGAGAATCAGTAAGAGAAGATATACGTGATATATGCTATTAATCCAAACGACAAAAGGAAAAAAGGCAAACTGAACCTATGTCCATGGAGCGAGAGGCCCATTAAAACGAATTCGGGAGAGAGCACAAACACGTGCCTCACCCTTTAAATGTTTGGAGGCCGGGAGGGCTAGAGCCATACCCGTCTCTCTGATATGAGAATAATCTACTCCAAAGGTGGAAGACACCACATGAGAGTTAGAGAACTCTATGAGAGCCAAGTATCCAGCGCTCCTTGTTGAGCGGTTTGTTGTATACTTGTGGGGTACGGGGGCGTAACCCTTCTTAAGGGGGTAGAGCCTCTTGGCTGTGCACATGTTTGCACTAAATTTTGTTGTTTCGTATGCGGGGCATACATTAGTTTGTTGGTATGTTTGTTGGTATGCGGGGCATACGTTGTTTGTTGCTGTAGTTTGGTTGTTATTGGTGTTGTTTGTACACGGGGCATACGTTGTTGATCCGTTTGTGTGTGATATGCACTTGTATGTATGTATATCTTATGAAATACCTGTTTAAATGATGGGTTTACACCATTTGTGTAGTACATTTTTATAATACTTGTGATATATATATTTATATCATCTTGTAGATTGATTACCTATGGTATCACCTAGATACTGAATGTGGAATGATGATATGGTATGGACACCTCGGGAAGGTAGTCTAGGTTGGTAGAACTGATAGGAAATGACGGTGCTGATGGATCGCCCACATCCATATATGTTTAAATTAGTCCCACAAATGATGGCTATGTGCTGTATAAGCGCAAGACGATGTGTGTAACTGATATATCACATAGATATACATTATGGGATCATATGGGTAGTTATTAACACACCTATTTGAATAAAGCGACTTCGAGACGAAGTCTTTTTAAGGGGGGTAGATTGAAATACCCCTACTTAATTAAATATTGATTAAACATATAATCAATTAAATTAAGGCCTAAACATGCCTTAAAAATAAATTAAACACAACAAAGTTTAACAGAAAGCAAGAATTACACCCTTTGACCTTTTAGGGTGATTAATATCCAAACGAACTCTGTTTGACCTAAAATTTAACCTGAGCATTATAACACATAAATGAACACATTAAAACCGTTTCCAAGGGAACCAAGCTCAAATACGCACTAGAACATAAAATGTACCCTAAGCTTTCTTAAAGCACACTTTTGTGAAATTGTCTCCAAAATGAGGTTGGTTTAATTTAGGGTCTTGAGTACCCTTAAATATACTAATGGGACATAATGTAACACATTAAAATTCCTAATTCTAAGTTTTTTCAAAAAAAAAATCAAAAATATGTGCCTTGGTTATGAATAGTACCCAAAATAGCACTTATTTTTCTAATCTAGTCAAGGGTCAACACTTCTCCCTTGACCTTGACCAAACACCACCGTATATTAACCACTCTCTTCTCATCTAATTTCCAGCTACATAGGTATATGTTATGACTCATAAAATTGCCTTTATTAAAGGTAGATGATTACCGCTTTACAACATAAGTTAATATATCTTGTTCTTCCCACCTTGACCACATTTACCAACCCACACCTACTACCTCTTCTCAGTCGAATTCTTTTCTTTCTTTTCTATCGGTACCTTTCTTCCTTCTCAATGCGATTTCTTTCTTTCTTCTTCAAGTGTAGACGTCCCAGCTCTTCTCTACTGCTCCATAACCGAGAGAAACACCATCTTCCATGGCTGCTACTACTTGCAGTAGGTAAGTATTTTGACTCAAAAAATGCCCATTGCTTCCTCTCTATTTCCGGCAATATATACCCAGTTGTTCCCAGCTTTTTAAACTCTTCTCCTTGCTCCTTTTATGTACAAACTAGAAGAAAAACGTCCATGGTGCATGCAGTGGTAACGTCCAAACAAGGAGTTTCATTCCCATCTTTTCGGTAAGTTTTTTCCCCCATTTATACCCATGTTCCACCGGCAGTATACCCAGCTTGAACAGAGCTCCTTTCCTTGCTTCCTTCACGTACAAAACAGAGAAGCACACCCAGCTATCATGAGATCTTCTTCCCGTTTTTCTTCACATAAAAAAACTGGAGGAAACAACCAGCTTTGGGAGAGAACAAACCCATACAAGCACCCTTGTTGCACCAAGCTTGCAGTGAGATTTTTTACCTCTTATACTCTTGATTTCCACCAGTAATGTACTCCCAGTTTCCAAGCTTAAACCTTGCTCTTTTCTTGCAAAAAAAACAGAGGGCAAATACCCAAGTTTATGCAACAACAATGAGCCAAATAAACACCCTTGTCTGACCATGCTCACGGTAAGAAAAACCTTGCCTATTTCCTCTCTGTTTTACCGGTAATATGTACTGAAGTAAGTGTAGTTTAACACCCTCTGTTGCTTACTAAAACAGGTGTGAGAGTGCCTTTGAAACCATCTTGAATAAGGAACAAATCCAAGTAACTCCCTTGCATGTTATTCGGTGGTTGATCCACACTTTGGAAGAGAAACAATAACAAGTTGAAGAAGTTATGCTTGGCTAGTTTCGGTAAGCATACCAACAGCATTTTCCACCCTTGTTTAACGGTTCATGCCCTGCATAAAATGGTGTTTAACACCTTGTCTTACCTCATAAAATTCAGGCGTGGAGTAGCCCCTAGTACTCCATTATGTCAAGGTAGAAACCCATGTTACAATGAGCTTGAACCATCCTTAATTAGCTACTTATAATACAAGCCTAATACTCTTGTGTTTTTCCTTGCAAACTGTTGCCGAACATGTGTGGAGCTGAGGGAATTCTACAAAATTGTGGAGGTCAAGCCTAAGGAAAAAAATATAGCAACGTAAGAAAATCTACTACATAACCATATACTAATTAAGGATATATGGGGTTGTTATTCAAAAAAAACTAACTCAAATGTATGTACAGTTGTTAGCCGTGGTCTTGGAGTGGAGCTTGGTTAATTTATGTGCTCAAAATCAAGTAAGAATACTAAACTTAAATACTATAAAGTTTTTCATTCCTTATTATTATATGGTAAAATATAACCGAGAGCTTAAGGAGTAGTTAATGACATAAATGTGTATTATAATATTGTATATTATGTGGCTAGCTTGTTTAGCTTGTAAGATGGCTTATAATGCCATGAAAATGATTTAAGGGGTTAAAAATATAATTATAAGATTTTTGGGGTGTAAATGGGACAAAGCGTGGGTTTACAAAAGATGTTATCATCAAACTATGTATTAAAATGTTATGTAACATGTTTGGTAACTTAACTTAATGTCTATGTGACATATAATGTCATAGAATAAATTGAATGATTAAATACAATTTATAAAATATTGTTACAATTATAAATGGAAGCCGCAAGTTACAAGGTTTAAAAATGATCACTATATATTAAAATGTTTTGTAATATTATGGGTTGATAACCTAATGTTTAAATGATGTATGATGCCATGAGAATTAATTAGATAGTCAAAATATAATTTATTAAACATTTGGAAAAAAATACACAACAAACCGTGAGATGCTTATGTCTTGCATGATATTATTAAATGATTTACATTGTATATCAAGGTTTGTAACAAGCCATGCATTTTAGACTATTTAATTTATGTTTATTAAGTTTAAAATAGGTTTAAAAGGAATTTAAAATGTTAACAAACATTACCGAATTATATAGGGATTTTTCTGTAATTAAAATGATTTTAGGGGCTAACTATGAGTAATTACCGAAAACTAAACATTAAAACTTTATTTCATGAATTATATAAAATTTAATAAAGTTTTGAGACAAAAGTGTAATTTTTGAGAAAGTGTGGTCAAAACCGCAAATACTTAAACCTATGGTCAAACTAGTGTAGATTGGGTCAACATTGACCAAAATAAAGCCTTGACCAAATTTATAACATGAGTAATTAATTTATGAACTTAAGGTAGCATTAAAGATTAAATGTCAAGCTTATGAAATTTTTGGGTTTAGAGTGTAAATAACGAAAATAATCGATTGGTTTGGTTAATATGATGATTTATATCCTAAGTGTAAATTTGGGAATCTTTGGAGTCATATAAGTGATTATATTAATAATATAATATAGTTTTAGTGACATATGAAAGTATATCACATAAATGGGGTCAAAATGTAAATAAGAAAAAAATGTGGGCGGAAAGAGAATTTCAAATAGAAGGGGGGCTGTTTGGAATAAAGTAACATAGAACTATAGGTTATATGGATAATAAATATTAAAACCATATAATATAACTTATATGTATAGCTTGTTATAATATTTGCGGCTATTGTGTAAATAAGGAAAGAAAATTATGTTGCTGGAAAAATATATACCAAACAGCTGAGGACTGTTCGGTAATATGAAGAAATAACATATAAAAACTATATGTTATAATTATTGTAATGTTTGGAATGATATAATATATGTTATGTGAAATATTATAAGATTTGTGGTAAAAGAATAATATGAAAAGTTGGAGGGTTAAAACAAAAAAAAAAACAGAACCTAAGGGTTTGTTTTGTATTTTTCGGAAATATTGAAACTATATAGTATACATACTATACGATTTAAATGCTATAATATATGGTAAGTTAAGTATGTTATAACAATTGTGGTGAGATTGTAATAATTATAAAGTGTGGGGTGGAAAGGAAATGAAATGTTAAATATATGCCTATTCGGCAATTAAGGGGAAATATTACAAACTATAGACTATATCTTATTACAAAGTTTTGATGTTATAAATAAGGTATTTATAACATGGTATAAGGTATGTGATTATTTAATAATTAATGAATACTATGTGGATAAAGATGTAACCAGTGTAATATATGTATATTATTTTCGGTAAATGATATTAGTTACCAAACATATGTTATAAGTTAATGGCATGTAAAATATCATGCTATATAATATTATGATATGGGTGTAACACTAAATAATATTATGTGGTCAAAAGTATAGTTTATTAAAACTATCACGCTAGCGCAAGCATATATATATAAATATATAACAAATGAGGATATAAACTATAGTATACAATAACATAAAATACTATGGTTAATACATGATTTTGTAATGGTTTAAATAAACCTAGTATAAGGAATAATATGTACATAATACAAAGTTTCTTATTTCATTAAGAAAACAAGGTATATATGTACACATATGTATATTGGCGCAAGTGACATGCATATATAATATGGTTTACAAACCATATAATAGTAAATAATAAATGTAACTTATAAGTATAATTATATACTAGAATGTCATAAAGTTTTAAATGAATACAACTTGTTACATAAATAAGAAGTTGTGTAACGTAAGGTATATCAAGAATAATAATCTATCATACCTAATAAGTAACGTTGCATGTAATGCATGCAACCATGGGTTATAAAATATAACCATGCATACAACTATAGGTTATAATAATACTTACGCATGCAATATAACGGTGAATTAAAATATTCGTGAACGAACGAACTTATATAAAGCGTAACGCTTATTAAATACTACGGTTGGAAGCTGTAATTCCTAAGTTGAAAACGTTAACTATGATGTTCGTATGGAAACCGACGTCTTTGTTAAACCGAATATTAATACTTACTACGAGTAAGGAATTTTTAAGATAACTATACTTCAACTAGTAACAGTTGAAAATCCGGGGGCGTAGTACCGGGATTTCTGACGTTATTTGGAATACCAAATCATACTGTCATGTGGATTGACACTTAGCGTTCCCTTGTATTTCTAGATCGCGCTTCAGACGTGCGCGCTCGATAGCCTTAGCGGTCTACACTGCGCGACCTGACACGGTGTACGGTATGTAAAGGTTTGATCCGGGTTGTCCTAAGGAATTCCTCGGGCTCAGATTTGTTTGATAACGTATGTGATTATGTGTGTGCTGGATATCTGTGTTTATTGCATTAATTATTTATGCACAAACGTCCTACGGGACTAATACTACGTCGACTATAGATCGACTTATATAAAACTATATATACGAGTTGTGTGATTGTGATTACCGTTGCCTGACCTAATACAATAAGTATTACAAGTATGTAGTTATAACCTAAGTAAAACACTTAGGAACGGGACACGACATTGTCGGTCCCTAGAGCTTCGACTCGAACATATGTACTACCTAGAATCATTCTAGGCATGCGTAAGACCCACATGGCAGCCAGCAAATTAAGTGATGTTTCCATATTAAAACTGTAACAGATTTACTAACTAACAAGTTAACAGTGGAGTGTGAATGAAATTGATGTTGTACCTTAATCCAGATAGTCACCGGTTGCTGATCGCGCGTAGAGTTCTCTTGGGTTATCCCGTATCGGGTTTACCCTAGTTAATCCTGAACGAACCTAGTAGATCGTCATGCGGAGTGTGCTACCGTTGGCACCAGGCCCTTGGCCACCTAATGGACGCCTTTACAAGGTAAAGTGAAATAGTCCCGGAGTCTTCGGATGGTCAAGGCAGTGAGCACCTTGTGTGTACGTGGGACTACTGTCCAAGTGGTATATTTCGGTTGTCCTAATTGACGCCCGACAGTGCTAACCAATGAAACGATATGTGAAGGCCCGGGGGGCCGAGTGTTATAATACGTGATGATGTTAATAAACGACGTAAGAGTTATCATGTTATCGTATTGTATGAGGTGTGACTGTGCTGTGTATATTTATAATGATTGTTGGGATTGGATGGATGGTTATGAGTTGTGCATGTTCGTTACAGTATTTATTATACCTGTAAAATGGTAAGGCATGAAATCAATCTAAAGAACAAGATGGTTAAAAATGACAAGTGACCAATAGGGTCCAGGCCCGGCATACTCAGCGTCTATCGCTGAGACTACACTCATTGTGCAGTTGCTGATCTCCGTCAAAGCCGAAGTGCGGGCACAGGGTAGTTAGGATTGCCGTAATTATCGCACAGGAAATTTATTTGTGTAACGATATTAGTTTGTGGGTGTATGACGGTACGGTTGTATTCATGTGGGATTTGGGTAGATGCTCACTTGTCGACTGTTATGGATATGGACTTAGTATGATGTATAGGAGATATCTCGTTGTCACAGCGGTTTAGTAGTGTTGTTGTTTTAGTGTTGGATTTAGTTTCTGCTTTGTTACTCGCTGGACGAGTAATGGCAGGTGACACCCGAGTGTGAATGTATGTTTGTTGTTGTTTATTCTTCCGCTGTAAGACGTCTTATTTTTCTGTTAACGTGAGTGACTACTACATGTGTATTTGAGAGGGGTGTTACATACCATGATTGATGAACCCCTTTCTCTGTTATAAAAAGTTTAAAAGTAGTTTTAAGAAGTGGTTAAGCCTTAGCATTCCCTAAAGGGAATGTGGCTGTAACACCTAAAAGATTTGTAATTCTCTGCTGCAAAATTCTGATGGTTTAAGAGGTTAATCATGTGTTTAAAAATGGGGTGCTACATATGGACTCTCGTTCAAAACAAGCAACCGACTTACCACCGATCTTGGTTGCCTGTGGGTTGACCTGGTTTCCCACCAAGTGTCAAAAGTAGGGGTGAGCATTTGGATAATTCGGTTAACCGAAATCCAAATTGTAAAAAAAAATTAGATTTCGGTTAATTCGGTTTTTAACCGAATTATCTAAATTTTGATCAAAACCAAATTAACCGAAATCCAAATTATCCAAAATCCGAAATTTTTTTAAGTTGAAAACTGAAAATCGAACTAAAATCCCAAATTTCCTTTAGTTCAGATTCAAATTAACCGAAATTTAAAAAAAAATTGAAAACCAATTATAAATCAGATTTCAGTTAGCCAAATTTAAAAAAAACAAACACATTTTTTTGTTTCATGTTCATCATCAGTAGCAGTAATAACCATAAGCTGCTAGAAAATTGTGAATTCCCTAGTTGCCAATTCATCACAATAGAAACAGAAAGAACTCACCTAAACATTAGACTAGTTACATCAAACTAGGGCTGAGCAGTGATGAACAAAGTTCCAAAACAACGAGTTATATATAACTAATTTGACGAAAAAAGAATAGTATGACATTATATAATTGAAGGATTGGAGCAATGCAAGATAGGCTTTTGAATTTTGACATTTTGTTTCTCATGTTTAAAGAGTATTAAATATTAAGGAAAGATTTAGGGATTTTCTTTTAAAAAAAATTTGGATAATTCGGTTAACTGAAATTTATAGGGTTAAAACCGAAATCCAAACTGAATTATAATTTGGATATTCGAATAACCGAAATTTTAAATTTGGTTTTTAAATTCAGTTAAAAGTAAAAAAATCGGTTAATTTGGATTTTGGATAAATCCAAATTATCCAATCCTATTGCTCACCCCTAGTCAAAAGATCATAACTGCCCATTTTCCACCCGGCGTTTGGTGAAACCTCAATGGCTCTACAGAGACGGCTAGATCGACTTGGGGCACAAGAAACTTACTGATGCACAACAGATCTCGATTGCACATCGGTTTTCCTCGTCTTCATCATGTCAAAAGCTGAGGTTACCAGTTCAAAATGAGAGAGACTGGACAGGGGTAGCCACCCAACTGTCGAGAGGCGTATTAAGTGGTCCTTGCAACATCGGATTAAGATCATAAAGCGGGTGAACAATTACATCCCTTGTCACGAGAGTGCAGGGATGGCAAAAGACAATTCAGGTCTTAGGCATGTGTGACCCACTACATCAAAGAGGAGGTTGAATCTCACTAGGATCTAGATGGAAAGAGGGTAACCAAGTGCTCTCTAGAAGAATTATTATTGTATCGACCTCGAATTCTATCCCCTAGCTTATCTTTTTTTCTTATAATTAGAGGTACATGGCCCAAGGGTGTCACTAGGACACTACAGGGTAGGATACCACAACAAACATGACTCAGACCCGACATACCTTACTAAACCTACTTACCCATGAAACAAAAGAGAACTTACAAAAGCAAACTCTAACTAGCTTTCTTCTTACCCCCTATAGCATCTTGCTACACAGGAGAACTTGTTGAAACCTAGACACCGTGTTCCTACCACCTTTCTGGACCTGTCATTAGAAGTGTTCCTTGAGCACCTATCGAAGTCCTCCTTCGATCCTTCCTTTGTAGCCTGACATCTTTGACGGTAGCTTGTTCTTTGCTCCCGAATGATCCCTTCGATGTTGCCAAGAGCGTGATTCTCGTCCGGAACCGAACACCCAAGCTTTTTGGCTGGAATAAGTGTTCTGGCCCCTCGCTTCCTCCTTCACAAAAAGCCTCCTCTAGGCCTTCATCTGGCCTTAGTGTTAGGGACTCTAGCCCCTAGCTTATCATTCTTTTCCTCCTCACCAACAAAAAAACAATCACAAAAATATCTCCATAAAGTACTTACCAGTCAGATTTCCTTGGATTCAAAACCCTATCAGAAAACTTGCCCACTTCAATGACTCTCAGATTTTACGGAAAGGAAAATCTGTATTAAATTTCATCAAAAAGAATAGGAAGAGGTTTTGTGTGTACAGATAGAGCGAGAGAGGATACTATCACTAGCAGTAAGAAAGTAAGTATATGCTTTCTGCATCTAAGAGATAACCGGTAGATCACCTAAGAACCGGGTCCACTAACCACAGAAAAAAAATACCTAATACATAACTAGAAGCGTACATTATTCACCTAAGTAGTCTAGTTAGTGTATTATGTATGAAAAAGAGTACTTGTAACTGTTTACAGATTGAACATCAGTAACAGTACACTCCACACACCCTCCTATATACCCCCCCCCCCCTCAAAAGGTACAATTTGCATGTCTGTAAAAAAGTGCCTTTTGTGCCTCTGTGTCACTGCTAATCAGCCATCTTCACTACATTCCTGCAATCCCAAAAGTAGTTAAATAGTTTATGATAATTTTTACCTGTCAGAGACTAGGTCATGACATCTGCTAGTTGTTGATTGCTGGAGATCTGTTGTACATGAATCACCCTTCCTGCAGTTTCTCACGCACAAAATGATAGTCTAGTTCGAAATGTTTTGTGCGTTCGTGAGAGACGGGTTTTTTGGCTATGTGTATAGCAGCAAGTTATCATAGCTTAGTGGAATTGGTGTGATACTTTTTTTATCCTATTTCAGCAAGAAGTCTACTTAAGTAGCTTAGTTCGCTGGTTACTTGCCTCATTGCTCTATATTCTGCTTCAACAGAAGATAGAGAAACGGACACTTGTTTCTTTGACTTCCAACTCAAAGGACGACCTCCCAATAATATGTAATAACCAGATATAGACCTTCTTGTGATTGGGCATGATGCCCAATCTGAATCATAATATGCCATAAGGCTGTAGTCATCTCTGTTATTAAGAATAGGTCGTAACCTGATGTTCCTTTTACATATGATAGGGTATGATGGCTGCCTTTAAATGTTCAGTAGTTGGTGATTGAATAAATTGGCTTAGAAACTGTACAACAAAAGCAATGTCGGGTCTAGTATTTGTGAGAAAATTTAGCCTTCCGACTAGACATCTATAATATTTTGGGTTCTCGAGTTTGAACCAGAATCTTGGAAAAGTTTGAGATTAGCAGGGAGGGGGGCTACAGAGACTCTGCATTGTTCCATTTTAAAATCTTTAATTATTAGTTTTTGTGTATTTTTGGTTGGGACATAATTATTCCCCCTTAGCTTCCAAAAATCCATCCCAAGGAAGTAGTTTATTCTGCCCAAATCTTTTATTTGGAACTCTTCATCAAGTTGTTTCTTTATGTGTTCTTATCTCCTTGTGTGTCATTGCCACTACCAAGATGTCATCTACATAAATGCCTGGGAGGTGGTGTTGTGTTTTTCTTGTTTTAATGAATAGGGAATAGTCATTTTGTGAATTTGAAAACCAGATTTTTTTAAGAATTTGTGAGCTTTTTCATACCATTGTCGAGAGGCTTGTTTGAGGCCATATAGGGATTAATGTAATTTGCACACTTTATTCTCTCCATGGACCTTAAGCCCTCTGGTATGCTCATATACACTTCCTCATAGAGATCTCCATGGAGGAAGGCATTATTTATGTCAAGTTGATCTATGACCCATCCTTTTTAATTGGCAATTATGATTAAGGCTCAAATGGTGGTGAGTTTTATGACAGGAGAAAAGGGTTTCCTCGTAATCTAAACCATGTCTTTGGGTGTACCCCCTTACAACCAGCCTTGCCTTAAACCTTTCAAGGCTGCCATCAGCTTTTAGCTTTGTTTTTAAAACCCTTTATAGCTGATGGGTCTTTTCCTTTAGGGAGGTCAACAAATGACCAAGTGTTATTAAGTTTGAGAGCTTCGAATTCTTCAATCATATCCCTAATCCACCTAGGGTCTTTGCTGGCAGAAACGTAATTAGAGGGTTTATCTAGGTTGTGGACTTTAATCAAGGAAAGTGCTAGTTTCTTCGCCAAGGGAACAAGAGAGAATTTTGTGTTTTGGTGTGTGGTCTGTAAGAGTATTAGGAGTGGCTTGGCTACAATTATTTGGATTTCCATGATCAAGTCTGGCGGCTAGAATGGTGGAGAAGAGATCTTCATGTTTTGAGGGTGTTAAACAGACATAATTGTCATATCTGCTGGGTAATTTATGGGTTCTGTAAATCTTCAGAGGCTAGTGTTTCGAGAATGGATAACAAAATCTTGAGGAGGTTCTTGGTCAGTTGTGATGTCTGTAATTTCAGTGGGTAAGCTTAGGTCATGAGAGAGTTGTTGATTAGTAGGAGGATAGGAGTTTTGTGCGTCTTGAGTTTCTGAGTTTCTATCTGTTTAGACAATTTTTCTGATACGGGAAGATCAACATCTATGAATTGTTCAGGAGGGAGAGGAAAAACATCTATGCTTTCCTTATTGGAGTTGAAAAGCTTTTCCAATTTTCATCTCTCAAGGGATAAATGTGTTCAAAAAAGGTTATGTCACGACTTATTTTGACTGTGTTTTGTTCTAGGGACAGGACTTTATGACCTTTTGTGTTCTTACAATAACCAAGGTAAACACAAGTGTAGGCTCTTGAGTCTAACTTGCCTTTGTTGGGGTCAGTATTGGTGATGTAGCAAAGGCATCTAAAACTTCTTATTTTACTGTAATCAGGTTAAATATTTAACAGTTTCTCATAAGGGGTTAAGTTCATGATAGCCTTGCTTGGTATCCTATTTACAACATAAGAGCCTGTTCTACACAATGGCCCTATAAGTTATGGTCTAAGCCTGATTGAAGAGAAAAGCCCTAGCAATCTGCATGACATGGCCTTGTTTCCTTTCTACCACCCCCGTTCTGTTGGGGGGTATAGGGACAACTAGTCTGATGAACTATACCCTTGTTTGCAAAAATTTATTCTCTTAGAGAGATTTCCAAGCTCCTTCGCGTTATCACTTCTAACACCTTAACTTGCGTATTCATTTGTTTTTCAACAAGGGAATAAATTCTTTCATCGCTCCATACCCTCATATTTTTGTTTGAGAAGTCTCACCCATGTTCCCCCAGAAAATTATCTACAGTTGTGAGAAATATCTATACCCTCTGTTGTTTCAACTCTCATAGGGCCACAGATGTCTATGTGTATCAGTTCGAAAGGCTGTGTTGTCTTAATTTTGGATGTGGAAAATTTTTTGTCTCTTGGCTTTAGCCTTAAAACATATAGTGCAGGAAGAAATAGCAAACCTGGAACTAATGTGTTCAGGAGTTTTTTTCAGAGATTTTGCACATTTTGTTCAAGGGAGTGTGGCCTACCTGTTGTGTGCCATAATGATATTCCTAGATTTTTTCTACATCAGCTAACATAGCATAACTTGTTCCACATACAAAGAAACGAGAGAAACATTTTTCATGTTTGCAATAAAAACAGCCAGCGCAGAAACATCAAGGGAATACAATCCACATACTTGTCTCCCCCCAACTCTTGGGAGATATTTTCCTCAGAGTTTTGTAACACACAAGAGTCAGTAGTAAACAGAACTTTAGCATTCAGAGTTTCTACCAATCTAGACGCAGAAATATGGTTAAACTTGAAAGAAGGGACATACATAACATTATCCAAGCATTTAGTTCCGTTTATGATCAGATCAGCAGTGCAGTAAACGAAATTTGTATTCCCATCCAGAAGAGTAATTTCTCTATTTTCATCAACTGATTTGCAACTTGACAATAAGGATTTGTTCCCACTTATGTGTTCAGTAGCTCCTGAATCTAAGATCCAGGAGTTTTCAAGTTTTTCTAGCATGGAATTTCTGTTCGAACTTAAACATGGCAAGAAGTTTAGCATGGTTTGTGGGTTACCTGAGAACTCACCAAAACCAGTATGAGTTGAGTCTTTACCGTCTTCTTTATGTCACTGCAGATAACTCATCATTTGGTTTAGTTGATCCTCAGTGAGACCCTTGACCAGAGATTGAGAAGTTTCTTCGTTCCTTGAATGCATTCTTTGTTCTTCATCGGCAACAGATCCAGGGCGGATTTCTCTCGATTTCTTGCCTCCGTCTCGAAATCCTACCACCACCAGCCACCAACATTCACTTCTTAGGTGGCCGATTTTACCGCAATTGGTACATTTGGGTAATTCTCTCTTGGTGGAGCCAACGAATTTTTGGATTTGTTTTCCTTCCTCTATTCTTAGGGTTTCCTGAATTTGAGAAGGTCTTCTGTCTATTGTTCCAGCGAAGTTTGCAGAATCTTTTACGGCAAGAGCTACAGAACGCTCACCGTCTTCCTTCGAGTTGCCTGATTCCCTTTGCTGTTCTTCTTGTATAATAAGGGAGTATGCTTCCTTTAACGAAGGCTTCTCCTTTATGGCAAGAATCTGTCCTCAAAGGTGCGTGTACGATTTATCGAGACCCATAAGGAAGTGGACCAGTTCTTCTCGTTCTCTCTGATTTCTCTGGTTTTCCTTTGCTTTGTAGGTGTCGCAATAGTCATAGGCTTCTACGGGGAGAGCAAGTGTTGGGCAAAATAGTAGTTAAACTATCTTGCTAACTATGGGCAGTGAACCCAATCTTTGTAGTACAACAAGGTCGTATCCACAGAGACTTCGCAATTATCTAATTAATTATCCAGTTTAGCAAATGTACAAAAAGGCAAATAAAAATGCATAAAATGTAAATTGGGTTTAGCCGGAGGCAAGCTTGATTTTCAGAATTAGTACAGAAATAATAAATACAGTAAAATAAAGTAAATGGATGGAAAAGGTATCCTAGGATAGCGGGGGAATTTCCTAAATTTTAAACAACAATTTTATAATCCTGTCTCAAATATTTATTGCCTATTAGAGTTATAATTGTCAGTTACGAACTCCTATTAATAGCCTTAGTATTTTCTGCTCAATCCGGAGTGTAAATACCAAGATTAATTCCTTTGTGGTACTTTGACTATCTCAAAATCATATATTGATAGCTACCAAATAAATGCAGTATTTTGTCAGAATAAGCATTTAACAATATTTGCTGAAAGGAATTAAAACAAGTTTAATAAGTGAAACAGGTGATAAATATTTATTTAAGTACAGACAATAATTATAATCCTAATTTGCTCTTATTTGTCTGTTTAAGAATTTATCTTGTGGCCTTCCTAAATCATAGATAAGGACAACTCTTAATTAAATCAATAGACTTTTTACAATCAGAAAAAGTCTAAAATCATTAATTAGCTTTAAGTGAGAATTCTTTTTATAACAGCGATGGATTTTATCTGCTAATCAAGGAGATAATATCTAACGTTTTTCTCTCTTTGTGGTCTATTCTCAGATTTACAAAATCATTGAAATAAGAGAAACCGTAAATGCATAAAAATGATCAGTTCTTAAACATTTAATAATTTAGAGAGACCAAACAAATATTTATAAGCAAACTTGGTATTAATAATAAGTCTGAATTATTTAGGGTCAAACCCCACCCTAGGATACGAGTAAAATCACTCAGACATTAACAGTAATAAAAAGGAAACAGAAATAGCCATTAATTTGGAGACTGCCGGCGGAGACTGGACTGCGATTCGCTTCTGCTCCAGCTCCCTTTTCTTCTGTTCTTCTTATCGCGCTTCTGCTGTGTGGTGGAATGAAGAATAAAACTAAAATGGAGAAATGAAAGATTAGAGGATGAAATGGATCGTAGGTGTGGAAACTGTATCGGTGGTGTACTGTGGTCTGTCGTAGTCTATTTTGGATTGTGAGGAAGGGAATGAATTTATTTGAGCAGAGGGCGTGGGTTTAAATAGAGAAGAGAGAGGATTGATCCGTACGAAATAATCGATTGCAGTTGATTGCTATCTTCATTGATTGCAGAGGGGACAGAGAGCTGGAAAGCGTCAGAGATTTAAGGTAGGCGGTGCGGGAGTAGATGGATAACAGAATCCATTTGCAGAACAACGCGTCGCGAAGAAGAAGACTGCGCGACTGATTTTTGCGCCTGTTTATCTTGTCCGCCTCATGTGTTGTCCGCCGCCTCTGTGTTGTCCGCCTGTTAAGAGGCGGTATCCTCTGTGTTGTCCGCCTGGCGGTAGCCTTCATTTGTTGGTCCGGGTCTTGGGACTGGGGTTAGGTCCCGGACCATGTCTCTTCTAACGCCCGAGAGTTTCATTTCACTTGTTGGTCCGGGACTTAGGATGGTGATAAAGTCCCGGACCATATATTTGCTTCAGCCGTTGGTTTCTCAATTGTTGTAGTCCGGGACTTAAGTCTTGGAACAAGTCCCGGACCATGTGTTGAAACCAGCCGATAGTTTCTTCATATGTTTGTCCTAGCTTTGAAGGTTTTTAACCAAGCTAGGACATGACTTCAAAACCCTCTAAATTCTTCGTTCTGACTCCGTTTTCTGAGCCGTCTGCGGCTATGCGTTCGTTTCTTCATGTTCTTCGCTTCTAGCTTGGCTTTTTCTCATGTTTAACCGATAAATCTGTAAGACAACCAATAAAACATAAACTAGAGAAAAGCTAAGATAAGTGGAGAAATGAGCAAGAAAAGTGCTAATAATATATATGAAATACACCTATAAAACATGCTCATTTGGATACTTATCAGCAAGCTGATATTCTGCCCAAATCTCCCGCATCTTCATGACATAATCAGTGACCGTGTTTTCTCCCTGTTTGAGGTTAGCCATCTGATTCTTTATTCCATGAAGGGTTGTCAAATTTTTCTTTTCAAAGCATCTGCAAAGCCATTCCCAGACTTCCTTTGGATTATCGTCCTCGTTGAACATAATGCTTCTTCCAATGTTTGGTGCAAGCGATGAAATTATCCATGATATGACTAGGGAACTTGCTCGCTCAAATGCCGCAAATCGAACTGAGTCTTGTTCCTTTAGGGTTTTATGGTTCCATTTATATAACCTAATTTGTTTTTCGTTCTGAGAGCCCGCCGCATATTGCACTTCTAGGAAAGAAAGTCGTCGCCGGTAAATTTGGGAACCAAGGCTTGCCCTGGTTGTTCCGTCACATGGACATAGAGAGGATCCAACGGATCGATTGAACTGCTGGAACTCATCGCCATTTTCTCTGGGTTCTTGCCGCTTGCAGGATTTTCTTCTTGAATCTCTTTACTCATTCTTTCTGTATTATGGATTTTCTTGCTCTGATACCATCTCAATTTTTACGGAAAGAAAATCTGTATTGAATTTCATCAAGAAGAACAGGAAGAGGTTTGTGCGTACAGATTGAGAGCGAGAGAGGATATTATCACTCGCAGTAAGAAAGAGAGTATATGCTTTCTGCATCTAAAAGACAGACCGGTTCTTGTAACACCCCATCCAACAATAACACACTTACAATAAACTGCAGCGGAAAACACCTCATCACATTACTTATCTCGTTGGTGTTACACGCCGTTAGCCACCCACGTGGCTAACAAGGCTAATACATACACATTGTACCGGTCTGATGGGCTAAATTCCCGAGCGACTACACCTTACTATCCCTTTCCATAACAACAACAACAACGTACACCTTCCAACTATACCGAGTATTAATAAACTGGTGCCGACAACAATTTCGGTCTTACTACACCTACTATATATATATACACTTAAATGTTTACCCATGTACAATGTCTACCCCGTCCTACTCTCGGACGGCTTCCAGCTCTCTGTACCTGAAATAGGAAAAGAAGAGAAAGGGTGGCCCCCAAGGGGCTCAGCACCTTTGCTAGTATGGTAATCCCGCAGCCCACATGCTACCGGGCCACGCACAACTAATTGTCGTCTTAGCATGCGGTTGATTATATTTAAATCATGCATGTAACAGTAACACACAACACTTAACATTTCGCCTCAATGGGCTCAACAATCGGATAATACATCCTTACTTAATAAGTCAATCAAGGTATGCAATATCCCTAGAGTGTTCCTCCTCTAATGGAGCTACTCTCCTTAACAGGCGACACTTACCCTTAAATCGGGTTAACCTTAGACGCCTCTTTTATCAAACTGGGATTCATATCCATGATCCACACACTCCACATTTTACAACATATAACATACACTACTTAACAACACCTTGCACGTTTCCACGTGCACAACATAACACCGCAATAGATATGGCATCACAACAAAGATACATAACATAACGGGAATGGTCCTCTTAGGAACCGACCCAAACATTGCTAATACACTGGTGAGCCTAGAGAATGTTGCCAGTCTCATAATAAGCTCGTTACATAACTCGTTACCGTCTCGTTAAATGAACGGTTAACTTAACACAAGGTGTCTCGGATATAGTGATCCAAGCACACCGAAACAAACATAACAATAGTATGCCCCTGTGGCCCGACGTGAGTCAGTAATAGCCTTGGTTAAGCTAAAGGAAGGTTGGGAACCAAATTGGAAAACAACCATAACATACGGAGAGGATCGAACCTGCTATGACAACGACCCCCATACTCACACGCGTGGCCGGAACAGACCGGACTCCTCACTCCCCCGTTAGCACTTGTTAGAAGTTCAACTTTGAACTTTATTAACAATCACAAACATTGGGTTAAGTCTTGTTAGACATACACAACGGAAGAGAGGGTCATACATTCACATACAAACATCACACACAAACATCACATAACCAACTCACGCATAGCCGTGGTTAGAACGTTCCTTAGGTCGGAAACGTTATCACCGGATACCGTTCTCCTACGTTTACCTAATAGTGGTTAACTAGCCCTTCAAGCGCATTCGAGGTTACCGTATCGGCACGTAAACATACAATAACAATAACGACTGTAAACTCGTTTCATGATTTATCTCATAACGTGGCAAACATACAGAAAAACACATTGGCATACAAGCCGGTGTAATCCGGTAGGACACAGGTTGCAAGAAAACCATACCTGTCACCGGAGTCCACTTTATCACATCCACTTATGTTCCTCGAGCAATCCTCGAACAACTGATAACATACATATACTTTTATTAACTTCGGGGTAACATGATTGTTTAATGTCTAATGCTTATAACTTTCCCCCGTTAACTTAGTTACATAACTTCACTTTTTAACTTGTTTTACTTTCACATTTTATTACAACTTTTCACACCCACTTAATTGTCATTAAAACTCACCTAACATGTCCTTAACAACCTTATAACATCATTACCTATCAATCCCCATCATTACACACCATTTCCATACCTTAAACAAATGTTTTGGCCCATACAACACCTTGTCCGAACTTGTGTCCGAACCTCCAAGTTCGGACGCAAGCCGACCTAATACTGAAAACCATACACACGTCCGAACTTGTGTCCGGACTTCCCAAGTTCGGACACAGTTCGAGTGTAAATCCCATATAGAAACAGTCACGTCCGAACTTGTGTCCGGACTTCCCATTTCGGACACAGTTCGAGAGTGAGAAAATCCTTTACCCACAGAGCCTGTCCGAACTTCCATGTCCGGACGGAAGTTCGGACACGGCAAAACATTCAATTTCCAAGTCTTTAAACACTTAACCAATTTCACCAAACTTCTCCTAAAGCCTCATAATGTTTCCTAACATCATTTGGCACATCAACACACCTTTAGCCATGTGCTAAACTCTTTAAATCACTCACCAAAACCATCTTATCATTCACAAATTTCTTACAAAATTCCTAGCACTTGGGATGTTTTCTCCTTAAGATTTTTAAGTGGTAGTTCACCAATAATGACCACTACACCAAGGTGTTTCCTCTACACCTTAACATCATCTCTCAACTCCTTTTCTTACTAACTAAATCTCCTTTTCACAACTTCTTAAAATTCCTTACTCAACACCCTTACCTAAACATTATTCCCACCTTGCACATTATCATAACCTAAACCTTAACAACAAACCTCCAAGACGTAAATACATCCTCAAAACACACATTGAATTCCTAGAACTTCCAAGATAACACCTAAGTCCTTGCATCACTCTAAATCACCTTAATACATGTTTTCTTCTCAAGTAAACATTTATTCACTTTTAACACTTCCTAGTTCACCAAAACCATTTAAAACACTTAGAACTTCTTACACATTTTCCCAAATTTGGCCATAGCTTCTCTTGTATTTACTCACATCCAAACACTTAGGTTTTTACCTTTTCATTTCTTCAAGAACACCTAAAATCCATCAAACACTTTTTATACACAAACTTCACACATTTAGCACTACATCACAATATAGTGCATAAGCTTAAATTGCTTGGCACTTAGGCCCTTAAACAACATGGCTCTTAGGCCCTTAAATTGCATAAACCTTAAACACTGAATTTCCCACATAAGTAATGCCTTTGACCTGCAAATACACCCAACAATACATATGCCCTTAATAAACTCCTTGAGAGCATTTTACTAGCTCATTTGCCATTGGCTCCTTAGGTATTTTAGTAAGCAAATCAAGCTCATTTTCCTAAGGCATTTAAACTACATTGAGATAGTTTGTTTACCTCTTTTCCTCTCAAACTTCTTTCTTGTTTCCTTGTAAAACCGGTGGGGTGTTTGGTTGTTTGTCAACTTCTAAACAATGTACAAATAATAGAATGAGTATTCAAGCATTATGCTTCATCTCATTGTAAACCCTAGTTACACATATTGTTTTAACACATTAAGGTAATTGTTTTACCTTGGAATTGGAAGAGAACTTGAATAAGTATCAAGAGAGGACTCCTTCTAGCCCTTGGAAGATTCAAATGAAGCTAAAACAAGCAAGGTAAAGACACCATGGTGAGGTGAATTTTCGGTCATGTACTAAAAGGAGAGGAAACTTGATTTTTCTTTAAGATTCCTTACCTAGAAGCAAAGGAGAGTAATAATGTGTAGAAACACAAGCTCAAGCTCCATCAATGGTGATTCTCCATGGCACCAAAATTGAGCTCTTGAAGATTTGAAAAGGTAGAAGTGTAGAGCTTGACCTAACTAAGACAAATATGGTCTTAGAATTTGATTTGGAGCATGGAGTTGGATTTGGCAAGGAATGAAGATGGAGAAGAGAGGGGCTGTTGCAAATCGTAAATGGAGGAAAGGAGAAGGTGAAGAAACCGTGTGAAATGAAAGAAGAGAAAGAAATGAGAAGATGAGTTTGCTTTTGGAGATATTTATGTTATAAAGCAAAATAGTACTTTACTTTGAGCTTTACTTTACTTATTTGATTTCTTTTACAACTTGGTGACTCACTCCTTGAAAAACCGGCCCCCATTTAGTTAAAAGGTACTTTAGTCTTTATTTGTCAATTTAATTACTTATAACATTATATGTTACAAACTAGCTTATAAAAATCACTATTCACTAAAACAAGGCACATAGAAGTGAAATTTTTGATTTCCCATTGATATAGCCACCCAATGTGATACTATATAGTACACATGTTAATTAAGGAGTAATGATGGACATTTAGCCATTCAAAACTCATTTACAAGACAATTTTTCAAAAACGTGCTTTAAGACTCCTTAAAGCACATTTTGTGGTTTGACTTGTTTTCAAGCTTGGTTTTCTTTGGTAATTGATTTAATATGTTCCTTAACATATTTATAAGGTATAGGTATGACCATTAGGTCTTATACAAATTTATCCCAAGCTTAGAGCACATTTTTGCTCATATTGACTTTAAGGTATTTTCTTGTGTTTTTATTTGGTTTAACTGTCCACCAAAGTTTCATAAGGACTTAATTAGCCTTATAAAATCATAATTAAATGTTATTAAGTCTTGGTAGGCTCTTTGGGTCCTAACCAAGTTCACTCATAGCTTAGAGCATGTTTTTGCTCAAACTGTGTCTTAGTGCTTTATTGCATTTTACTATGATTTAAATTGTTCACTGATGTTTCTAAGGCAATTTTTAGCCTTTACATACCATAATTTGATATTTAAACCACATATCAAGGTTTGGGGTATTTCAATCTACCCCCCTTAAAAGAACTTTGTCCTCGAAGTTCACACTTTCCACACATCATTAAATTTGAACACAGGAATCACTTGGAAATAAACTTCCATAACCAAACACACTTTACATCACAACCTCGGACTTAATGGTCCGGGCAACACATTCACATCCACACATAACATAACATATCCACATGATAACCTCGGACTCTATGGTCCGGGTATCTTAACAACACTTACACATACATAACAACCCCTTGGACTCACCGGTCTTGGGTAAAATCACAACATTTGGACACATAGGTCCCCATAACATAACAGTTTTCAGACTCTTAGGTCTATGTAACACAACACATTTAGACTCATAGGTCTCAATAGCATACACTTTAGGAGATCAAAGTCAAAATAACATTTATTACACATACCACACACACACATGTCATAGCATGTATAACAATCAAAAATATTTTTGATATACACTGTGATCCCGCAGAACCCGGTCGCGATGGACACCTTCCGTCCCCGTGCCTTTGGGAGGTCAAAACAATCACCTAAATTTAAAATTTTTTCCTTGAGAGGTTAAGTAAGAAGACTTTAATTATGTAAAGTATCCATCAACGTTTTATAAATACCAATTGGAAATCCTTTTGAACACACACAACTCCAAGTCCACTTAAGCTCTTTGCTTCTTTTCTTATTAGCGTGGTTATTTGTGACCACTTATAGGGAGTTTCAAGAGTCATCCAACCCTGATGTGATCAGCATCAATGTTGAACTATCCCTCCACTCCAATTTGTGTTCGGCTTCCCTTGATCACATGCAAATCAAGTTCCACCTCCCACTTCATTTTCAAGCATCAAGTAAATCACTCATTTCCAATTTTCTATCTTTTAAATCATTCTAATCATGATCATACATCTCCAAGGATAGAACTTCGTCTATCAGTTATTCCCATACACTTTAATCTTGTTGCCTATGGAATCTTATTCTCATTAGGTTTTATATTGGTATCATGCCCTTTCTTGAATCACTATATAGTATGTATATACACATATATTTTATCAAAATACAACACACAACTTCACATTTATACACTGTCGGGGCTTTTGTTCCCTCGGGAGCTTCTCTACTCCTCCTACACTTGTACTATCACACACAACTGTTAACAAATACACACACTTATCACAATGGTATTCGCATCTTCTGTGCGCAATTACCACAATTAACCATGAATGAATGTGTATGTTTACGTAACACACACACCAATCATCAAAACAATAATATAATTTTGTGCTATGCACAATATAAATCACATACACTACGTACACTTGTACGGTAATATACACTAAGTGGTTTTGCGCTCTACCCCCCTTAAAAGGGATTACGCCCACGTAATCAATCACTAAACATTAGCTTAAAATGTTTTGCCGTCGTGAAGTATCTTAACTTCCACACGGCCTATTACACAATGGATTCTGATTAGAGGATCTTAACCATATTGGCGGTTTAGTTCCTAAACCAAGAATTCTCATTGGAGTTTGTTTAAACTCTTAGTTGGTTTCGATTCTGGCCTGTTAGGCTTCTAGGCATTAATAATTAGCCCTTCACTCATGTTCACCATGTATATTCAACACTTGAATCACTGGCTCACTAGTTTCTGCTGCGAAACTCTAGTAACTGCAGAGCTTAATTGCCCCATTTGTTATTCTTACTGTATTGTATATCCCCAATTATCACCTTTATCTTGGTGACAACGGTTTCTCAACCGACGCGTGGTATCTCTTACCGTTAGCGAATTCGGTGAGTTATAAACTTTCTATCCACTTCCATAACAATTTACTGTGTATACAGCTATGTATTTCACAATGATTGACTTGTTGCCTTCCGACTTACTGTCGGTTGAGATTGAGCTACTACCTAGTGTGTAGTGCTCTCTCAGCTATTTACAACCTTTGGGGTATATTCCATACCGATATTTGGCAGTTAGTGCTACTGTAGTCACTTACTGTTAATCATGTCTCCACATTTGGTTTTGTACAAGTACTCTTTTATTGGTGCGGCCTTGCATTTCCTATGCATCGGCCTTTACAACATTATTGCTCCACAATTAACATGTTTCCAATTCCTAGCTATCCCACTCGATCATTACTGCGCAAGTGCAATACCAAAACACTCAGTCATACAGAGTGCAGAGGCGTAAACTCTTGACAGTAAATCCCTTATGTGATTGGCCATGGAATTCACACTGAGTTCCTCATCACATAGTACCTACCACTGGCTTATTGCCCAGTCTGTGTATCATCACTTGCTTGCATGTCCATTGAGTTTAACCCACAACTGGTCTTATCCGCCACAACACTTATACAACGGTCGCTTACTGCGCACCGTACTTATTGTATAACACTAACTTACATGGTATTTATTGTCACATTAACTTCCACGCATATACTTACATCACTCGTATTATGGTTTGTCCTTCTTTTGGATGACTACTAAATACTCTTTGAGCGTTGATCACTTGAGTCACAAACCGACGTTATTTAGCTCGGTGCTTCACTTTATACACATACTACTAAGCTAACTGCTCTTTTTCAATAATAGCATCGTCCATCCTTAACATATTTCTTGAACTTGATTCACTTAACTACCGCTCTTGTGGTCTCACAATATCGAGAGGTATCCCCACTCTTAATGCAGTGGTTCGTTCTCCACTCTATTCACTTATATAACATAAACTTCTACAATCAATCGAGTTTATATAACATATCTTGCTTATGGCTTATAAGCCTTATTTGCCTTGAGCTGCGCTCATTATAGGCTGTTCACACACATGTACTTCTCTGTACAACATTACATGGTTTGGACGTTATATTGAGCTCCATGACAAGGTCGTTGCATTCCGTTTCCTTTCATGGGATGCCCCTTAGGATTGTCAGTCCGTCTCCTGACAACTTATGTCTAAACTGGGTGTTAATTTCAACCCTTGTGTTTCTGTCATGCGTTTCATTCAACAATTGTTGATGCGAACACCCTTCAAGGACTGCTCCTAGGTGTTTCTAAGTTATGCCATTACATTTGGCTCACACTTATTGGTATATTTAGTTAGCCACGCCGTTTTGCGTTCTTAGCTGGCTTATTATCATTATCTTCTTCTGTGAAGATCAACATTTCCTGATAGTGTAGGTACTCATTCTGGGAGTTTCATCCCGTTTGTTGCACATTAATGTGTCCACATTAGGCATCTGCTTTGCCATTTACAGGCTGGGTCACCATTCCAGCTATAATGTTTATCCCTGAGGAATTCTTAAGACATGTGTGATGTCTTTATATAACAGTTAGTGCACTTCGCACTTCCTGACTCTTAAAACATTTCCTTGAAAATGAATTCACTGACTCTTTTAGTCTAGTTAGCTTAACTGAGTTCCTTAGCTTCAACTATTCCTTGTAATCCTTAGCTCTTGTTTGATTTATACTGCTGACCGTAGACGGAGTCGACTACTTCCCCGTGTTTCGGACTCCACTCGTATACATATGTGGGGTACCATACTGATACATTGCTACTTACCCACACTAACCCATAAGTAGGTCTGTCAGGCCCACATGCTCCTATCAGAGTGCGGTCGTCCCACAACACAGTTGGTACACTTGTAGTGTCCGTCACACGCCTAGTGAAGTATTCTGTTGTCAACTCCCTTATATTGTCCCATGACAATATTCATTCCTTGCTTCCCGAACTTAATCGAGGGAAAGTTTATCCACTGTTGTATCTTTATCAACTGCCCTTGGGTTTTACTGATTTGGTTTAAAAGAAGGTTAGAAAGAAGTGTTGATTTGAAAGAAGATCTGGTTTTGAAAAGAAAGGGTTTGAATAAATCTGAGTTTGAAAGAAAATTTTCATGGTTTCACAACATCTTCTTACCTTAGCCAAGTCTAGCTTCTTGCTGACTGGTGTACTTCCAATTACAAAGGTCAGGCTGTTAAGCCCTTCCATGGTTATAATGATCACACTTAACTTCGTGGTACTTTACTAAGTACTTTGTATTTATTATAAATTTCCCGAACAGCCCTGTTATAGCAGCACTTGCTATGGCAAGTGCGCCATGCTAACTGGCTATCGGTTTAACACATACTGGTTGTGGTATTGTTTTTACCCATACTGTCATCAGTGGCCTTGTTGGCCCTCACTGATCTTACTGTCTTGACAATAACTCCTCTAGGTGACTTCTCACTGTCTTCACATGATAATCATCAACTAGGGTGTTTCCCATTCTGGGAGACCCTTTTACTTATATTATATCTCCTTCGTAGCCCATTCCACGTATTTGTCGTGGTTACTGAGACTTGTCTCTTGTTTGGGTACTACTTTGTAGTTCCTTTGTCGGTTGGTATACCGTTGGTGTTTTATTTATCAACTGTGGTTCCGTAGACACTTGTCTCGGGTGTTATTAATCCATTTCTTGCCTGTTGCACGGTAGGTGCATTGCAAGCTGGTTATTCTCGACTGCTCTGCATGTCGACCCAGGTTGCCGGAAATTCTATTCTTCTGTACACTGATTATTCGCTCTTCGCTATGAAATGCGGTTAACACTGTTTAGATGGGAACCGTCTCCGGGATTCCCAGTTTTCGGGATCTACCGTATGACAGGTTCTCCGTACCTTTGGATGTGTTTAATAACAGCCGGATCGGGTATTCTCGAGTAAGAGTGGACTTCCATCTCTCTGGCGTTGCTTCCCAAGTTATATAACAGGGGTTGTGGAGGGTGGAAGGATATAGTAGGTTTCCAGTATTCACTGGTAGTTCCTTACTAGCGTACCTCTCACGCTATCACTCAACCCTTAACCCAAAGTACTTAAATCCTAACTCGGTACATCCTATGCTCGGTAATTCAGTCATCAGAGCGATACTTCACTCTGATACCACTTTTTTGTAACACCCCATCCAACAATAAACACTTACAATAAACTGCAGCGGAAAACAACCTCATCACATTACTTATCTCGTTGGTGTTACACGCCGTTAGCCACCCACGTGGCTAACAAGGCTAATACATACACATTGTATACCGGTCTGATGGGCTAAATTCCCGAGCGACTACACCTTACTATCCCTTTCCATTAACAACAACAACAACGTACACCTTCCAACTATACCGAGTATTAATAAACTGGTGCCGACAACAATTTCGCTCTTACTACACCTACTAATATATATACACTTAAATGTTTACCCATGTACAATGTATACCCCGTCCTACTCTCGGACGGCTTCCAGCTCTCTGTACCTGAAATAGGAAAGAAGAGAAAGGGTGGCCCCCAAGGGGCTCAGCACCTTTGCTGGTATGGTAATCCCGCAGCCCACATGCTACCGGGCCACGCACAACTAATTGTCGTCTTAGCATGCGGTTGATATATATTTAATCATGCATGTAACAGTAAACAACACAACACTTAACATTTCGCCTCAATGGGCTCAACAATCGGATAATACATCCTTACTTAATAAGTCAATCAAGGTATGCAATATCCCTAGAGTGTTCCTCCTCTAATGGAGCTACTACTTCCTTAACAGGCGACACGTACCCTTAAATCGGGTTAACCTTAGACGCCTCTTTAATCAAACTGGATTCATATCCATGATCCACACACTCCACATTTTACAACATATAACATACACTACTTAACAACACCTTGCACATTTCCCAGTGCACAACATAACACCGCAATAGATATGGCATCACAACAAAGATACATAACATAACGGGAATGGTCCTCTTAGAACCGACCCAAACATTGCTAATACACTGGTGAGCCTAGAGAATGTTGCCAGTCTCATAATAAGCTCGTTACATAACTCGTTACCGTCTCGTTAATGAACGGTAACTTAACACAAGGTGTCTCGGATATAGTGATCCAAGCACACCGAAACAAACATAACAATAGTATGCCCCTGTGGCCCGACGTGAGTCAGTAATAGCCTTGGTTTAAGCTAAAGGGAAGGTTGGGAACCAAATTGGAAAACAACCATAACATACGGAGAGGATCGAACCTGCTATGACAACGACCCCCATACTCACACCGTGGCCGGAACAGACCGGACTCCTCACTCCCCCGTTAGCACTTGTTAGAAGTTCAACTTTGAACTTTATTAAACAATCACAAACATTGGGTTAAGTCTTGTTAGACATACACAACGGAAGAGAGGGTCATACATTCACATACAAACATCACACACAAACATCACATAACCAACTCACGCATAGCCGTGGTCAGAACGTTCCTTAGGTCGGAAACGTTACACCCGGATACCGTTCTCCTACGTTTACCTAATAGTGGTTAACTAGCCCTTCAAGCGCATTCGAGGTTACCGTTATCGTCACGTGTAAACATACAATAATAATAACGACTGTAAACTCGTTTCATGATTTATCTCATAACGTGGCAAACATACAGAAAACACATTGGCATACAAGCCGGTGTAATCCGGTAGGACACAGGTTGCAAGAAAACCATACCTGTCACCGGGTCCACTTTAACATCCCCACTTATGTTCCTCGAGCAATCTCGAACAACTGATAACATTACATATGACTTTTTATTAACTTCGGGTAAGCATGATTGTTTAATGTCTAATGCTTATAACTTTCCCCGTTAACTTAGTTACATAACTTCACTTTTTAACTTGTTTTACTTTCACATTTTTATTACAACTTTTCACCCACTTAATTGTCATTAAACTCACCTAACATGTCCTTAACAACCTTATAACATCATTACCTATCAATCCCCATCATTACACACAATTTCCATACCTTAAACAATGTTTTGGCCCTACAACACCTTGTCCGAACTTGTGTCCGAACCTCCAAGTTCGGACGCAAGCCGCGACCTAATACTGAAAACCATACACACGTCCGAACTTGTGTCCGACTTCCCAAGTTCGGACACAGTTCGAGGTGTAAATCCCATATAAAACAGTCACGTCCGAACTTGTGTCCGACTTCCCAAGTTCGGACACAGTTCGAGAGTGAGAAAATCCTTTACCCACAGAGCCTGTCCGAACTTCCATGTCCGGACGGAAGTTCGGACACGGCAAAACATTCAATTTCCAAGTCTTTAAACACTTAACCAATTTCACCAAACTTCTCCTAAAGCCTCATAATGTTTCCTAACATCATTTGGCACATCAACACACCTTAGCCATGTGCTAAACTCTTTAAATCACTCACCAAAACCATCTTATCATTCACAAATTTCTTACAAATTCCTAGCACTTGGGATGTTTTCTCCTTAAGATTTTTAAGTGGTAGTTCACCAATAATGACCCTACACCAAGGTGTTTCCTCTACACTTAACATCATCTCTCAACTCCTTTTCTTACTAACTAAATCTCCTTTTCACAACTTCTTAAAATTCCTTACTCAACCCCTTACCTAAACATATTCCCACCTGCACTTATCATAACCTAAACCTTAAAACCAACTCCTCCAAGACGTCATACATCCTCAAAACACACATTGAATTCCTAGAACTTCCAAGATAACACCTAAGTCCTTGCATCACTCTAAATCACCTTAATACATGTTTTCTTCTCAAGTAAACATTTATTCACTTTAACACTTCCTAGTTCACCAAAACCATTTAAAACACTTAGAACTTCTTACACATTTTCCCAAATTTGGCCATACTTCTCTTGTATTTACTCACATCCAACACTTAGTTTTTACCTTATTTCATTCAAGAACACCTAAAATCCATCAACACTTTTTATACACAAACTTCACACATTTAGCACTACATCACAATATATGCATAAGCTTAAATTGCTTGGCACTTAGGCCCTTAAACAACATGGCTCTTAGGCCCTTAAATTGCATAAACCTTAAACACTGAATTTCCACATAAGTAATGCCTTTGACCTGCAAATACACCCAACAATACTATGCCCTTAATAAACTCCTTGAGAGCATTTTACTAGCTCATTTGCCATTGGCTCCTTAGGTATTTTTAAGCAAATCAAGCTCATTTTTCCTAAGGCATTTAAAACTACATTGAGATAGTTGTTTACCTCTTTTTCCTCTCACACTTCTTTCTTGTTTCCTTGTAAACCGGTGGGGTGTTGGTTGTTTGTCAACTTCTAAACAATGTACAAATAATAGAATGAGTATTCAAGCATTATGCTCATCTCATTGTAAACCCTAGTTACACATATTGTTTTAAACACATTAAGTAATTGTTTTACCTTGGAATTGAAGAGGAACTTGAATAAGTATCAAGAGAGGACTCCTCTAGCCCGTGGAAGATTCAAATGAAGCTAAAACACAAGGGAAAGAAAACACCATGGTGAGGTGATTTTCGGTCATGTACTAACAGGAGAGGAAACTTGATTTTTCTTTGAGATTCCTTACCTAGAAGCAAGGAGAGTAATAATGTGTAGAAACAAGCTCAAGCTCCATCAATGGTGATTCTACATGGCACCAAATTGAGCTCTTGAAGATTTGAAAAGGTAAAAGTGTAGAGCTTGACTAACTAAGACAAATATGGTCTTAGAAGTTGATTGGAGCATGGATTTGGATTTGGCAAGAAATGAAGATGGAGAAGAGAGGGGCTGTTGCAAATCGTAAATGGAGGAAAGGAGAAGGTGAAGAAACCGTGTGAATGAAAAAGAAGGAAATGAGAAGATGAGTTTGCTTTTGGAGATATTTATGTTATAAAGCAAAATAAGTACTTACTTTGAGCTTTACTTTACTTATTTGATTTCTTTTACAACTGGTGACTCACCTTGAAAAACCGGCCCCCCCCCCCCATTTAGTTAAAGGGTACTTTAGTCTTTATTGTCCAATTTAATTACTTATAACATTATATGTTACAAACTAGCTTATAAAAATCACTATTCACTAAAACAAGGCACATAGAAGTGAAATTTTGATTTCCCATTGATATAGCCACCCAAATGTGATACTATATAGTACACATGTTAATTAAGAGTAATGATGGACATTTAGCCATTCAAAACTCATTTACAAGACAATTTTCAAAAACGTGCTTTAGACTCCTTAAAGCACATTTTGTGTTTTGACTTGTTTTTCAAGCTTGGTTTTCTTTGGTAATTTGATTTAATATTTTCTTAACATATTATAAGGTATAGGTATACCATTAGGTCTTATACAAATTGATCCAAGCTTAGAGCACATTTTGCTCATATTGACTTTAAGGTATTGTTCTTGTTTTGTTATGTGGTTAACTGCCCACCAAAGTTTCCTAAGGACTTAATTAGCCTTATAAAATCATAATTTAATGTTATTAAGTCTTGGTAGGCTCTTTGGGTCCTAACCAGTTCACTCATAGCTTAGAGCATGTTTTTGCTCAAACTGTGTCTTAGTGCTTTATTGCATTTTACATGATTTAAATTGTTCACTGATGTTTCTAAGGCAATTTTTAGCCTTTACATACCATAATTTGATATTTAAACCACAATATCAAGGTTTGGGGTATTTCAATCTACCCCCCTTAAAGAACTTCGTCCTCGAATTCACACTTTGCAGGTTCACCTAAGGAACCGGGTGCACTAATTACAGAAAAAAATACCTAATACACAACTAGAAGTGTACATTATTTCACCTAAGTACTGTCTAGTGTATATGTATGAAAAAGAGTACTTGTAATGTTACAGATTGTAACACACAATAATACACACATCCTAATAATGACCAATACACTTGGCAATGTTTATGTTGTCTTTGCTACAATTGACAATCTATACCCATGTGAAGAGAATGGAGGACCACTCAAACGAGTGTTCATTCAAATATATATACCAGAGTCAAGGGGATCATGGAGTAATGCACACAAAATACGCAATCGATCCCAAGAAATTTGCAAAGTACGGTAGTTGGTAATGAGTTGTGGCCATTTTTGTTTGTTTGCGAGGGCCGGGAAGAAGTAGTTGGAGGTTATACACTCGTTCAAAGAGACCCAATTTCTTGGCTACAACCACATGTAGCTATAGATAGCTATATACATGTACATTTGGTCATTGAAAACTGTACATTGATCATTTAAAACTGTACTGTTGTACATGTACATGTATACAGTGAATTGTGATATTTATGAATTTGTACAAAATATACATACTAAGTTTATAAACTGTACAACAAACTTATTAAATATGTACATTTACGCTATATAAATTGTACCATGAAAAATGTAACCAAAGATGACTACATATAGTTGTAGCTAAGACTCTTTAAGTTAATTAGCTAGGGTCTTGCAATTTTGCCCGGGGGGCTAGCGAGCAGGCTAAACACCCGCTCGAATGTTGTCATCTCGAGCCGTTGTTTTGTGAGCCGGGAACAAATGAACATTGTAAGTATCTTCTTTTAGACGTATAATATACTTCTTCTTTTTTGAAAAATAGACGTATAATATACTTTTTAAATATACAATAGCAAAAAGTTGAAAATAAATTCTTGTTGATGCGATGTGTGCCTTTTTTTTTCAAATGTTACCTATGTAAGTCAAAAGACAAAGTAAATGGGTGTAGGTAGTAATTTTTCAAATGTGTAAAGTGTAACTTTTCAATAATCGATGGATGTGGATGAAATTTTCAAATTAATACAGTTATGAATATCTACTATTATATTACGAAATGGATATTCTTTGGCCAATTAGGAAATATTCATATAATTATTTTGTTTCCATATATTCCCTTCGTCCTACCAACACTCTCCTTTGATATGTTATTCATAATTTAACATAAAATAGAATAATTTTATAAATGTAAGTTATAATGTTTGTTTCTTGATAAACTATATCTTGACAACTATAAATTTTATAAAGGGAAAATTACATCCCCAACCATGACGTTTGGTGAAATTACACACCTCACCCACGAGGTTTCAAAAATTATTTTGTCCACCCATGTGGTTTCCTCTATTATACATTTGACAACTTTTTAAATATTTGATCAATTTAAACGAGGCTTTAATGTTGTCCAAAATTGATAAAACTTTACATGGATGATGCTGAGGTCTAATATTTTTGTTCAATGCCAAATCCAAAGTTTGTAAAGATCATATATGACCTGTGGGACGCAATGAAAGCACGTTCACATGTCACATGTTTCAGTTGGCCCCACGGATCATATATGAGCTTTAAAAACTTTCAATTTCACGCTAGACCAAAAATAACACCTTAGCATTGTCCATGTAAAGTTTCATCAATTTTGGATAACATTTAACCATCTTTTAAATTGATCAAATATTTGAAAGGGAAAATTACATCGCCCACCCATGACGTTTGGCGAAATTACACAGTCCACCCACGAGGTTTCAACAATTACTTTGCCCACCCATGTGGTTTCCACAATTTACATCCAGCAACTTTTCTAATATTTGATCAACTTAAAAGATGCTTAAATGATATCCAAATTTGATGAAACTTTACATGGACGATGCTAATGTGTTATATTTTTGTTCAATGCCAAGTTTTTAAGGTCATATATGACCTGTGGGACCCAATGAAACATGAGACACGTTCATCGGGTCCCACAGATCATATATGAGCTTAAAAAATGTTGGATTTCACGTTTTACCAAAATATAACACTTTAATATCGTCCATGTAAAGTTCATCAAATTTGGATATCATTTAACCATCTTTTAAGTTGATCAAATATTAGAAAAGTTGCTGGATGTAAAATTGTGGAAACCACATGGGTGGGCAAAGTAATTTTTGAAACCTCGTGGGTGGGCTGTGTAATTTCGCCAAATGTCATGGGTGGGCGATGTAATTTTCCCTATTTGAAAAGTTGCTGGATGTAAAATAGCGGTAACCACATGGGTGGGCAAAGTAATTTTTGAAACGTCGTGGGTGGGATGTGTAATTTCACAAAACGTCATGAGTGGGGATGTAATTTTTCCTTTTATAAAATGTTAAAGAAGCGAGGACTTTTGTGTTAAAAAGACAAACATTATTGAGTTGTCTTGGAATAATGGAATTGAATTAATTTGAACATCTGTTTGAAAAAAAAATGTTAAAGTCACAAAGGGTTTTGACTTTTTTGTTTGGAGTTCTTAAAGGAGCTTCATGGTGGAAGAGAACCCAAGGAGTTGAACCTTCAAGTATGGGACTTGACAAGGGTTTTTATTATCCCTGATTCAAGTGTACGGAGAATACTAATTTCAATGTGTTTGCTTGGGAGGTAAATTGCACAAAAACAAAGTAAGAGGTGAAGTTGAGGTGGAAAGTTGAAGAAGAGTATGAAGCTCATAATGTAGAGAGACAGCATTTGTTATTGATCAGATCAAAGTACACGCATCATACCATCAATTGAAAATACATAGGAATTGAACACACACTCACACACGTTCATGTAACCAATATATATTCTTGGATTGGTCTTGATTTATATGTTCAAACTTCAGTACAGTGGTAGCAGACGCAGAATTTCTCATTTGGCTCACCATCTTCCGGCTCGCATTTCCAAAAGTTGTAATGATTAACAACTCCATTATTACAAAACAGAATGGAGACCCTGGCGAAGGAGCCACGGTAGAATATGGAGTTATCCACATGTCAACATATGATAGGAGGAAAAAAAAAGAATGAAAAAAATGAGTGTGTCGACGTGCGGGAGTGTTGAGTGTGGAGAGAAATATTTTTTTTTCAAAATGTTATAAATCACAAAATATAAGTGTAAAAATAAAAAAATTATACCATTGTTCATCATTTTTCGTGCTCTTCAAAACAAGATGTATCATGAATATGTTTTGGTAAACTTAAAATTTTATATTTTTAGAATGAGTATATATTTAGGTTTTTAAAGTGAATCTTACACATTAGTAACGTGAGTTTTCTTTAATAATAAAATGAATCATATTCATTGGCAAAATGAATCTTAACCCAAACACTCTAAAAACCACCCAAGGAATGCGAAAAACGTCGAATGCATTTTTAGGGTTTGTAGTGCAAGGTTAAGGTTCACTTTTAAAAAACACAAGGGATTAATGTTCACTTTTCTTAAACATAATTCTTTTTTAAAACGAATGATTCACTTTCAATAAATAAAATTTCATACTGTTCCCGCATAAGTTTGTGGTAGGATTAACTTTTACTAGTATTAAACAATATATTCACTTTTCTTAAACCTTTGATTCACCTTTAATAAACCTTTGATTCACTTTTCTTAAACCTCTGGTTCACTTTTCTTAAATTTCTTATTCACTTTAGTTAAAACAATCTCTATTTACGAGAATCACTTTTCTTAAACTTCTGATTCACTTTTCTTAAACACATGATTCACTTTATGAAAACCACTGATTCACACTTTTTAAACCTCTTAATCACTTTAGTTAAACAATCGATGGTTATGAGATTCACTCTTATTACTCTGATTCACTTTGTAACATCTTGTGATTCACTTTTTAACAACCATTGATTCACTTCTTATAACCTTTGATTCATACTAGTCAATGAATCAGAATCACTTTAGTTAAACAATCTTTATTTATGAGATTCACTTTTTTTAAACCTCTTATTCACTTTTAAGAAACTCTGATTCACTTTTTCACAGCCTTTGATTCATTTTTTAACAACCTTTGATTCACTTTTCTTAACTTAAGATTCACAATTAATTTTAAAAAATATGTACATACAAAAAATAAAAAATTTTAAGTTTACCAAAACATATCCATGATGCATCTTGTTTTGAAAAGTATGAAAAATGATGAACAATGGTATAATTTGTTTTATTTTTACAATTATATTTTGTAAGTTATGACATTTTGAAAAAAAATATAAATTTCTCTCTCCAACACACATATTCCTCTCCCCTCTCCCGGCATGACTATTTCCTCTTATACTCTTTTTTTTTATTTCTCTCCAATATGATATTGACATGTGGCAGCCTTCTCCATATTAGAATATGGCGTCTTCGCCATGTTCGAAATCACGTTACGAAAATTTTACATACTACTGTATCTTCTGCACAAGGAACTGGAACCACTGTGTTGTGGGTGTGACACACCAAGTCCGCGGTTGCTGAATTAACAATCAAATGAATAAAATAGCATCAGTTCCACCCTTCAAACTCACAAACACATTTTTAAAATTAACAGTAAAGTTAATTGACAAAAAGAAGAGAGGATTTGCCTGAATTAGTGAGGAAGAGGACAAGGAAGGTGATCCCAATCAGGTTCATGTAGATTTTAGCCATATCTTGCTAGCAGCGATTATATATTGATTAAGCACTTGTATTGTTGTATGTATATAACTTTTTTGTGGATGATTATGAAGGCTGTAGCTGTTGGGTATTTATAGTTATTGATCATCAAAATCGCGCGTCTGTCATTTGGTTGATATCTGCACGTACTTAACAAATAAGATCATTGTCATGGCGACATTGTAGACTCATTATGGACGTTTAATTGCCTTATGAACGGTCCAACCCCTTTCAAATCAATGATAAACAAGGCCGGTTGTATTGATATATTCATACTACTAGTGATATTTCTCTTCATAATACGTAGAATGTTAAACATTTTGTCATTGATATAAGCATTAAAAAAATGGTATTTTTTATGTTAGTTAGATATTACTAATTAATAAAAGTTCAATAATGAAAACTATACATTGAATAGAAAAATACTATATTAGATGTGGTTCATATATTTCAGATATCGTCATGTAATAATAGTTATACTTTAGATTTTTTTTCAATGATATTAATGGAGCAGTTCATGAAATACAAGATAGAGTGTAATTTGGTAAAATAACTAAAAACTTAGTGTTATTTTATGTGATTTTAAAAATAATATGATATATCATGAATTGAGAAAAATTAAGTGAGATATATATGATGAAGATACCCTTTATTATATTTATCATACTAGTCTATATCTTTGATGTAGTCCAGTGAGATTTTTTTTTCCTTTAATTTTGGAGAATATTTGAAAGAATTGAATGACTATTTGACTATGACAAGTATTTTGTGTATAAGGTCGACATGTTAAAGTTACATAAATTACATTTTAATCAAGATATTTGATTCCTGTAGACTTCGAGTAGCTTCCTATTACTACACCAAATCATTACCTTAATGAGCATGCAAAATTCATGACAAATATTTGAAATAACCACATTTCTATTTTAAAAGCACAAAATTTTTTTTTTTTATTTTTCTTAAGTATAATCCTAATATACAACTTATAGGGATGGGGTATCGAACCTGCGACCAGGTGATAAAAATACCCTTAAATTTTGAAATATATATTATATAGTTTACATGCATGTATATTATATACTTTATGAGTACATTATGTAGTTTTTGATCATGTTATATATAGTTTTTATAAAAGAGAATTCATTTTAACAGAATAACTTGTGTAAAAAATACGTCGGTTGTGATTTCTAATATCATAATAATGATTCTTGTGTTTAGTGATTAATTGTTTGTTTATAACAGAGTTATAATTAGGGATGGTAATGGTCGGGTGGACCATCACCTGTACCCGTCACCCGACTTCACCCGCTTCACTCATACCCGACCCGTCACCCGTTATGTATCACCTGTCACCCGACTTCACCCACTCCACCCGTACCCGACCCATCACCCGTTATGTATCACCCGTCACCTGACTTCACCCACTTCACCGTCACCCGTTATGATCATCCGTTACCCATTTCACCCGTCACCCGCGGGTGAAACGGGTGAACCCATTTACCCGTTTGTTTTTATTTTCCTAGTTCACCAGTTAGGTTTGCAAATTACTGTGAGTGGACAGAAAATAGAGGTGTGGAGCATGTATGTTCTATGTTCGTCGGTTAGGGTTGCAAACTTTACTTCAAAAAAGAGAATGAAAAATGAAATTGTAATGTGCAACCTCAAAAATGGAAAATTTTTCACGACAAGACATCACAAGACAAACATTCCACTGATCACACAAGCACGCAAGCACACAGACAAGCATTCACAAGAATACAAGCAAACAAGCATGCAAGTTGACAAGGTTAACATCACCGGCGTCGGGCACAAGGCCCGACCAGCCTTATGCATGCCTATCCAGGGCAGGATAAGGCTCGTGCCTCAAGACAGGCACCACTATAGCCAGACAGGACTAGGAGTGGACTTTAACCACCCAACAACGAGCTCTCAACACCGTCCCTAGGACCTAGGCCCAGGTTAGAGGCATCAACTCCCAAACAGCTATTCAACAATAGAATCCAACCCCAAGTTGGATCCATGGTAACTCAAACTCAAAGGAGTGAGCTGACCCAAAGCCTGCCACAAAGGGGGAACCCCGGACCGTCGGTGGAGCGTTCCAACGTGGGCAACGTTGAACACCCGTCTCCTCCCTAATCCAAACCGTCCCAGTCTTGACCCTATATCGGGTCTCACTGGCGCGTCGCCCATCGCACCATAAGTATAAGGGACAGGGTGCCAACAAGGTGCCATGCATCTTGTCAACTCCACCTCATGATCGCAATCTTCGTTGTTAACGCCACAGGCTATTGACAAGTGCTACTAGCCCCAAGCCTTACGGCCCAGGTCTAGGTCTTTGCTGAAATGCTTCGTCCGACAAGGGCCTCTCGTCCTCAGCATACCTGCAAGACAACTCAAGGCATAATACACGGGGGACTGAAGTCATTGCAACATTGGGACAGCTGAATAGAATGTGGCTACTTCTTTTATTCATTAAGTAACTTGATTACATTCGGTATCATTACATCTAGTACAAATGACCCCCAACTCAAGCTACAATAAAAAATGGGGCATGACAAACCACCCCGCCTATTCCTTTGTCGTCCCCGGCAAAGCGTCTAGGTACATTTTTATCTTATCCTGAAATTGCCACAAATCTATCTTGCTTTTCCCAAGTTGCCTCTTCCCTAGCTTCGCCCTTCCAATGGACCAGGAACTCCGTCAAACGATTCGATCTCCATCCCCGCATCCGATGATCAAGGATTTCATCTACGTACTTCATGTATTCCATCACCACGGCAGGCGGGGCTCTATCTCTTTCCACATGAACCTTTTTGACATCCGCAACGAATGGCTTCAGGTAACTCACATGGAAAGTCGGGTGAGCTTTCAGTCTTCGGCGAGTTCTAACTGGTAGGCAGAGTTACCTACTCGGCGGATCACCTCAAATGGTCCATCAAAGCGCTGGACCAAACCCCTATGTCTAGGACACTTGATCTACTTCAGAATCTGAGGCGTCAATTTCATTATCACTTTGTCACCAACTTTGAACTCAAGGGGACGCCGCTTTTGGTCCACGAACCTCTTCATTCGGTTCTAGCTAGCTCCAAGATTTCTCTTGCCACCTTCAACATCGCTTGACGATCGTGTACGAACCGATAGGCCGCCGGACATTCACCCGTGGCTGCCTACTTCATAACTTCGGTCGGGGTCAAGGGCTGCCAACCCATGACCAACTCAAAGGGGTCGCTCAGTAGCTGAACTTTTGTGTAGGTTATAGCACATTTGCGCGATATCAAGCAAATGAATCCAGTTCTTTTAGGAACCTGTGACATAATGCCTAAGGTATTCCTCCAAGAGTGCATTCACCCTCTCAGTTTGGCCATCCGTCTATGGATGATTCATAGTAGAGAACTTCAGCTCAGAGCCCATAAGGCCGAAGAGCGTCACCCAAAACCGTCCCGTGAATCTCGTATCGCGATCACTTATCACATCACAGGGGAGTCCAAAGTACTTAACGACGTAGGCATGGAACAACCTTGCTGTCAAGTCAGCAGGGCAGTTCGAGGGTGCTGGTATAAACACAACATACTTGGAGAACCGGTCCACGACAACAGGGACAGAAGTTTTCCCCTCCACCAAAGGGAAACCCGAGACAGAGTCCATAGAAATCGACTCCCATGGTTTATTTGGGACAGGCGGCGGGTTGAGGAGTCCCGCCATCTTCTTCCTTTCAACTTTGTCCTATTGACATACCAAACAAGACCTTACATAGTCCCCCATCAACCTTCATCCTTGGCCAATAGAAGCTTCGTTTGATCAGCGCCAAGGTTCGTTTTGTTCCTGCATGGCCAGCCCATTTCGCATCATGGAATTCCCGTAGTAACTCTACCTGAATTCTACCAGCAGGAACCACCACGCATCTCTGCTCATCGACCAACATATCGTCGAGCAGGTGGAAATGCTTGGACTTCCCCAACACCTCATCGCAAATTTGCTGGTATGAAGGATCAGTCTTAGCCGCTTTCCGTATTCAACCCGCCAAGTCAGTTTCAGCTTGAGACACTGACTGGATCACCACAAGGCACCACCGACTCAAGGCATCAGGGACAACATTGTGCGATCCCGGTCTATGAATCCATTCAAAGTCGAATTCACCAAGAAATTCTTGCCAACAAGCCTGCTTGGGTGATAGCTTGTTCTGGGTCGTAAAATATATGGTGGCTACGTTGTCCGTTACCATGACAAACTTAGTTCCCAGCAGATAATGCCTCCAAATCGTGAGACAATGAACTACCGCCAACATCTCTTTCTCATGAGTTGAATAGCGCGTTTCAGGATCTTTTAGCTTACGACTCTCAAAACACGCGGATGTCATACCAGCAGAAATGCAGGACTTGCTCTTTGGGAATGTGGACCTAATGCCCCCAGAGTTGCCTCCGAAACTACCCCCACGACGTCCCATTGACCATCGCATCGAGCTGGTTCCTGGTGCAGTGCCCCTGCCCAGGCTCCTTATCGTATGTCGCCGATGGAGTTGAATGAATTGAGAACTCAGTTGACTGAGCTCCTGGAAACGGGGAAAATCCGTCCATCTCGAGCACCTTATGGAGCGCCAGTCCTATTCAAAGGAAAGATGATGGGTCTCTGGGGCTGTGTATTGACTATCGGGCACTGAATAAGGTGACGGTGAAGAACAAGTACCCGATTCCTCGTCAGGATGACCTGTTCGACCGTCTCTCTAAGGCCACGTTCTTCACCAAGCTAGATTTGCGCTCGAGCTACTGGCAGGTCTGGATAGCAGATGAAGATGAGGGAAAGACAACTTGTGTAACTCGTAATGGATCCTTTGAATTTTTAGTGATGCCTTTCGGGTTATGTAACGCTCCGGCGACTTTTTGTAATCTAATGAATGATGTTTTATTTGGGTATATCGATGATTTTGTGGTTGTCTATCTTGATGATATTGTTGTATATAAGAATACTCTCCATGACCACTTGCGCCATGTGAAACTGGTGTTTGATAGACTTCGTGAGCATCAACTTTATATCAAGAAAGAAAAGTGCTCCTTTGCCCAACAGAGTATCACTTTTCTCGGTCATGTTGTCTCCAAAGGGGCCATCTGCATGGACCCCTCTAAAGTTTCGACTATCCTTGATTGGCCCGCACCCAATGATGTCTCTGAGTTACGTTCTTTCCTTGGACTAGTGAACTATTATCGTCGGTTCATCAACGGATACGCTGACAAGGTGGCGCCCTTGAGTGATTTGTTGAAGAAGGAAAAATCATGGGTATGGTAGAAGAGAGCAGCAAGATGCGTTTGAACGGTTAAAGAGGGCTATCTCTTCTGAACCGGTGTTGAAGCTCCCGGAGTTTGACAAACCATTTGAGGTGCACACCGACGCCTCCGGCAGAGCGATTAGTGGGGTCTTGGTTCAAGATGGTCATCCGTGCGCGTTTGAGATTCGTAAGGTAAAAGATCCTGAAATGCGTTATTCAACTCATGAGAAAGAGATGTTGGCGGTAGTTCATTGTCTCGTGATTTGAGGCATTATCTGCTAGGAACTAAGTTGTTGTGGTAACGGGCAACGTAGCCAACACATATTTTACAACCCAGAAGAAGCTATCACCCAAGCAGGCTCGTTGGCAAGAATTTCTTGGTGAATTCGACTTTGAATGGATCCATAGACCGGGATCGCACAATGTTGTCCCTGATTTCTTGAGTCAGCGGTGCCTTACGGTGATCCAGTCAGTGTCTCGAGATGAAACTGACTTGGCGGGGTCGAATCTGGGGAAGCGGCTAAGACTGATCCTTCATACCAGCAAATCTGTGATGAGGTGCGGTTGGGGAAGTTCAAGCGTTTCCACCTGCTCGACGATATGTTGGTTGATGAGCAAAGATGCGTGGTGGTCCCTGCTGGTAGGAATCCGCGTAGAGTTACTGCGGGAATTCCATGATGTGAAATGGGCTGGCCATGCAGGAACAAAACGAACCTTGGCGCTGATCAAACGAAGCTTCTATTGGCCAAGGATGAAGGTTGATGTGGAGGACTATGTAAGGTCTTGTTTGGTATGTCAACAGGACAAAGTTGAAAAGGAAGAAGATGGCAGGACTCTCAACCCGCTGCCTGTCCCAAATAAACCATGGGAGTCGATTTCTATGGACTTTGTCTCGGGTTTCCCTTCGTGGAGGGGAAAAATTCTACCCCTGTTGTCATGGACCGGTTCTCCAAGTATGTTGTGTTTATACCAGCACCCTCGAACTGCCCTCCTGACTTGACAGCAAGGTTGTTCCATGCCTACGACCTTAAGTACTTTGGACTCCCCCGTGATGTGATAAGTGATCGCAATACGAGATTCACGGGACGGTTTTGGGTGACGCTCTTCGGCCTTAGGGGCTCTGAGTTGAAGTTCTCTACTGCGAATCATCCACAGACGGATGGCCAAACTGAGAGGGTGAATGCACTCTTGGGAATACCTTAGGCATTATGTCACAGGTTCCCAAAGAACTGGATTCATTTGCTTGATACCGCGCAAATGGCTATAACCTGCACAAAAGTTCGGCTACTAAGCGAAGCCCTTTGAGTTGGTCATGAGTTGGCAGCCCTTGACCCGGCCGAAGTTGCGAAGCAGGCGGCCACAGTGAATGTTCCGCGTGGTCTATCGGTTGTACACGATCGTCAAGCGATGTTGAAGGCGGCAAGAGAAAGCTTGGATGCTAGCTAGTAGGAACCGAAGAAGAGGTTCGCGGACCCAAAAGCGGCGTTCCCTCGAGTTCAAAGTGGTGACAAAGTGATAATGAAAATGACGCCTCAGATTCTAAAGCAGATCAAGCGTCCATAGACATAGGGGTTGGTCTAGCGCTTTGATGGACCATTCGAGGTGATACGCCGAGTGGGGTAACTTTGCCTACCGGTTAGAAACTCCCCGAAAGACTGAAAGCTCACTGACTTTCCATGTGAGTTACCTGAAGCCATTCGTGGCGGATGTCGAAAAGGTTCATGTGTGAAAGAGCTAGTAGAACCCCGCCTGCTGTGGGTGATGGAATACACGAAGGACGTAGATGAAATCCTTGATCATGGATGCGGGGATGGAGATTGAATCGTTCGACAGAGTTCCCTGGTCCATTGGAAGGGCGAAGCTAGGGAATATGCAACTTGGGAAAAGCAAAAAGATTGTGGCAATTTCAGGATAAGATAAAAATGTACCTAGATGGCTTTACTGGGGACGGCAAAGGAATAGGCGGGGTGGTTTTTCATGCCCCATTTTTTTAATGTAGCTTGAGTTGGGGTTCATTTGTACTAGATGTAAGGATACCGAATGTAATCAAGTTACTTAATGAATAAAATAAGTAGCCACATTCTATTCAGTTGTCCCAATGTTGCAATGACTTCAGTCACCTGTGTATTACGCCTTTGAGTTCTCTTGCAGGTATGCTGAGGACGAGATGCCCTTGTTGGACGAAGCTTTTCAGCAAAGACCTAGACCCGGGCCGTAAGGCTTGGGGCTAGTAGCACTTGTCAATAGCCTGTGGCGTTAACGACGGAGATTACGATCATGAGGTGGAGCTGACAAGATGCATGGCACCTTGTTGGCACCCTGTCCCTTATACTTATGGTGCGATGGGCGACGCGCCAGTGAGACCCGATATAGGGTTAAGACAGGGACGGTTTAGATTAGGGAGGAGATGAGTGTTCAACGTTGCCCACGTTGGAATGCTCCACCGACGGTCCGGGGTTCCCCCTTTGTGGTAGGCTTTGGGTCAGCTCACTCCTTGGAGTTTGAGTTACCATGGATCCAGCTTGGTGTTGGATTCTATTGTTGGATAGCTGCTTGGGAGTTGATGCCTCTGGACCTGGGCCTGGATCCTAGGGACGGTGTTGATTAAACAATCGGGACCCAGCCCCACTAGTCCCGAAGTCTAGTGTCGGGATAGGTGAGTCAGTGTTGAGAGCTCGTCGTTGGGTGGTTAAAGTCCACTCCTAGTCCCTGTCTGGCTATGGTGGTGGCTGTCTTGAGACAAAAGCCTTGCCCTGCCCGGGATAGGCATGCATAAGGCTGGTCGGGCCTTGTGCCCGACGCTGATGATGTTAACCTTGTCAGTTTGCATGCACGTTTGCTTGTATTCTTGTGAATGCTTGTTTGTGTGCTTACGTGCTTGTGTGATCAGTGGAATGTTTGTCTTGTGATGTCTTGTCGAGAGAAAATTTTCCATACGTTCCATGTTCGCCGGTTAAGGTTGCAAATATACCATGAGTGAAGAGAGAAAATAGAAACGTGGAGCACGTATTTCCATGTTCAGCGGTTAAGATTGTGTAATTACCTTTAGTGATGAGAATGAAACATTGCGCAGAGCATGTATGTCCCATATTCGCCGATTGGGGATGCAAAATTACCTTTAGTGAAGAAAGAAAACAGGGCGCAGAGCCTCTATATTCCATGTTCACCAGTTAGGGTTGCAATTACCTTCAATTAATAGTATTAAACACTACACGGAGTTGCGGAAAAATAAAATACTGTAAAAGTTGTGTGGTGATTTGATCACGAACACTAGGGTTTGGCGGCAGTTAAAAAGAAAATGAAAAACGGTTAAAAAGAAAAATTGTTTGCGAATGTAAATACTCCCTCCGTCCTAAATTGACTGTCTTGTTTACTTTATGACACGTTTTTCCACTTTAATAGTAAGCATATAAGATAAAATAATTTTATAAACTAAATTTTGTAATATATATAGTTGTAAGGAATCATATGCAAAACTTAAAATTTTAAAATTATTTTATCTTATATGTTAAATATTTAAGTCAAACGACATGTCCAAATAGTAAACAGGACAGTCAATTCAGGACAGAGAAAGTAGTATTTTTTTACTTTTGTTTTTATACTTATGTGATGTTGGAAAGGGGCATCAGCGACCACGGACAGGCATCAGCGACCACGGACAGGTACCTGACATATTAAGTACAAAAAACACAAACACAAATAACTAATTAGCTATGAAAGAAAGGCTACAAAGGCAAAGAAGATTGTAAGATTTAGAGTTTTTTTTTTTACTTCTACCTAACTCATAATTCAAAGATTGTCACTAATTGGATTGAAGGGTCTTTACAGCTCCTCATTCGGTTGTGGTGAGGGCAGAAGCTATCTCCCAAGCTCCTGGTAGACTTTCTGGTGGCTCCTCCTTATTCAGGCAGCATAGTGCTTGGCAATTTTCGAGGGATGCGGTTCCTATAAGGATAAAGTCCTTTCTTCGACTTTTTTTAGAGATTTTGTGCAGTAAAAGAAAATTTTTATGGCAACCTTTTTGAAGATTATTTTAGCCCTTTGATCTTTCATTTATGTTTTGGGAATGGTTTCTTTTATGAGAAAAAGTCAGTAAAAGTCATAAAGTCTCATTTTTTCTTGTTTGTTAAGTAAGGAAAAGATTAAATTAGGAACATGGATGTGGGAATATGTTAATATCATATTTTCCTTTAGGTCGGGTAAGATAGAAGTGAAAAGGAGTTCTTTGTAAGGAAATAATACTTCGGGGACAAAAAGAGATATAAAAACCGTTTCAAATGAATTTTTAAATTACAGTTGCAGATTCTGAATCTTTTATTAGTTGTCATGGTGAACAGATTGAAATATTTTGTATTTCCGCAGCAAATTCATGTAGTGTCATGTGTTAATCAAGTTGAGAAATTGGGTGTTACACTCTTTGTCACCAATAACCTAAGAACATACCAAGATAACCTATAAATCTCTTTGAAAAATTCCATAGAAAACTAAAAAACACTTGTCTTGTACATGTTTAAGGCCTCCTATGCATAGTCCAGAATAGTGGATCATAAGTCTGAGATCCCGGACAGACTACCATGATATAAAATGATAAAAAGAATTACAAACTAAGGCTCAATAAGACTATTTTGAGCAAGTTTACACAATACTTGTTGGTTACTACTTTTAAGAAATCTAGGAATTTAAAGCTTGATATCGACATAGTAAGGAAACTACAAGTATGTATGGATAAGGCTTGTTTGCTGAATATAAAGCAATTACGGGCAAACCAAATGCGGTAGATGCAACAATCCATCACCGCGACTCTAACTGAAAATAATTCTTTTTCAGTTTGACTTCTGTAAAGAGCTTCATGCAATTCTCAAAATCATGCGGAACTTTAAGATCCCACCTATTTATCACAGCATCAAGAATATCAGTAGAATCTGTTTTTTACCATATGCCTAAAGAGACAAACAGACCCATTGTGTAAATAGCCCAATCTAGCTTAAATCCAGCCCAGTCGTATTTCTTTAAGTATTGTCCTAGTCTATTACACAGTCCAGTCTGTACATACTATATATAGACACTTGTAACCCTACATTAAATGACATAGAGAATATTCAATCATTCCCAAAATAACTATCTCAGAATGGTATCAGATGCTCAGGCGGTGGCTTCTCCTTCTTGCTGATCGAGACCGCATCCATGGTTGCCACTACAATGGTGATGTCCACCTCCTCCTCCCTTGATGCGATTTTGTCAGGTTCCTCTTCATCTTCTTCGTCTACCTCTATCTCACTCCCGTCCTTATCTCTACATCCTTCCATTTCCACAAGCTCACCACGGAAAATTATCCTTCTTGGAAACGGCAATTAGAAACGTACCTTAAGGGCCACGGCCTCTTTGGCTGGATAGATGGATCCACTCTCTGTCCCAACAAACTTGTCGATGGCCTCCCAAACCCTGAATATACCAAATGGCAGCAATATGATCAATTAATCCTTTCAGTAATCACATCAGCTCTATCAGAATCTTTACTTGGGCAAGTATATGACAGTGAAACTGCTGCTACTCTATGGAAGTCTCTAAAAGATATGCATGTTGCTCAATCTAGTGCTCGCATTATGCAAATCAGATGTCAAATGATTAATCACAAAAAGGGGGTGACACTATTGCTGAATACTATACTAAACTTAGAAATTTTGCTAGCTCTCTTGCTTCTGCAGGTTCTCCCATTACTGATGCAGATCAGGTTGCTCATATACTTACTAGCTTAGGGCCAGAATATGACTCTGTGGTGACCAATATCTCCATAAGCACCAGCACTCCCTCTCCTCAACAAGTTTACAATCATCTGCTAGTCTATGAGGCCAAACTTAATCATCAAAATGCTTTAGTTCTTGCTCAGTCTCAGATCTCCCTCAACACCTCCTCCACCATTGAGGCCAACTACTCTCAAAATTCTTCTAGAGGCAGAGGCAGCTCTAGAGGCAGAGGTAAACAGATCCTCTCGCAACTTTCAGACTAATAGAGGAGGTTTTAATAGTTCAAGGGAGGGCAGACAACAGTACAATACATTTTCTCGCAAACCTGATACTAGAACCCCTTGTCAAGTGTGTGACAAACATAGACACACTGCTCTTGAGTGTTGGCACCACTTTGATTATGCTTATCAAGCCCCCTACCCACATAATTACAATGTCAATTTAGCCCCCCACACCCACTGTTACCTATGATCCTGTGTGGTACCCTAACAGTGGTGCTACTCACCACTTTACCAATGATTTTGGGCAACTGAGCATTGACTCTAAACCTTACTCTGGCTCTGAGGCTGTTCAATTGGGAAATGGCAGTACTATCTCTATCACTCATCAGGGAACTGGTCTCTTACCTACTCTCTCCAGTGCATTACCTATTTATATCTCCTGCATGTTCCTAATATAAGCAAAAACTTACTGTCTGTCAGTCAGTTTTGTAGAGACAATAATACAGTGTTTGAATTTTATGCCTCTCACTTTTTATTGAAGGATCTGGCTACGGGGAGAATTATTCTCAGAGGGGGCATTAAGGATGGTCTCTACCATTAAGTAAGTCACTACACTACTCACACTCACCATCACCCTCAAGCTCTTCTCAGTTTCAAGACTACTCTAGAAATCTGGCACTATAGATTAGGTCATCCTTCTCACGGGATTACCAATTTCATGATACAGAACTTTGCTTTACCTATTACAAGAAAATGTTAAGTTTTAAACATTGTGTTGGCTGCACTTTAGGCAAGCATCATGCTCTCCCCTCTCCTGCTACAGGGACTGTATCTAAGAAACCCTTTGAACTTATCTTTATGGATGTTTGGGGCCCTACTTCTATTTTGGTAGTGGATGGATCTAGATTCTACCTTTATATTGTTGATGATTATAGCAAGTTTATTTGGTTGTTTACTCTACCTGTTAAATCTGCTGTCATCTCTGTTATCACTGATTTTTAAAAGTTTTTCACACTCAGTTTGGAACTAAAGTTTGTGCAATGCAATTTGATGGGGGTGGTGAGTTCATGACTGTTAGCCCACTCCTCTATGCCCTTAAAATTTTGCGACAAGGCCTTTCACACTGCTACCTACCTGCACCTCCAATCAACAGAACAGTTACACCTCTATTGGCAAACAAAACTCCCTTTGAATGCCTCTACAACATGACACCTGACTTCTCATACCTTAAAACTTTTGGCTACTGCTGTTGGCCAAATCTAAGGCCCTGCAACCAACACAAACTATCCTATCGATCCACTAAGTGTGTTTTCATTGGTTATGCACCACATTACATTAGAGGCTACCTATGTTTATTGTAACACCCAAAGCCACCGCTAATCCTTCCATTATCCTCTAATCATTCCCATAATTACCTTACTCGCAGCGGAATACTACTTACTTACTCCCGGCGGGTGATACAACGCCGTTAACCTTCCAAGGTTAACAAGGCTACTACTATTACCGTTTCGGTCTGACGATTAGAATCAACCAAATACATACTACTTACTTTACAATACCAAATACTTAACTTACATTTGATTACCGAGTATACTGAATATATGAATTACATTCCAAGACTACTTCCCAAAAATGAGAGTTTATACATCCTCTCCTTACTATCCAATTAAGAATTCAATATCCAAAAAGGTGTACCACATGGTACACCGGCTACTCAAAATGGCCTAGCCGTGTACAACTCGGTACACTACTCCAATCCTACTACTACATCAAAAAGATTCGCATCCTGTCCTTACCCTACCGTCACGCCTCGCGGGTACCTGTGGAGTAAAAACATTCCCCCTAGGGGGTCAGCTTACGCTGCATATTGATAAGCCTCAGACTTATCATGTTTTAGTATACTTAATTATAAGATTATTAGCCAAATTAAGGTTAGAATAATTAATATTTATGCTATATTATGTATTAAGTCTATTATTTGTTCAGATTGATGTTTTTATATGTTTTTCCATACAAGGAGACATTTCTAACCACAATGCCGGACATAAGGCCGGATCATACCTGCACGGCACAAGCATGGAGCAGAAAAGCACTCTATGCCGGGTACGTTGCCGGGTATATCCAATCCGGCATACATGAGAAAAGTCGCCTCGATTGACCAGACGATGGCAGTTAATGACCGTTGCCAAACCAACCTATGCCGGGTATGGTGCCGGACATATCCTGTCCGGCACAGGTACCTCTTCGCGCAGATTTGGCGGTTTCGACCCGTTAGCAGTTGGGCACGTGGTTATTATATGCCGGATTCAATTTGCACGGCATTACATCCGGCACGAGAAGAATGTGATGCCTATAAATAGGACGAGGGGCTACACTTTTCAAACACCTTCAACATCATATTACACTCCATTCATTACTCCATTTCCGCCTCATTCCAAGGTGTTGGTGTCCAAGGAAGTTCTATGCAACTTTCCTTCCACGCGAAGAGAAGAATCCATGGCGGGTTAAGGCTAAATCCAATCTTCTTATCTCCTGTGTATTCTCTCTCTTGATTTGTGTGGATGGTGGAGTAGGAATTCCTTGTTAGTTCTTGGTTAGGAATGAAACTCTCTTTGTAAAACAATGTGTTCTTCTTAATATAATTTTCAAGTTTATTAAGAGTAAGGTTCTTAATGAAGGAGAATTGGTTGATCTCTTTTTCTCTTCATGCAATTTTTACTTGTGGAGGATTAATCCCAAGTAGAATAGGTTAGACTCTCTTAATGATCTTCCTACTTCCTTCTTGAGAATTAAGAGTTAGTAGTAAGAGTGAGAATTAACCCACATTTCCCATTACTTTGTTCATTTCGTGGCATGATATATGCTCGGATTGTTAATAGGTAGTGAGTCTTCTGTTTTCTTCTCGGAAACTGGAAAAAGAATATGCATTATGACTATGTCGGATGCACTGCCGGGTGACCAATGTCCGGCATATTCAATGTCTTTGAATATGCCGTACAAGTGGTATCCGGCAGGACACCCGGCGTGTTCAGTTGTTGGTTAATTCGAAGGCTTGTGTTTATGTTTCGAGTTCATATTGATACTTAGATGGTTTTACACCCTGAATCAAGAATAATTTCCTTGTAAATACCACTTAGTGTAGTTAGTTTTAATTATGGTTAGAAAATATTTCAATTTCCCCCCTTGTCTTAGAATAGGTTATTACCGGATTAGGACTAGTTTCTATAAGTCCCTTGGGTTCGATACTCTCGGTCGTAATATATTTACACTATACTCCGACCGGGTTTTATTTTGCTACCCGTAGTAGAGTTGTAGGTTTAGTTATTTATTTATTCTTTTGTATATAGTTTATCCTAACAATTTTTCTATTAGCAAATTGGCGCCGTTGCCGGGGACTTGGAATTAGTCCAAGTCCTAAAATTGGTAATCGCCCTATTCTTTACTCCTTCTTTTCTTATTCTTTATTCTTTAAATTAATACGTTCATTTTTTTTTTACTAATTGTGTATGCCGGATACAAGGCCGGGCATTGTAAGCCCGGCAATTGCAGAAAATATAAATGCCGGATGTCAATGAGCCGGCACCCTATCCGGCATGTTCAATTTCATTTTCTTTCTTCTTTTTATTTTATTTCTGTAAAATATTAGATTTTCACTTAATGCATCTTTATTCCTTTATTATTTATTCTGCTAATTGTTTTATAGATATTTGATTCATTAATTTTATTCAATTGATTAACTTAATCCATCGTTTATTTGAGTATGCGTATGCCGTGAACAATGCCGGTTCATGTAATCCGGCCTACTTAAAACTCATATGCCGGATCATTGTTAGGCGGCATCATATCCGGCAATGAGCAAATTCAGGAAGAAGCACCCCATGGAGACATGCCGTGCGCATGGCCGGGTAATACTTACCCGGCATGGTAAAAAAACAACGCTGCCGGATATCCGCAACCCGGCATGTAACCCGGCATGTCGCGGTTTCTGAAAAAAAACATCGGGTAAAGGTTTACCGTCCCCCCCACTTTTTACCCTACTCAAGCGCCGCACCCACAGAGCTTCCACCACAGGCGACGACAACAAACTCCACAAACACTCATTCGCATTCCATTAGCACCACCAACCACCGTGGGCAGCTCATTCTGCCATTTCACCAGTCTCAAATCGAAAACAGGTTTCCTCGTCGTTATTGCTGATTCAAATTCGACTTATTATTGTTAGTTCAATATGTCGTTTTTGTTAGATTCGTAGGTTAAGTATACTTATTTAGGAACTTTCGAACCTGTCTTAAGTGATTTCTGGAGTTTGTGTGCGATTCTGTACATTTTTCTGGAGTTCTGGTTTCGACCTTGAATGTGCCGGATGGGCTCTGTCCGGCAACAAGTCCGGCTTGCTTTAATTTGAATATGCCGGGTGGATTCCATCCGGCATCCCACCCGGCACACTTTCTGATTGCTTCTTCTTTCTTGCCTGTTGTGAATCTAGTCTTTTTGAATTAATGCCTATGGTAATATTTTGTTATGAAGTAGTCAAATAGGTTTCTGATTTACAGGCATATGGGCGCATCGTGTCCCTCTACAGGATATTCGAGTTTTAATTTCTGTAAAACTAACATTGATGAACTATTGTCTGGTATTTTCCTCTGCTCTTTACTTATAGATGACTCGCAGAAGAGCCACTACCCCTCCACGCGTTTCTGGTTTTGACTCAGAGGAGGATGAGCTGTTAGACCAGGCTGAGGCAGCCTTCGCTGATGCCACTACAGAGGAGGAGGAGGAGGCTCCTCCTGCACTTGCGCTACCCCTCGTCGATCCACCAGACGGGCAGGCAAGGAGCTAGCTTCCAGCAGTGCCGCGCCGCCTCCAGCCAAGAAGACAAGGGCTGGCAAGAGGAAGAAAGGACTTCTCCAGAGACTCAGAGCGCCCTGGTTCCACTTCTTCTGCTCCAGAGCATGATGATTTTGGTACACCTATCCCTCTCCCTCCTCGCATTCCTGATGTACCTACTTTTGATGAGGAAAGATTTGTAAATCCTTCTGCTGCTCAGTACTTTCATCAGTCCAAGATGAAAGGTAAGTGGGTACGGGAGAGGCGAGTGCATCCCGAGGTCTGCATACTATCTACGATTTCAGAGCTCTTCGAGCGACATGGTTGGTTGGGGATCCTAGACATTGGCCATGGACACTTCTACCCCCCGGTTGGTGCGTGAGTTTTACGCCAACTCCGAGTACCGTGGGGTCCCCCGACGTCAGGAATTCTGATACGCTCTTTTGTCTCTACACGTTGTATCATCATTACGCCAGAGAGCATTGCACAGATCTTGGGCATCGACACTGACCCTCGACAGCGATCCTTCAGTCGACAGACTCTCGCAGATGCTCATGCGCTATCCTATCTCGCGCTCGGTTCGGATCACGCACTCGCTACATGCACTAGCAGAAAAATGATTAAAAACTACTACTAATAAACGACGGTTTATTTAAAAACCGTATCTTATGCATGGAGGAGCGCGCGCACGGGTGTAGATTACTAGTTATAAACGACGGTTTGTGTAACCCGTCGTTTAACATGGCTTGATTACGCGCCGCCACTAACCTTAAACTACGGTTAACGTTAAACCGTCGCTTTTCATGCTTATTATAAACAACGGTTACAAATAACCGTCGTTTTTATTCTATTTGGATGATCGTACGGTGTTCTTAAACGACACGTTACTTTGACCCCGCCTCTTAAACCCTAATAATTCCTATTCATCACCCGCGCGCCATATTTCTTTCTTCTTCCTCATTCTGAATTAAGCCCCCGAAAGCCTCGTTCTCTCTCGATCAACCGTTGTCCCCGTCTAAATTTTGTTGTCGTCGTTCTTCCTCCATTGTCGCCACCGTATCTCAGTCGTCGTCAGTCATCCACCACGCACAATATATATTCTTTCTTCTGGTAATCGTCGCGTAATTAGCTAGGCTAGCCGTCTGTTTCCACCACCACCCGGCGCGAGAGATCGTCGCGCGACCTGCATGTGGGCTTGCTAGCTTCTTCTCGTCATCCATCCACCACCGCACCAGCTTGTTGCTTCTGCTCGTCGACCGCGCAAGGCTCTACTACCGTCGTCTGTCTCCTCCACCGCGGCACGCGATCATCGACACGCCAGTTCTGGTAATATATTCTCAGCTTATAATCTACGATCTTTTCCCCTTGTGAAATTAAGCTAGGCTGTTAATTTGTATTGACAATGGAACTGATCTATAGCGTGAATTAATCGGTTCTGTACGATGAATTATGTCAATTCTGTCTTAATAATGCTGTGCCCTGTTTTTCTGATGAATTAATCGGGATGTGATATAGTATATACTTATTTTTCAGTAGTATGTACTAGCTAGGTAATCGGTTCTGTACCGATTGATCCTTTATCCCTGTACCGATACTACAGATTACTGGAATAAATAAATGTAGGTTAGGAGTTAGGACCATCGATTGATTTGTCTAGCGCGATGAAGAGATTATGAACTTGTTTACAATAAGTCATAATGCAACCAGCTAAGAAACAGCAAATACCATATAGTGAAAAGCAGGTTCGTGGCACATAAAGCATAGATTTAAAATGCTTAACATAAGATATTACAAAATTAACCCACCTTTCTACCTAATCCCATTACCGCCCCAAACTCCTCCCGCCACTCTCTTTCACCATCTCTTGAACAAAAATTTTCCTCTGCTTTCACACTTCCCTTACGACGGTTTACTATTCTCTTCTGGATGTGCCTCTCAAAATTCAGACCTGATAGATACACAGATAGACTCTTTTTACTGTTGGTGCCCACGACTCTTCTTGCTGCTGCGCCTCTCAGATTGATACTTTCTCTTGAGTTGTACTTTCTCTTGAATTAACATCAGAACAGAGAACATACATACTTACCATTCTTCATTTTCTCCTCTTATGAACTGCTCTGCAATAGTGGATCACCAAGCTGCTGGAGCACATATAGACTTTACACTCCCTCCATTCTTCTTCAATATGCGTCTCTGATGTGATAAAAAAAAAATATTTTCAGACTGCTTCCTCGCCCAGATTTGCATAACAGGCTGAAGGCATACATACTTTCACGCTCTCCAATCTCTTCTTCCATCTCCAATTCAGCTGAGGAAATTACTGAACTATTGCATCTTGTGGATGAGCTACAACATTGATAAATCACAGCACATAAACAGTCCATTCTAGGACCATAATATAGCCAAACATATCTTACTCTTCCGTGTGATTGATCCTTCTGTTTCAAGAACCAGTGAATTGAATCACACACCAGATTGTCTCTAGAACAGGGGATATACTCTGAACTCGTCTTCACCCCAGGCATTTATAGACTAGACATTGTGGATAGCTTCTGTTATATTTGCTGAAAATGTATTACACTCCTTCAATCTGTCCTTGTGTCTATACTCCTCTGCTGAGATAAAACACTAAAGATCTGCCTCTAACAATACAACTGTGCATACCTCTCCATTTCCTTCTGGTAAACGAATCTTTGAAGTGATAAACCACCACTATAACTTCTGCAGACTCACACACCTGATAGAAACAGAAGCATAAAACTCTTCATTCCACTACTGGTGGTACACTTGAACCCACTTTTTCTCCTCTGACTATTGTAACAATAGAAGTTCTGGGTTCTTCTACCCCAAACCGGCGTTTCAAATCCTTCATTTCTTTTCTGTAATGATTCCTCTACAACAAAAGAACAGAATCTGTAGGTTGCTGCATCTGGTATATCAGTTCGGAGAAGGGACTAAAATATTCATCTCTGAAATGTTCTATATTTGAACTTAACCCTTCCCTTGCTGTTCTAAAATAAAAACAGTTTGCCTTTGCAAGAGACAAGCACGTACTCCTGCTGTGCAGCATTCGAATAATATACATGGCATCTTATGCTCACAAGCAATAACCAGCAATGAACAGAATCCAAAAAAAAAAGAGGTTGTAGTTATAGTGCACCATGAACGCTTCTTAGAAGTGGTGAAGTTCTCTTCTTTCAAGCTGCTGCATTATTCTGCTTTTCCATCTTAACCACACCTGAATAAATTGGTTCATGATGATGGTGAATGTGGGTCGATTAACACAGATCAAGAGTGGGTTGTTAAAGAACAAAAAAAAATCATCACGATAGTGCTGAAGCTTGTGTTCTGTAACAGAACAATAATCCCACAATTTCTACCACACAAAAAGCACTGGAGTATTGCACCTCTCGCGCCAGATTTCACGGGAGCTGAAAACAGCTTTGTTTCCTTTTCATTTTGTGCTATCTCCTGTTGATGAGCAAGGGAGTATATGCTCTCCACTCACCTTATTTTCAGCTTCTCTCTTCTCTTGTTGATGAAATTTCTAAAGCAAACAAAACACTGGCTGCTGCAATATAACATAACAGGTTACGTATCAATTGAACAAGTTTTAGTTTAATTGAACAAATTGTGGATCAATTGATCAGAATATGATTGGTTGATAAAGTTTAAGCTGCTGTCTCGTCTTCTTTTGTTTTATTTATAAACCTGGTTTAGTTGAGAATAATGTGGTTGCTTGTTTTTTTTTTAAAAAAAATGAACAACAGAATTTGAATTACTAATTACCGATATATGACACATTCAGCAGCATAATACTTACAGGAACTAGCAAGCAGAACAATACTTACAGTAAAAACTGATATAAACATTGAAAAAGAATTACACAATCAGCAGCAGAACAATACTTACAATAAAAACAGATATAAACATTGAAAAAGAAGTAAACATTTAGCAGCAGAACAATACATACAATAACAACTGAAATAAACATTGTAAAAGAAACTATCAAAAAATAAACATTGAAAAAGAACTACACATTCAGCAGTAGAATACATTCAACAGAAGATCAACAACAGTAGAATACTTACCAATCAACAGCATAATACTTACAGGAACTAGCAAGCAGAACAATACTTACAGTAAAAACTTATATAAACATTGAAAAAGAATTACACAATCAGTAGCAGAACAATACTTACAATAAAAACAGATATAAACATTGAAAAAGAAGTAAACATTCAGCAGCAGAACAATACATACAATAACAACTGAAATAAACATTGAAAAAGAAACTATCAAAAAATAACATTGAAAAAGAAGTACACATTCAGCAGTAGAATACATTCAACAGAAGATCAACATCAGTAGAATACTTACCAATCAACAGCAAAAAATATTATACATACAGTAGCGGAATACTAACACATTCAGCAGCATAATACATTGAAAAAGAAGGACATTTAACTGATATAAACATCCATTGACAACAGTAAAAACTGCACTTAGCTATTGCAATGATACATTAAAGAGTACAACTGCACACATATCATAAAGCATACATACACATTCAGCAGCAGAATACTTATAACCGCAGCAGCAGAATACTTGTAATTGATATAAACATCCATGACCGATCTATTGCTCCAACAACACCAAGGAAACATACAGCAGCAACATACATACACATTCATATGTAGAAGAATACTTACAACAGCACTCACAAAATACAGTAGCAACATACATACACATTCACATTCACATGTCCACTAGATTACATTACAAACCCCCCCCCCCCCCAAAAATAATACACTTGAATTCCCACAGAACACTCACAAAATACGCCATGAACTGTTTCAGTAGGTTTTAAATATTTATTATGTTTGTGAGTTTCTCTTCTGCTTGAACCCTTGGATTAACTCTAGTTATTTTAATCAGACCTAAGGTGGCAAGGCTCTGCTCGTCGTCTCCACCACCGCTGGATGCAATCACCTGCTAGCTTCCTTCTTCTCGAAGGCGCTAGCTTGAACTGGTAATATTCTCAACTTATCTTCTCCGATCATCAGCATATAATGTTGCTTCTAAATTGCGTTTTTATGGTCGGTTTCAACCAATGCATTACTACTGATTATATATTATATCTGTTGAGGCAGCTTTTCTTCCCTTACAACATAGGTAGCTATGTCATCATTTTTTTGCTGCTGTCAAAATTTGATTAGACCACATCTTTGCTTCAGTTCTTGTTTATTTCTCTATTTCTTCAACATCAAATACTGCTTGCGATTAGGATATACATGTTTTGCACTCAGATCATTCTTTACTTGAATTTGCCCCTGTACAGTGACACTATCCCTGGGCTGCTGCATCTCACACACCAATTGATTACGGGCTGATCCCGTAACCGGTAATACACTTGAATTTACACCTCTACAGTGATGTTAAATATTGTTATTTTCTTTAGTATTACGATATACATGCTCTGCGCTCTCATCATTTGCCACTTGAATTTACACCTCTACAGTGAAAAAAGTCACTATCCCTGGGCTGCTGCATCTCACACACCAATTTGATTACGGGCTGATCCCGTAACCGGTAATACACTTGAATTTACACCTCTACAGTGATGTTAAATATTGTTATTTTCTTTAGTATTAGGATGTACATGCTCTGTGTTCTCATCATTCTCTACTTGAATTTGCACCTCTACAGTGAAAAGTCACTGAGCTAGTTGCTGCATCTCACACACCAATTTTGATTACGGGCTGATTATGGAACTGGTATACACTTGAACTTACTGTGTTTAAATATTGTTATTGTCTTTAGTATTAGGATATACATGTTGTGCGTTGTCATCATTTTCTACTTGAATTTGGCCTTGTACAGTGAAAAGTCACTGGCTGCTACATCTCATACACACCAAATTGATTAAGGGCTGAAAACAGATCATCTTGGAACCGGTAATACACTCGAACTTACTGATTTTAAATATTGTTATATTATTTGGTATTAGGATATACAACTAGTAGTATATGCATATATAGGTATATATTAGGAAAAATAGATGGAAATATATAGTAATAATGAATCATCTACACCACGTTGAGATTCTTGGATAAAACATCACTTAAACCTTCTGTATGTCGTTTTAATATACACCACCGCAACACAAGACTTACTCTCTCTCAAATTGAAAATTCACCCAATCAGCAACAAATTGACCCTGACCAAACTGAACCATATCGTTGTTAAGCCGAGAATAAACCACAATATTACACAACCATCCAAACCACAGTCAACCGAACCGAAGTAAGGTATGTGTAGGTTACTAATGTGTAACAATATTGTAGGAGGAAGAAGATGACAAATTCATGGATGTATAGTGGGAAATTGGACAATAAATTTCTCGAAGGAGTCGACAAATTTTGCAATGTCCTGGTGAATAATTTGACTCCTGCCAATAAGGGGTACATATTTTGTCCTTGTGTGGACTGCAAAAACTATTTGAAGTATCGAGAGATAGAAAAAATAAAAGAACATCTGATTCGCCGTGGTTTTACGAAAGACTATGAAGCTATAGTCCGGTGGCATGGTGAGAGTGCAGTAAATGTCATGTGTAATGAACAAGACTATCGTGAAGACAACCAAACAACTGTGGTCGATGAGCACAACACAGAAGACAATGAACCAGATTTCGATGACATTGCTGCAATGTTGGAAGATGTTGAACAAGAGTTTTACAACAGGCCAGACACCTATGAGACTTTGTTGGATTCATCCAAAACACCATTGTATCCGGGGTGTGATCCTACAAAGTTGAGTAAATTGAGTGCTGTCTTGAATCTCTTCAATTTAAAATCAAAACATGGTTGGAGCGATGTGAGTTTCACTGCTCTTTTACAGCTGATGAAGAACGTGCTACTACCTGCGGATAATGTTTTACCAACGTCGACTTACGAAGCAAAAAAGTTGATGTGTCCAATGGGTATGGGGTACAAAAAGATCCACGCTTGTCCATCTGGTTGCATTTTGTACCGGAAAGATTATGAGTTTGCTGATAGCTGCCCAGAATGTGGAGAATCTCGTTATACGAAGAAAAAACAAAATGAATCTGGTGGTCGTAAAGAGAAATCCCCTGCTAAGGTATTATGGTACCTACCCATCATTCCACGATTCAAGCGTCTATTTGCAAATGAAAAAGATGCGGAGAATCTAATGTGGCATTCAACTCATAGAAATAAAGATGGAAAATTGAGACATCCGGCTGATGCATCACAGTGGAAAAACATTGACAAAACATTTCCCCACTTTGGTAGCGAGCCAAGAAATCTGAGACTTGGTCTATGCACTGATGGGATGAACCCTTTCGGTACATTGAGTAGTATACATAGCACGTGGCCGGTATTATTAGTGATCTATAATCTACCACCATGGTTATGTATGAAACCCAGACACATTTTGCTGTCACTGTTAATATCTGGTCCAAAACAGCCGGGGAACAAAATAGATGTTTTTCTACAACCATTAATAGAGGACCTACAACTTATGTGGAAAGAAGGGGTAATGGTGTATGACTCGTTCAGTAAGGAAAATTTTCTCTTGCACGCTATGTTATATTGCACCGTCAATGACTTTCCTGCTTATGGTAATCTTTCTGGTTATACAAACAAAGGTGCATGTGCATGTCCAATATGTGGCGAGCGTACATCCAATATCCGTTTGAAACATAGTGGTAAAAATGTTTATATGGGACATCGACAGATGCTTCCAAAGAGTCACAAATATCGTAAGATGTCGATTGAATTTGATGGAAAGACTGATCACAGTGTAGCTCGTCCACCTTTATCAGGATTAGAGGTGTATGGAAAGGTGCAACATATTGTCAACAACTTCGGTCCACCGACAAGGAACACCGAGAAAAGTGTATGGAAAAAAAAGTCAATCTTTGGGAACTTGAGTATTGGCAACATTTAGATGTCAGACATTGTATTGATGCAATGCATGTCGAAAAAAATGTCGGAGAAAGCGTTACTTCAACCCTGTTGAACATAAAGGGCAAAACAAAAGATCATTTAAATGGGAGGAAAGATTTGATTGAGTTAGGGATAAGGCAAGATCTTTGGCCGCAAGAACGTGGAAAACGCACATTCTTGCCCCCTGCATGTCACACATTATCAAAACAAGAGAAACATAGTTTGTGCAGTATACTTCACAACATCAAGGTGCCATCAGGGTATTCATCTAACATAAGAAATCTTGTGTCGATGTCTGATCTGAAATTAGTTGGAATGAAATCCCATGATTATCATGTGTTGATGCAAGACTTTTTACCCGTTGCAATTCGTGCCATTCTACCTGATGCGGTAAGGAATACAATTACAAACCTTTGTGTGTTTCTCAAAGCAGTTTCTGCTAAAGTTCACGATGTGGATAATCTTGAAAAGTTACAGGCCGATCTTATTGTCACAATGTGTCAGTTGGAGATGTATTTTCCTCCTTCATTCTTCGACATCATGGTACATTTATTGGTTCATTTGGTCAGAGAGGTTAAAGAGTGTGGACCTGTATATCTTCGTTACATGTATCCTTTTGAAAGATACATGGGTATATTGAAGAAAAAAATGAAGAATCGTTGTCGTCCTGAAGGAAGTATTATAGAGGGATACGTAACAGAGGAAGTTGTTGATTTTTGTACTCACTATTTGGAAAATGTTGAATCAATTGGTCTGCCTAAATCTAGACATGAAGGCAGACTCCAGGGACAAGGTACTGTTGGAAGAAAACTGAAAAGAATTGATATTGAAACTCTGAACAAAGCTCACTTAGTTGTGTTGAGTCACCTTGAAATTGTAGAACCATATTTTGATGAGCACCTGAACATGCTCAGGGCACAAAATCCTACCATGAGTGACATCAGATTGAAAAAGGAGCAGAATAAAACTTTTGTCAGATGGTTCAAGGATAAAGTTTTTTCTGAACATTCAAACGGAGTGGAAGAAATAGTGAGGACATTGGCACTTGGTCCTAATCTTGATGTTGTTTCGTATGAAGGATATGACGTGAATGGATTCACTTTTTACACGGAAAGACAAGATCAAAGATCAACGAATCAAAACAGTGGCATAAATGTTGTTGCTTACCAGAGTACGTACAATGTCAGGGGTGTGGGTCAAAATCCAGTGGAAATGAAACAGTCGTATTATGGTGTGATACAAGATATTTGGGTTCTAGATTACACAAACTATGAGACTTGTGTGTTTCGATGCAACTGGATTGACAACAAACATGGCTATCGTGAGGAGAAACATTGTATGAAACGGGTGCATCTTGGTGGTGCAACACCCACAGTTGAGCCTTTTGTTGTTGCCACGAAGGCCAAACAAGTATTTTACATTCCTGACCAATCTAATCCTAGATGGTCCATTGTACTTCAAGGCAAAAGAGGGATAGTCGGTGTAGATGGTGTGGTCGATGAGGATGAGTACGACATGCAAGATGAAATACCAAATCTTTCTATCCAACTACCAACGGAGGCAGATCATATTACAAATTTTGTGCGGTCGGATCATGGTGAAGGAATGTGGGTTGATTAATGTAAGGTTCTGATAAAATGTATTGATAATATGTCACATATTATATATATATATATATATGTCCATAATTATAATTTCTTACTTTCAGTTTTTGTTAGCTACAATATAATTTCTATTTGTATTGCAGGATTCATAATAATGGATATCGATCTGGATGAGTTAGATTTACTTTGTGATGATGATATAATGGAGCATCTACATGAGCAGCCACGGGAGCAGCCACATGAGCAGCCACAGGGGCAGCCACAGGAGCAGCCACAGGAGCAGCCACAGCAGCAGCCACAGGAGCAGCCACAGGAGCAGTCACAGGAGCAGCCACAGGAGCAGCGACAGGAGACGGCGGTGACAATAAAACGAAAGGGTAGGGGACCTAGCAGAGGGTTGCGGTTGAAGAAAGATGCTGATATTGATTTAATTTGGGACAAGTATTTCAGAAGCTGGGGAGACTGTAAAGCAGAGTTCGCCAGTATGTTAGGAAATCTTGCGAAGTCTCGTTGCTGCATTAATAAACTTTGGAAAGATGAAGATGATCAAGTGAAAGAGTCCATGTGGAAACATGTACAACAACGGTACAAAATACCAAATGAAGCACGAGACACTGTTCTTTCACTAATAGCTACACGGAGTAGACAATTCAGATCCTACTTGGTGGCCAACTGGATCAACAAAACACGTGACGTGCCACCATGGGTATTTTATGACGGCATGATCACCGAAGAAGAATGGAAAGAGTTTTATGTGTACCACACATCTGAACAGTTCAAGGTATATAATTTACGTTGATTCATTGTCTAATTTTAGTTTATAACATCTTATATCGCTTATGAATTTTTGTATTGTTTTGTATTAATAGAAAATCCAAGAAAAAGCAAGAGAAAACCGAAAGAGAAAAATTCATCAGGAGTATATGGGTCGAAAGGGATACGTTGGTAGTATTCCCAAATGGAAAGCTGCTGGTTTGCTGAAAAAAGAATGACGATGGCACTGTAACTCCCATTGAGAATGTCGATGAAGCGAACCGAGTTCAGCTTTATGTGTTGGGTCACTCGAAAGTAAATAAAGATGGGCAGATAGAACACCCTCGACCAGAGACAGCAGAGTTGGCTGCTAAGATTGTAAGTATAAAATTTTAAATAATACCATTTTTAGATGAAAATCCTGGTTTTTAAATTATTTAACTAATTGATTATCCTTTGAATGGAACAGACGGAAGCCTCCCAACGAGATGAGCAAGCTGTCTTTGCTCCACCAAGTCAACAAGATATTCTTAATCAAGTTCTTGGAGCAAAGGATCATCCTGGAAGGGTTAGAGGTTTCGGGGGACAAGTGCGTCAAAAGTATGTATTTCAAAAGTCTACCTCAAAAGTTTTGACGGAGCATGACGTTGACACACTTGTAGCGCGGAAAGTGACCGAGGCTGTGAGTAAGGTTATGGAGAAAAGAAATAGACAATCTGAACTTACCGGCCATCCGTCTTCTTCATCAAGTTGTAATGTCTCTCCTGATCCGTATCCGTTTGCCAATCTCAAGGTTAGTAGTATTTTTTAATATTTTTTGTCATTACAATTTTTGACTATTTAATCAAATTATACACATTTGTTTGTGGTTTTAATTGTTAAAGGAACAAAAAACATGTCGTTTGCAAATCACACTTGATGGATATCCTGTGGATGCTGCATACGGTATTGTGCTACAATCGGGACCAACATCTTTGATTAATTTCAAGCGGCTTCCGCCATTCTATGCTCGAGTGATTCTGCGGTATATCATTGACGGATTTGACACCGCTTTTCTTCCCATGGATATTGATGGTAAAGTCACACTTTCCGATGGAAAAGGTGCTATTATACCATGGCCTGCCGGTTTTATTGTTATCACTGATGAGGTATGTATAAATATTTGATGTATTGTTCAACATTTAAATTTACGTTGTTTTAACTTGTTTCTTTTGTTTGTTATGTTATGGTAGGTTCCTGATGAAATGGGTAGACTTCTAGAAAATCGTGATGTTCAGGTCAACCAATCACTGGTTGTTGCCCAAGAGAATACGCAAGTGGCTGAAAGCAACCAGACATCCGCGGGAAAGAAACCTATGCCAGAGATAACTGATGATATGCGGAAGAAGTTTATGTGCACTCCCTCAGTGATCAAGAATTTGGGGAAGTATGAGAAAATGTTGTATGAGATGCTATTGGAAAAGGGTAAGCATACAACGAGCGTGACAATGCGTTTGGCTCCATGGGTTTTCCAATACAATGAGCAACGAACGACATTGATAGACTTTGTGGACATCAAGGAGATGCTGTGCAGAGATATGTTGAATATATCTATCATCCAAGTATATTGCATGTAAGTGTTTGTTTCTCACATCTCAAAATATCTTTAAATCAATTAAAAATAAATATTTTGACGATTTCCCTGATTTCTCTCCGTTGCTTAATTTTTTTAAAAGGTATCTGATGGCTAAATTGCGTTATAAAAAATTGGGTGGCATGCTGACATTCTTATGCCCTGAGTCCTTATCGCTTGATGTGGTTAATAGAGACCCCACCACATTCCAGCAATATGTCACACACTGCATAAAGAAGGCTGTTGATAAAGGTAGTAAATACCTCTTGATGCCCTTCCATCAGATGTGAGTAGTACTTCTCTTCCCATTGAATTTCTTTCGTTGAGGTTAATTGCGAGTTAATTCTATTACTAATTTCACTTCTTATAAATATTACAATGTAGTAACCATTGGCTACTACTGCTCTCTACCTCTCTATGGAACCTTCAATTGCTTGTGCTTGACCCGTTAAGAATGTATCGTGAGCTCCACGTGGATGAGTTGATCAAAACGTAAGTGTTATTCGTTAATATCTGTAAGTAATTGTTTCAAAATAACTTTCTATTTGAAGAAGCACACGGATTAATGAATTGTTTTTGTGTGTAATAGCGCTCATACGGACACAGTCCTTGAACAGTTCAATCGATTTTCGGTCGTCCATCTAGAGGTACATACTAGTGAAACATATATATACTTTTCTACAATAAGTTGATTACGTATACTTACAAAGCTACTACTTTGTTTTTTTTCTTTTAACTTGTCACAGTGTCCAAGGCAAAATGATTCGAGGAGTTGCGGTTTTTTTGTACTACGATACATGTATGAAATTTGTACGCATATAGAGGAGCTGACAAAGGATGATGAGGTATTAATACTTTCAAATATGTTTTACAATATATTTATGTTTCACCATTATGTTTAAAACGTGTATAAATGTTATATATATATATATACACATTGCTGGTGTTTTCCGGGGAATTTATCCAATCCAAGCTGTAGTTAATCTAATATTTCTCACAGTTTCATTGTTGAGTTCGGTCGCTAGTGTATTGTGTTGTAGCTCAATCTCCCTCTGTTGCATGTGTACTGTGTGGCTTCAGCCTCTTCTCTTGTGCATCTAACGGTTGGCTGCTGCATCTTACACGTCCGGTTTAACTATCTAAAATATTCAATATGGTGTGTTATGCTTGTTCTTACAGGTTCGTGCATATTTTAAGAACGCGGGCAAAACTTATTCGCCTAAAGATTTGCAATTAATCAGAGAGCAAACATCTTTGTTCATCCTAAAGTGTTTCAAGGATCCAGAACAAGGACAAACTAGTGAAGCAGCTGTCAGGACTACTACTTAAGTTGGTGGGTTACATGTATTTATATGATTTACTCTGAATTTGACAATTCTGAATTTGACAATTCTGAATTTGACAATTCTGAATTTGACAATTCTGAATTTGGTATGATTTTTGTAGTTATGGGGTTTCATTGGTTGTTACTTGTTCTGTAGAAAAAAAATTGATTGATATGGAAATGGGGTGCAGGGCATTTTGCTGAGATTGCACACAATGTGTCAACCAGGAAGAGAAAGGAGATTGTTGATCGAGCTGCACAGCTTGACATTGTTTGTCACCAACAAGCTTGCTAGGATGACAAGTACAGTGACTGATTAATGTAAAAATGGATATTATCTCTGTTTAGCTTTGTTATGTTGGTCGAACGAATGTTATGTTTGGAAGTGGAAATTGGTAGTTTAATTTCCAGATGTGGTACTTACATTGGTCGTTCATCAGTACTGTTTTGTTTTTGAATGTTGCACTGGAAGCATGTACTGGTGGTACTGGTGTGTGATTTATTGGAATTGTTGCTGTACAGGTTTTCTGGTTTTGGATGTGTATACGTAAAAAGGAAATAGGGAAAAACTAGAAAAGATCGATATATCATAAGTGACGGTTCATATAAACCGTCGTGTATAATAGGTAGCCGTTAGAGGATAAAATAGAAATAAGGACGGTTCCACATAGAACCGTAGCTTAAAGTACATAATAAACGACGGTTCTAGTGCAAAACCGTCGTTGAAAACAATTTTAGGCGCGTCGAAAATCATAATTAAACGACGGTTTGATAAACAACCGTAGTTTAAAGTTTACAATAAGCGACGGTTTATCATCGTAACCGTCGTTTATACTAAAAAAGTCCCGCCCCCTGAGGCGCCCTTAAGAGACGGTTTTAAACCGTCGTAAAAGACCAAAATAGCAAAAACGACAGCGGCATAAGCAACGGTTCGGAACCGTCGTTTTTATATGTTTCGAACCGTCGCTTATGAACCCGCCTGTACCAGTGATGGATAGAGCTTATACTAAGGATCGCGAGGTGATCCCCTTGACCTACACCACCGATCTCCAGTTGCGTGTGGCCATGGGATTTATCCGCCATAACATCGGCCTGTGCAAGCATGACGAGCTGAATGATATGGACTGCGCTATGCTACATATCTTCTCGGACCAGCTCAAGGAGCAGTGACCGCGTTTCCCGGTCCAGAGATTGATGTCCGTGCAGTTGGTCCGCGCCATCATGCACCGAGAGGGACAGCGCCCCATCTTCCCCATGCTCATTCACCAGCATATTATGCAGACGATAGGGGAGACTCAGATCCCTCGCGGCCTACATTTTCAGCCCGAGTCTGCCCCTATTGATCGTGCTTCATTCGACGTTGGTGGTTCAGAGAGTCACCCTCAGGGGAGTTCCTTTATGTTCCCCCAGATCGGAGGTCCTGGACCCCTACTGCTCAGGACTATCCCAGTTATCAGGGGGAGGGTGATCAGCTATTATTGCCTCCACCACCTCCGATCGCCACCGCACCACCTCCTACCTCTACTTCAGATGCAGACCCTAGAGTGGCTGCAGAGCTCGATCACTTCCGTCAGGAGCTCCAGCAGCAGCGACACTCTATGGAGGCCTTTCAGGCCGCTCAGCAGGCCGCGTGGGGTGATTTTGATTCCTTCCGACAGAGTTATGAGGGTATACGCACAGATTTGAATACCAGAGTAGACTCTGTTGTGCAGCAGCAGGCTGAGGTTGGGCAGAGACAGGAGGCGTTTGAGGAGCGTATATCAGCGCCAGGATGAGCAGGGAGAGACGGGTTGATGATCGTCTCATGTTGGCTGTAGCGGAGATGAACAAGTCCATAGGCATGGCCGACAGAAAGAAGGCGAGAAAGCGAGATGAAGACGAGGGTTATCTTGTTCCATAGCTGCTTTGGTTAAGAGTCTTCTACGTCGGGACAAGGAGAAGAGGAAGGCGCGTCGAGAGGCGAAGAAGAAGGGACTTCCTACCCCTAGCTCTTCTAGCCTTTCTGATGTTCCAGACGCTTCACCTGATTCTTCTTCAGACTCTCCACCAACATCCTCCATGCAGGCAGCAGTTCATTAGTTCTTATCCCTTTCTCTAATTATTTTATTTTATTTTCTTTTCCTTCCATTTTCTTTTAGTATCCTTTTGCTTTTCTTTTAGTTTTATTTGTTTATTATTCTTGTATGACTAATGGATTCTCAGTTAACTCTCTCTTCATATTCTGGAAGCGTTATATTTAGTGAGTTTTTGGTTACAGTGCCTTTATTTTCGTTGGCTCATGCTGTGCCAATTCTGACTCCGCGGCTCACCACAAGTGTAGGGCATTTGTGCCCTCATTCTTCCAAAGGGGGAGTATTTTTATTATTTTGTTAATTCATCGTATTTTTAATAGCCATTCTTTAATTCTTTGAATTTTTTATTCTTTATTCTTTTCGTAACACTGGGGACAGTGTTCCTGCCAAGTGTAGGGCAGGGGTCCCCCCCTTAAAAAAATTATTTTTGCTATCTAAATAATAAGCTGAGATTTTATCAATGTTCTACTAAACTTTTGCATGTCGTTGGCATAGTAAGAGTAGAAAAGGATGAAAGCTTGTTCTCTCAAGAGGTAACCTTTCTAATGACTTGTAGATTCTTGTTTTTAACTTCTTGATTCTCTTTATTAACATGAGTATATGACCTTACTCCCATTTCTATCTCAGATTTACTTATGGGTAATATTTTCTTTTCTTTTCCAAAATGGTGAGAATTCTTTTGGGTGAATATCTCAAATAGGGATTATATAAAAAAAAAGAGAAAAAAAAGAAGCTTCAAAAAGAAAAAAGAAGAAGAAAAAAAAAGAAGAATCTTCTTTCGGAAAAAAAGAAGCATTATGAGGTTGCAAAATTGCCTCAAAATAAAAGAAACAAACTAGAGTTTTTCCTTTTGTTTTTCTCCTAAATTCCCCGTTCTTCAAAGCAAAAGAAATCATGGTTGATTCAGAAACCCTTGAAAAATAGGGCTGAACATATAAAAACCATCGATGAGTGTATTGGCCACATTCAGAAACTCTTGGAAAATAGAGCTGAATGATGGAAACCGGAAAAAGGAGATATTACAAAATCCCTTATGCAAAATAGCCCGAAAGTTTTTGATCGGTTTTGAAATTGTTTATTTTATACCCATTAGTATGTTTCTGGTGGAATAAGGATGATTAAGTGATACTTATGAATTAGAGTCATATGGTTAGGAATATTTATCTAATTGTCATTCTAAAGTTTATCTGTTTTGTGCATAAGTATTTATTCCTTTCTAATCTTGTTTTGCTCGAGGACTAGCAAAAGGTAAGTGTAGGGCCTTGATAAGCCTCAGACTTATCATGTTTTAGTATACTTAATTATAAGATTATTAGCCAAATTAAGGTTAGAATAATTAATATTTATGCTATATTATGTATTAAGTCTATTATTTGTTCAGATTGATGTTTTTATATGTTTTTCCATACAAGGAGACATTTCTAACCACAATGCCGGACATAAGGCCGGATCATACCTGCACGGCACAAGCATGGAGCAGAAAAGCACTCTATGCCGGGTACGTTTCCGGGTATATCCAATCCGGCATACATGAGAAAAGTCGCCTCGATTGACTAGACGATGGCAGTTAATGACCGTTGCCAAACCAACCTATGCCGGGTATGGTGCCGGACATATCCTGTCCGGCACAGGTACCTCTTCGCGCAGATTTGGCGGTTTCGACCGTTAGCAGTTGGGCACGTGGTTATTATATGCCGGATTCAATTTGCACGGCATTACATCCGGCACGAGAAGAATGTGATGCCTATAAATAGGACGAGGGGCTACACTTTTCAACACACTTCAACATCATATTACACTCCATTCATTACTCCATTTCCGCCTAATTCCAAGGTGTTGGTGTCCAAGGAAGTTCTATGCAACTTTCCACGCGAAGAGAAGAATCCATGGCGGGTTAAGGCTAAATCCAATCTTCTTATCTCCTGTGTATTCTCTCTCTTGATTTGTGTGGATGGTGGAGTAGGAATTCCTTGTTAGTTCTTGGTTAGGGAATGAAACTCTCTTTGTAAAACAATGTGTTCTTCTTAATATAATTTTCAAGTTTATTAAGAGTAAGGTTCTTAATGAAGGAGAATTGGTTGATCTCTTTTTCTCTTCATGCAATTTTTACTTGTGGAGGATTAATCCCAAGTAGAATAGGTTAGACTCTCTTAATGATCTTCCTACTTCCTTCTTGAGAATTAAGAGTTAGTAGTAAGAGTGAGAATTAACCCACATTTCCCATTACTTTGTTCATTTCGTGGCATGATATATGCTCGGATTGTTAATAGGTAGTGAGTCTTCTGTTTTCTTCTCGGAAACTGGAAAAAGAATATGCATTATGACTATGCCGGATGCACTGCTGGGTGACCAATGTCCGGCATATTCAATGTCTTTGAATATGCCGTGCAAGTGGTATCCGGCAGGACACCCGGCGTGTTCAGTTGTTGGTTAATTCGAAGGCTTGTGTTTATGTTTCGAGTTCATATTGATACTTAGATGGTTTTACACCCTGAATCAAGAATAATTTCCTTGTAAATACCACTTAGTGTAGTTAGTTTTAATTAGGGTTAGAAAATATTTCAATTTCCCCCCTTGTCTTAGAATAGGTTATTACCGGATTAGGACTAGTTTTCTATAAGTCCCTTGGGTTCGATACTCTCGGTCGTAATATTTTACACTATACTCCGATCGGGTTTTATTTTGCTACCCGTAGTAGAGTTGTAGGTTTAGTTATTTATTTTATTCTTTTGTATATAGTTTATCCTAACAATTTCTCTATTAGCACATATGATAACCGCATACCCCGTGCTAGCGAGGGTACGCCAACTAATTGGTCGAGTACATGCGGTTCGTTTCATTCATACATACATACATGCTTTATACAATACAATTCAATACATTCATTTCACAAAGCATACATACATACAATACATACAAGGAAGACAATTCAAGTCACCCGTTCATACTTACCCATACTCACCGCATTACGGAGATACAATTCTCCAATACATACAAAGGTCTTGTTAGCCTCATTACACACCCGGGTTAATCGGGTGTTCAATACTCTCTTACTTCCGGTCAATGACTTACAATAGTCAAGACCAATACACATACAATGCTTACTTCTTACATACTTTACTTCCAGTTAAGTCGGTATGACCTCCGGGCAGGGATTACTACATCCACGACCGGGCTTTAGGGTGGCCCACTAATCAGGATGCTACCCATTAAAGGGGATTGGTCCAAGGAAAGATAAGAACGGATCCCCAAAACCGTCCAGTATCATCAACTGATCCTCACTGTGGCAAACTATATCGGGCTCTACTCATTCCTTTTACTCATTACTCATGTTAGGAGTTAGATCGTTAGGAATTAGTAGAAGTCCATACCTTCTTTCCATACATCAATACAATACACAAGTACTCATACTTACACATATACTTCATTCTCATTCATTCATTCGTGAATTATACAAACTAAATGTTCAAGAGGACACACAAGAACAAAATAGTCCAAACACAATTATGTGCAATATAAGTCCGATTCGTGCAATTATCTTATTGGTGATCACATAAGCACACAAATTGGGGTAACCAAGTTAGGATACAGGGCATGAAGAAATCATACCGTTCACCGTCGTATACGTACTACCGGGTTCCTTCGAGGATCAACTATTTGATTCCTATACATACATGAAGTAGTATGATCAATGATCTATTATTGATCTACTTACTCCTTCATTGATACTTTCAATATATACTTACTAATTTATTACCTTCTTAGTTGGTTATAAAACCATTCTTTTCTTTACTACTTCTTAAACTTGTTTCCTTACCCATTCACTTACTTTCTTACCATTATTACTTCATTAATGGTGTATTACTACATATATATGCTTATATTTGTATAGGCATATATATATATACATATGATAACTATAATCATATAATAAAACATTTTTTTTTGTTTTGACTCGACCGAACTTGCAAGTCCGGTCGCAAGTTCGGTCCAAGTCAGTAAGCTACATCGTGTGAAAATTTCAGGGCCGACTGACCTTGCAAGTCCGGTCCCAAGGTCGGTCCATTCCAGTAAGTTTCGTATGTGAAAATTTTAGCCTGACCGACCTTGCAAGTCTGGTCGCAAGGTCGGTCCATTCCAGTAGCTTGCATTACGGAAATTTTTCTGGCCGACCGAACTTGCAAGTCCGGTCGCAAGTTCGGTCCATTCCAGATGGTTTCTGACGGGAGAATTTTCTGGTCCGACCGAACTTGCAAGTCCGGTCGCAAGGTCAGTCGATTCCAGAAGGTTTCCTGTAACACCCCTACCATTAATACAGTGCTTACCGTCCAATTTCCTTACATATCAGATACACGCAGCGGATATATGCTTACATACAATGGGTGATACAATGTCGTTAGCCACCCACGTGACTAACAAGGCTACTACTTCTACATACAGCATCGGTCTGATGGACCGGAATCCCGAGTACTACAAGTCTACAATACGTTCTCCGTTTACCAAATACTACTACAATCTTCATTCAATACAATACTCCAAGTACAATACAGTATAATCTACATACCGAGTTTACTAGGTTCCTTATACAAGTATAATACCTCTTCCAGTTCATACATACTCACTAAGAGACTACTTACTACCCATTCCTCACTACTACATTACTTTCTAAATACAAGGGTGTGCTAGTTAATACACCTCTACATTCTGCTACTACTATCCAATGTAGTCACCGGTCTCGTGCCTTGACCACATTCGCTTCGGGTACCTGCACACTAAAAAATGTCCCCCGAAGGGGTCAGCTTTCGCCGAGCATGATAACCGCATACCCCGCGTACTAGTGAGGGTACGCCGACCACTTGGTCGAATACATGCGGTTGATTTCACTCAACATACAGGCATACATGCTCTTATACACAATGCAACAATACTTACGCAAGGCATACATACGTACACTTCATCACATACAAGGAATACAATATACCATCCAATACATACTTACCTTCTTCCGAAATACACATACTCATTACATACACAATATACAATTCTTGTTAGCTTCATTGGTCCACCCGGGTTAATCGGGGGAGATTACTCTTTTACTCGTTACTTCATACACCTACATACTCATACTCATACTTACTTACGGATCCATACTTACTTACTCTTACTCTTACTCATGTTAAGTCGTCGGGACCTCCGGCCCTGGGGACTACACCGTCCCACCTCCGGGATTTACTTGACTCACTAATCCGGGATGCTACCCATTTAGGGATTTGGGCCGCGGACCAGTTTAAGAGTCAGGAATTGCAGCCAACCTCTTGTGACTCCGCATCCTCACGCGTGGCCGAAGCTATATCGGACTTGTACTCATTCCAATTTACTCACTTAAGTTAGGAGTTAGATAGTTAGGAATTAGCACAAGTCAACATCCAAGCCACAATAATACAATACACATATACACATACATACGAGGTACAATACATTACACAAGTACAATATGAGGTTCGAATACCATTCATCATCATTCATATATTTCATGAATTATACAAACTAGTGCTCAAGACAATAAATATCAAGCACAACATAAGTCAAGCACAGGTAAGTGCAATATAGTCCGATTCATGCATTTATCTTATTTAGGTGGTCAAATAAGCACACAAATCGGGGTAACCAGATTAGGATACAGGGCATGAAGAAATCATACCTTTCACCGTTGACTTTGGAATCACCGACTCCCTTCGGTGTTCAACTAGTCGAATCCTATGACATACATACAATGGGTGGTTAATTATCCATAACTAACCTTACTTATTACTTTACTAACATTTCCTAGTTTTTACTTACTAATTCATTGTTGTTCAAATACATGTACTTATGTTACTTACTTAAAATTATTTTCTAAGCTTGTTTATGGCCTTAATGACCTTTAAACATCATTAATTAGGTCTTAATCATCTTGTAATATCATTACCCCATCCTTTACCTAAGCTTAGAAATACATTCTGTACAAGTTTTGACATGTTCCGGGTTAGTGTCCGGGTTTACAAACCCGGACCAACCCACTGGAGTAACTTACGGGTTAAAAATGTGTGTGTTCCGGGTTTACTTCCCTATTTCAAACCCGGACCAATACAGGTATTTGCTCTCGGGTGAATTTTTGCATTGTTCCGGGTTTACATCCCAATTTCAAACCCGGACAATTTCATTTTAGAAAGCTACGGGTATGTTTTTGGGATGTTCCGGGTTAGCCTCTTGGTTTTAAACCCGAATCATCCCACTGCAACACTTTCTGTCTAATTTTATGGCTAGTCCGGGTTTGCATTCTGGTTTGCAACCCGGACTAGTTGCAGTATGGTAATATATGTAAGTTTTTTGAGCTTGTTTAAATTCTAAACTTCTACCAATCTCTCCCTTAATGTTTCTACATATAATCTAGCATGTTTTAACCTTGTTTAAGCATTTTAAACTAGCCCAAAACACACTACAAAAATCTGTTACATTAACACTCCACTGTTACATTTTTCTCCTCTGTTGCAACTTTCTTTCTCCTACAAGTGTTACAGATTTTTCCCTTCCTCATTACCATTCAATACTCCCTCTACTAATGCTACTCCTAACATCCTCAATGCATTGCCTCAATCCTAGTTCCTCTCTTTACTTAAATCCTCTTCTAATTTGTTACAAAGTACTAAACTACTCACTTAAACTCTCCAAATACACCAAGTAATTTCCTAGGTAGTTTTCTTCTCTTACACAACTAAGTCCTCCTATTTCCATACAAATTTGGGCAGAGGTTCCCCTATATTTTTAACTCTCACCACATATTCTAGTCCACATTTCAACACTTATTTCACCTGTTTCAACAACCAAAATATACAAGCTCTTTTATACAATACCAATACTAAAATTCTCATAAAAATTCCTGCACTCAAACATTGACTCCCATCTATGTTTCCCATAAGTTTTACATATCTTTTAAAGGTTTAAAACACTCATATCCTCTTACACATTACACTACTAATACAATACCATTTTACACTACACATTTTTACTTCTAAAAATCTGTTACATATATCAATACATACAAGACTACACAATGAGAATTCTTACCTTGTTTTCCCTTCTAGATTTCTTTCTCCTTCTTTCTCCTTCCTTCCCTCTCTACCGTTTTGGTACTTCAACAATCTAATACTACAGCCCACCAACATACATATTTTCAATACTAAAACTAAACTCATACATTACTTAAGTTCTAATGCACATTCTAGGGTTTAGAACATTTATTACCTTCCAATGGTTCAAGTGCTGTTTGGAGTGGCTCAATAACAAAATTCCAACTCCACCAAGATGCCAAAATCGGCTATAGAACAAGAGACCAACCAAGGGTTAGTCTAGATTTTTGTTTTGCCCATGAGACAAGAAAAACGAAGGAGTTTTCGAAATATTTTTACCTTAGAAGAACAAGGAGAAGGAGGGCCTTCTAATGGTGGTGTTGAAACTCCAAATGGGACATACCCATGAAAACGAAATTGCTTGTTTTCGAATTTTGAAAGGATGAAAGTGTAGCTCTTGGTGAGAGGATTACAATGGTGGTGTTTTTATAATTTTTGGAAGAGTATTGAGGGAGTTACAAAGGAGAGAAGCTAGTGTTCTTGTGTGGCTTGCTCAAATCTCCATTAATGTCGCATGGGTTGAAGAAGAGAGGAAAAGAGAGAGTGAGGGGGAAGGGTTTCACGTGAGGGGGAAAATGAGAGTAGGAGAGAGAGTAGAATAAAGGTGAGTGTTTATTATTTTGTTTGTTTGTGTATAAGAGAGGAGTGTGTGAGAGAGTGTGAGAGGGGGAGTCCCCATCGGTCACACACAGCACCCCCACATTACTTTTGCTTTTTTATTTTCAAAGTGGACACATAAGTTTGTGTTATTTATACTTTTACCCCACAACCTCCTGTTTTTGACAGTTTTTACTAATCTCTCGTTTTATTGATTTTATTGGTTCTAATACTTCACTAATATTTATTAATGAATATTTAGTTGACTAAAACTGTTACGAGTCTATTTGACCCGCTTAAAGACGCGTTTTCCCGGTTACCTCGAAAAACGCGCTTTAATGTTCGTTAGTGATTTTAATCCGTTTTAAGGATCCGTTTTCTTCGGGATTTGTTCCCTAATAATTATTTATACTTAATTAAGCCTCTAGAATCCTTATAATATGCTAACCGTGGTCTCCTACCTCCTATGGTTACTTAACGCTTATTTAGCGTTTTACGCTTCTAAAGCGTTTCTTTATTTCTTTTGAATTTATTTTTCCTTACCAATATCACTTAGGCGTCATTAGGCCCTTAAATACGTATTAGATTAATTTAAATCCCTATATTTAAGTTCGGGGTATTTCAATCTACCCCCCTTAAGAACTTTGTCCTCAAAGTTGTTCGAGGTTATGGGTTTACAATGCTTACTCATTCTTACATGTCTAATACCGCGGTCATACATTCTTCCTCCTTACTAATTCCCAAATCCATCACTCAAGGTTTCTCCTTTCCCTATCATACCAATGTACAATACTTACTCCAATCCATATACCATCAACCATCCGGTTCCTCTTTACGAACTTCATACATACATACAGTGCAAAGCTATCCCCAAAGCAATGCAATACACATCACAATCCCGTAGGCACTCGGGTCATCTCGACACAGGACTCCTCTATGTCCTGTTGCCTTTGGAATAATACAACATACTACACTACTATCTTCTCCGGTACCAGCTTCTCACAAATTCTTAACCTTCAGTCTAAGAGAATTACTTCACTACTACCAATTAGAATTTTCTAAAACACATAGCTCCCAGGTCCAATCTATATACATTACTTCTATCCTATGTGTTATTTTTGTGACCACTTAAGGGGAGCTTCGAGAATCATTCGACCCTGATGTGATCAGCATCAGTGTTGAACTATCTTTCCACCCCAATTTGTGTTCGGTTTCCCTTGATCTGATCAGGATCAAGTTCGACTTCCCACATCAGTTTCAAACAAGCAATTAATCCAATTATTTCCATGTTTTATCTTTTTACTCTTCCTAGTCATTCATACATCTCCAAAGGGGATTCAATCCATCAATCATCCTCACTCTATTTCCAAATACTTTGCTCCGTGGTTCAATACCTAAATGCTCATTTCATCAACCTTCACTACTTTCATCCCTTACTCTCCGTTGTTTCACATATTCTAACTAGGAATTATCATACTTGTAGAGTTTAATTGTTCTCGATTTACTTCCGATAATTTTACTTACGAATACACTACTCTTAGAATTCATTCATCTACTACTATCATTTACTTCGTACTACTTCTTCACGGGCTACAATACTTGTGGAGTTCCGTCCACTATTCATTACTTTTCTTTTACTAATACTCTTACACGGTGTTACAAGATGGGTATATTCGCCCTAAGGTATTTGCATCTCTCATGCTTAATTACCATAATTACGATATGAATGGGTACGTATGTTTATTTGACATAGTACCACTCATCAATTTGGTTCTCGTTTGTGCTATGCACGTTATAGTTTATGAGTTTTATTTATAAAATTCACATTAAGCGGTTTTCGCTCTACCCCCCTTAAAAGGGATTACGCCCACGTAATCTACCATATGTTATTATTATTAAACATTGGTTTAATCAATTTGGGCAATCTGAAGCGTTTAGCTTCCCTACGGTATACTATACAATATGCTCTGGTCAAAGGGTCCTAACCATACCAATGGTTTAGTCTTTGCACCAAGAATTCCTATATGAGTTTATTTAACTCATAATTAGTTCAGTTCTAGCCTAACCGGCTTCAAGGCATTAATAGCCATTCTATTATACTCACTAGGTACATTAATCTCCTAGCTGGGGCCCACTAGCTTCTGCTGCGCGACCCTGATAACTTGGGTTATTCACCCTTCTTGTTATCCTTAATGTGCTATACATAACCTTTTATCCGTCTATTATGGGAATAAGGTTTACTAAACGAATTTGGTATTCTTTTACCGTGTTCGAACTCGATGAGTTTTAGGTTGTAACCAGCTCTCTGGTAATCTACTGCACATGCTATTCGTACTCCCACGATTATTTACTAAGTTCCTCCGACTTATTGTCGGGCGAGGTTAAGTCACTACTTAGTTGTAGTGCTTCCTCTGTTGTCAATAGCTTCTGAATTATACCAGTTCTTCTGGTTCAGTACAAGTGTCCTTTACTTGTATGACCTTGCATTTTCAATGCGTCGGTCCTTGTGACTTTCTTAAGTCTCTTTTCACTCTTTATTCCATTGGAATTCACATTTTGTGATTGTTAGTGTACTATACACTCTTCGTGCTTCCCTGGCCTTAGGCCGCACGGTTTGTTGCTAAGTGTGCCTAACTGGCTTATGCCATATTCGTTGGTGAAAAGAAGGGTTTACTACGGTTTACATTCTCCATATCCTTAGCTACCCCATTAGATCATTAGCTGCACCAGTGCAATACCAAAACACTCAGTCATACAGAGTGCAGAGGCGTAAACGCTTGGCAGTAAGTCACTTATGTGATAGGAAAGAATATTTATGCCTGTCATCTCGTACTTATACTCCGTGTCATTATCTGCTACTTCCTCATATCGATCGCTTGTTGCGCCCCGTATTCTTACTCATTATACAACATCGTTTTTACTGTTTTTGTTACTGTGATAGTTCCTTTTACTTATTGCCATTGTCATTGGCACCATTTCCTTATGGTGTGTACACTGAGGGTTTCCCCTGTTCGTGTGTATGACGGTTGTCGTAGCATACCGTGATGTGATTATTTCCCAATGTGAAGAAGTTTTATTCAACTTACGTTTTATGTGTAGGTTAGCTTACCTCACATTTTATCATCATTTATGATATAATTTACCAAGTATCTTGGTTGATAATGGATGAAGTAATTTATCGGGTTACGAGCTCTCTTGAGCGCTGGTCATTCATGGTGTGCAATGTGCATTCCCGTTGATTGTTTTGACAATTATTGTCTTCCAGTGCTGAGCATTGGTTATAGGCTCTAGCTGTGTAGTTCTACTTGTATGTACATTGCCGGGACATCCCATGAAACTTTAAGGGTTTTCTGGTCCCATTCTATCATTGATAGATGAAGTTCTTGTTGAGAGGCTTGTTTCCACTCATAGATCTCATGACGAGGTTCATTATGTTGGTGTTTATACAATGGTTCGCACATGCTTGGGTGCATGTGAAGTATACTTACTCCTTTAAGTCGTAATGGTTTGGAATGTCTTTTCCTTGTTCGATCGCCTCTTGGCAGCATCTATATGCGTAGGCTTTACTGTTATAATAGATGGAAGCCTTTATAAGGATTCACATCTTCACCACCTTGGTGGTCTTCGGTTAACGAGGGGTACTTTCCCTTGGGTTCTCGTAGTGTCCAAGTGTGGACTAGGCCATTGTTGGCGTTATCATGATTCTTATGTCTCTGTGCTACCATTGCTACAGAAGGCATGAGGGTGATTAAAGCTTGTCAACTGTATACTAGACTGATGCTCTAGTGACAGCGACATTGCGTTGGCCATTACTCCAAGCCACTCAGGATGTTGGGTTTGAATTCATGGTCCAGTTGTTGATTTCTTGTCGTATGAGACAATATCCTTTGCAAGTCTTGTTACCAAATGGTATGGGTTATGCAACCGTTAAGGTTTACATAACATAGTTGGTTGATGGTTTTTTTTTAAGCCTTATTGCTGCAAGCTATGCTCTTGCAAGCTGCTTATACATATTTCCACTCCTTGTATACCCCATAGGTTGGAGGTATTACTAGGCTCCATGGCAAGTCGTGACATCACGCTTCCGTTCATAGGAGACCTTTAGGCATTCTGGTGTTAGTCGGTGCCTCTTAGTAATTTAGGGCATTTCCTGTCAAGTGAAATCCCTTCGGTGTCTTAGCCGAGTGTGCATTCCAGCTCCGCGCTTTTATTATGATGCTTCATTCAGCTGCTGTTAATCTAGACACCCTTCAAGGATTGCTCCTGGGTGTTGTTGGTTATGCCGTTACATCCGGCTCTTGTTTATGACATGTCGTGTCTACTATACCTCCTTGTGGTATTGCATTTGAGTCATCTCCTTTAGGGTTATAACATCTCCCGTTCTTGGGTAGACTGTTTATACTTGTTCCTAGCGCTTGAGACTAGGTTTAATATTCCCTTCAATGATGGATTTTACTTTATGGTAATCTCGTGATTGCTCTTGGGAGTTCTGTCCCGTTTGTTGAGCATCGTCGTGGTGTTCATGTTAGGCGATTGCCTTACTGTGTTTAGGCTGGATACACTTTCCAGCTGTCAGGTATCTGCTTGATGTCATTGAGACATGTCCAATGTCTATACTGACTAGTATGTGCTCTTTGCACTTTCTAGTTCTTATTCCTCATCTTCAGATGGATTCTTTGAGTTCCTTTGTATTTATTCGTCTGAGGTGTCCAGCTGTTCTGGTTGAATTCACTCATGATCCGTAGAACGGAGTTGACTACTTCCCGTGTGTCGTACACTACATGTATACATACGTGGGGTACCATGTTGATACGTTACCACTTACCCGACTACATGTCAGGCCCGCAAGCTCCTTCGGAGTGCGGTTGTCCCACATCCCGTAATTGGGTACACTTGTAGTGTTCGTCACACGCCTAGGTGAAGTATTCTGTTGCCAACTCCTCTTGTATCATTCTATGATACTCACCATAATCATATCGGTTCGGTTTTAAAATCCAAGGTTTATAAAAGAAGGTTGTGGTTTTGAAGGAAAATTTGGTTTTTAAAACAATGGTTTGGTGTTAAAAGAAATCTCTTATGGCATAGCCATGTTTGAGGTCTTGACCAAGTCTAGCTTCTCGCTGACTGGTATGTTCTAAGTACAGTGGTCGGGCCGTTAAGCCTTCCCAAGGTTCCCTACGTCTGGTTGTTAGGATGTGTGATCCTTTGGTTGTTTCGTTACGGTCACCGTACATTACTATGTACTTGTGACGTATTAGTGTTCCTTTACATATCCGTGTTGTTACTGCACTTGCCGTGGCAAGTGCGTGGTACTGGTGGTTTTTGAGTAATTCTATACCGATCACGGTATGGTTTCCATTAGTATTTGATAGTCTTGTTGACCCTTCTCTTGATCTTATTGATCGTTGGTTGGGATATTCGATCTTTTAAGTAGCTTCTCATTGATCTTGACATGGTTGTCTTGGTCGGGGTACTTCTCCAATCCTTGGAGATTCCCGCTTTATCTGGTTTAGAGTTGTTCCTTGTGGCTCGTTCCCACACACTTGTGGTGGTTACTGAGCCTACCTTGTTTAGGCACTACTCTTGTAGTCCTATTGAATTATATCTCATGGTTGTCCTTGTAGTTGTCTGAGCCGTATTGGCCAGGTGTTGCAGCCTTTTGGCGTTGTAATTTGGAGTTAATCGCTTCTGACTATGTTCTTAGCCAGCTAGCATGCCGTTGGTGGTGCTGCTTGGCTGTTACTGTTGTCCCGCAGACTTGTGTCTCGGGTCCCATTACTGCTCCTTTTCCATTTCATTGTACGTTTAACGCTTCTTTTCCTGCTGTTGGTTGACTAGCTAGGTTTTGCGACTGCAAAGCACGTCGCCCCATGCTGTTGTAGGTTGTAGCCTCCTCGTGGTTGGAGTGCTCGTTCCACCGCCACGGAGTGCAGGTATTGTAGTTTAACCGGGATCCATTCCGGGCTTCCAATCCTTCAAATTTACTATATGTCGGTTCTTGTTTACTGTGTGGTTGGTTCACAACTGCCAGATCGGGTTTCCCGAGTATGAGAGGACTTTCCTTCTCTCTGGCGTCATTTCCCAAGTTATACAGTGGGGTTGGCGGCGGGCGGGACTGGTATTGTAGGCATCCGGTACTCACCCGGTAGTTCCTAACTAGCATATCACTAATGCTATCACTCAGCCCTTAGCCCTAAGCTTCTAATTCCTAACTCGGTATTCCTAAACTCGGTATTTCTAGTCATCAGAGCGATACTTCGCTCTGATACCACTTTTTGTAACACCCCTACCATTAATACAGTGCTTACCGTCCAATTTCCTTACATATCAGATACACGCAGCGGATATATGCTTACATACAATGGGTGATACAATGTCGTTAGCCACCCACGTGACTAACAAGGCTACTACTTCTACATACAGCATCGGTCTGATGGACCGGAATCCCGAGTACTACAAGTCTACAATACGTTCTCCGTTTACCAAATACTACTACAATCTTCATTCAATACAATACTCCAAGTACAATACAGTATAATCTACATACCGAGTTTACTAGGTTCCTTATACAAGTATAATACCTCTTCCAGTTCATACATACTCACTAAGAGACTACTTACTACCCATTCCTCACTACTACATTACTTTCTAAATACAAGGGGTGTGCTAGTTAATACACCTCTACATTCTGCTACTACTATCCAATGTAGTCACCGGTCTCGTGCCTTGACCACATTCGCTTCGGGTACCTGCACACTAAAAAATGTCCCCCGAAGGGGTCAGCTTTCGCCGAGCATGATAACCGCATACCCCGCGTACTAGTGAGGGTACGCCGACCACTTGGTCGAATACATGCGGTTGATTTCACTCAACATACAGGCATACATGCTCTTATACACAATGCAACAATACTTACGCAAGGCATACATACATACACTTCATCACATACAAGGAATACAATATACCATCCAATACATACTTACCTTCTTCCGAAATACACATACTCATTACATACACAATATACAATTCTTGTTAGCTTCATTGGTCCACCCGGGTTAATCGGGGAGATTACTCTTTTACTCGTTACTTCATACACCTACATACTCATACTCATACTTACTTACGGATCCATACTTACTTACTCTTACTCTTACTCATGTTAAGTCGTCGGGACCTCCGGCCCTGGGGACTACACCGTCCCACCTCCGGGATTTACTTGACTCACTAATCCGGGATGCTACCCATTTAAGGGATTTGGGCCGCGGACCAGTTTAAGAGTCAGGAATTGCAGCCAACCTCTTGTGACTCCGCATCCTCACGCGTGGCCGAAGCTATATCGGACTTGTACTCATTCCAATTTACTCACTTAAGTTAGGAGTTAGATAGTTAGGAATTAGCACAAGTCAACATCCAAGCCACAATAATACAATACACATATACACATACATACGAGGTACAATACATTACACAAGTACAATATGAGGTTCGAATACCATTCATCATCATTCATATATTTCATGAATTATACAAACTAGTGCTCAAGACAATAAATATCAAGCACAACATAAGTCAAGCACAGGTAAGTGCAATATAGTCCGATTCATGCATTTATCTTATTTAGGTGGTCAAATAAGCACACAAATCGGGGTAACCAGATTAGGATACAGGGCATGAAGAAATCATACCTTTCACCGTTGACTTTGGAATCACCGACTCCCTTCGGTGTTCAACTAGTCGAATCCTATGACATACATACAATTGGGTGGTTAATTATCCATAACTAACCTTACTTATTACTTTACTAACATTTCCTAGTTTTTACTTACTAATTCATTGTTGTTCAAATACATGTACTTATGTTACTTACTTAAAATTATTTTCTAAGCTTGTTTATGGCCTTAATGACCTTTAAACATCATTAATTAGGTCTTAATCATCTTGTAATATCATTACCCATCATTACCCATCCTTACCTAAGCTTAGAAATACATTCTGTACAAGTTTTGACATGTTCCGGGTTAGTGTCCGGGTTTACAAACCCGGACCAACCCACTGGAGTAACTTACGGGTTAAAAATGTGTGTGTTCCGGGTTTACTTCCCTATTTCAAACCCGGACCAATACAGGTATTTGCTCTCGGGTGAATTTTTGCATTGTTACGGGTTTACATCCCAATTTCAAACCCGGACAATTTCATTTTAGAAAGCTACGGGTATGTTTTTGGGATGTTCCGGGTTAGCCTCTTGGTTTTAAACCCGGATCATCCCACTGCAACACTTTCTGTCTAATTTTATGGCTAGTCCGGGTTTGCATTCTGGTTTGCAACCCGGACTAGTTGCAGTATGGTAATATATGTAAGTTTTTTGAGCTTGTTTAAATTCTAAACTTCTACCAATCTCTCCCTTAATGTTTCTACATATAATCTAGCATGTTTTAACCTTGTTTAAGCATTTTAAACTAGCCCAAAACACCACAAAAAATCTGTTACATTAACACTCCACTGTTACATTTTTCTCCTCTGTTGCAACTTTCTTTCTCCTACAAGTGTTACAGATTTTTCCCTTCCTCATTACCATTCAATACTCCCTCTACTAATGCTACTCCTAACATCCTCAATGCATTGCCTCAATCCTAGTTCCTCCCTTTACTTAAATCCTCTTCTAATTTGTTACAAAGTACTAAACTACTCACTTAAACTCTCCAAATACACCAAGTAATTTCCTAGGTAGTTTTCTTCTCTTACACAACTAAGTCCTCCTATTTCCATACAAATTTGGGCAGAGGTTCCCCTATATTTTTAACTCTCACCACATATTCTAGTCCACATTTCAACACTTATTTCACCTGTTTCAACAACCAAAAATATACAAGCTCTTTTATACAATACCAATACTAAAATTCTCATAAAATTCCTGCACTCAAACATTGACTCCCATCTATGTTCCCATAAGTTTTACATATCTTTTAAGGTTTAAAACACTCATATCCTCTTACACATTACACTACTAATACAATACCATTTTACACTACACATTTTTACTTCTAAAAATCTGTTACATATATCAATACATACAAGACTACACAATGAGAATTCTTACCTTGTTTTCCCTTCTAGATTTCTTTCTCCTTCTTTCTCCTTCCTTCCCTCTCTACCGGTTTTGGTACTTCAACAATCTAATACTACAGCCCACCAACATACATATTTTCAATACTAAAACTAAACTCATACATTACTTAAGTTCTAATGCACATTCTAGGGTTTAGAACATTTATTACCTTCCAATGGTTCAAGTGCTGTTTGGAGTGGCTCAATAACAAAATTCCAACTCCACCAAGATGCCAAAATCGGCTATAGAACAAGAGACCAACCAAGGGTTAGTCTAGATTTTCGTTTTGCCCATGAGACAAGAAAAACGAAGGAGTTTTCGAAATATTTTTACCTTAGAAGAACAAGGAGAAGGAGGGCCTTCTAATGGTGGTGTTGAAACTCCAAATGGGACATACCCATGAAAACGAAATTGCTTGTTTTCGAATTTTGAAAGGATGAAAGTGTAGCTCTTGGTGAGAGGATTACAATGGTGGTGTTTTTATAATTTTGGAAGAGTATTGAGGGAGTTACAAAGGAGAGAAGCTAGTGTTCTTGTGTGGCTTGCTCAAATCTCCATTAATGTCGCATGGGTTGAAGAAGAGAGGAAAAAGAGAGTGAGGGGGAAGGGTTTCACGTGAGGGGGAAAAATGAGAGTAGGAGAGAGAGTAGAATAAAGTGAGTGTTTATTATTTTGTTTGTTTGTGTATAAGAGAGGAGTGTGTGAGAGAGTGTGAGAGGGGGAGTCCCCATCGGTCCACACAGCACCCCCACATTACTTTTGCTTTTTTATTTTCAAAGTGGACACATAAGTTTGTGTTATTTATACTTTTACCCCACAACCTCCTGTTTTTGACAGTTTTTACTAATCTCTCGTTTTATTGATTTTATTGGTTCTAATACTTCACTAATATTTATTAATGAATATTTAGTTGACTAAAACTGTTACGAGTCTATTTGACCCGCTTAAAGACGCGTTTTTCCCGGTTACCTCGAAAACGCGCTTTAATGTTCGTTAGTGATTTTAATCCGTTTTAAGGATCCGTTTTCTTCGGGATTTGTTCCCTATAATTATTTATACTTAATTAAGCCTCTAGAATCCTTATAATATGCTAACCGAGGTCTCCTACCTCCTATGGTTACTTAACGCTTATTTAGCGTTTTACGCTTCTAAAGCGTTTCTTTATTTCTTTTGAATTTATTTTTCCTTACCAATATCACTTAGGCGTCATTAGGCCCTAAATACGTATTAGATTAATTTAAATCCCTATATTTAAGTTCGGGGTATTTCATTTCCCGTCTTTGTAAAGATCTGGGCTCGACTGAACTTGCAAGTCCGGTCGCAAGTCCGGTCCGGCCCAGTACTTCAGTTTTAAAATCTGTTTTTGGGTGTTTTCTTTACCCATTGTTTCCCCAATCTTTACCAATACTTCCCCACATGATTTAGCACTCATTAAACACTCTAAATCACCTTAGTTCATCCACCAAACTTGCTACTCAATTCCTATACAACTTACACCAATTTTTCATCAGCTCAACTCAACACTTACATTATTTTCTTCACACTAATGCTACAGATTTGGTTTTCCACATTATGCTGCAGACTTTTCCCTCAACTCCTATCCTCCAATACTCTCTCAAATAATGCTATTCCTAGCATCCAAAATACATTACCTTACACTCTAGTTTCATCCCATTTACAAACTCATTCCAAAATCTGTTCCAAGACACTAAACACTCCCATTACACTTCTCCCAATACACCTAGTTACCACCTAGGTTACTTCCTCTTCTTAAGCACTTAAGTACTCTCCTTCCTACACAAAATTTGACATAGTCTCCCCTATAATTCTTACTTTGCTCACACACTATTTCAGCTCACATTTCACATTCTCACCACCTTTTATACAATACACTATACTCACATAATAGCACTATACAACAACATAAATTCCTGCACATACACATTCAATACCCATGTTTTCCCAAGCTTTTAAACAACATTTAAAAACTTCAAAACTGTTTCAATACCATTACTCATTATACTACAACATACTTACTTACTACTCATTACTCAATACACCATTCATTTTACTACTCCAAAAACTGTTACAATACTACATACAAAACTAGCTCAAGGTAAAGATAATTACCTTGTGTTTCTAGTTTTCTTTCTTCCTTTTTCCTCCTCTTCCTTTCTTCTCCTCCTTTGTTCTCGGTCCCAATGAGATTCACACACACAAGGTGCTACAGCCCATACCAAATACACAACACCATTCAAATTCTACCCTTAATCAACCTAAAGCTTAAAGCATAGTTTTAGGGTTTAAGAAAAGCGATTACCTTCCAATGGATGAATGGAGTTCTTGACTAGCAAGAGGACAAGATTCCTAGCCCAAATAAGAAGCCAAAATCGGCTGGAGCAAGAAGAACAAGAGTTCAAAACATGGAAATTCTTATAATGCAAACAGGGCTAGAAATGATGGATTTTCGAATTTCTTTTTACCTCAGATGATAAGGAGGTGAAGGTGCTTCTAATGGTGGACTTGAATCTTCAAATGGAGAATACCCACCGAAATGAAAGTGGTCTTTTTCGATTTTTGGAAGGATAAAATGTTCTCCTTTGCAAGGGGATTCCAATGGTATAGTTTTTATAATTTTTGGACAAAGGATGAAGGCATAACAATGGAGAGAAGTTGTGGGTTGTGTGAGTTTTCTTCAAAACTCCATGGCTATCGCAGGAGAGGAGAAAATGAAGAGAGGAGGGGGATGAGTACGTGAGAGAGGGTGAGGGATGGAAGAGAGAGAGAGCCCCACTTCCTTTTCTACTTTTTCTACTTATTTCATTTGTCTTCTAGCTAATAAGAAGGAAAAAGAGAATGGGAGAGAGGGCTGGCCGCCCCCTATACACACACACAATCGAATTTTGCTTTTTATTTGCAAAAGTGGACACATTAATTTTCTTATTTGCATTCTCACCCCACAACTTCCCGGTTGTTATGGTTCTTACTATTCGGTACCCGTTTTCCGGAATTTTCTCGTTTAATTAATTTTATTGGTTCTAAAGCTTCACTAATATTTATTAGTGACTATTTAGTTGACCAAAATTGTTTCGAGTCTATTTGACCCGCTTAAAGTCGTGTTTTCCCGGTTTCCTCGAAAAACGCACTTTAAGGTTCGCTTATGCTTTTAACCCATTTTAAAGGTCTGTTTCCTTCGGGATTTGTTCCCTCATATTTAATTGAGTGTAATTAAGCCTTTAAAAATTATAATTAGCCTAATTAATCACTGTTTTTAATTACGGGGTATTTCAATCTACCCCCCTTAAGGAACTTTGCCCTCAAGTTGCTCAAGGTTTACGGTTTCCTGTTCTACTCATTTGGCAAGCCAATTGCCACAATGCATTCTACCACCACCTTACAAGGTGTTCACAATTCTTACACTACCAGCACACACAATTCAGATACCATGCACCATACTCAATTCAAATACCATACACATACCATACTCATCGTACCACATACTGAATACTACTAGCACTACTTTGTGCCAATAAGATACAATTAGCACTACATGTGCCAACAAAATACAATTACAATACATACATACTACGCAATGCTAACCCGAAGCAATGCAAAAGCAAAAGGCTCTCCCCCCCTTAAAGGGGTACGCCCCGTACCCTCCGTACTATACGGATACTAGACATCTAGTCTACAAATAGATTCGGGTACTTCGCCTTCATGGCGTCCTCTAATTCCCAAGTCGCTTCCTCGACATCGTGGTTAGACCACAAGACCTTCACCATTCGTACAGATTTATGGCGAGTGTCTCTTGTCTTTGTATCAAGGATTTGCAACGGAGTCTCAACATATCTCATTGTCGGCTCTAGGGATAAGTGTTCGGGTTTTAATACATGAGAGGGATCGACTATGTATTTCTTGAGTTGTGATACATGAAAGACATCATGAACACTCCCCAATTCTTCAGGCAATGCTAGCCTATAAGCTACGGCTCCAATCCTCTCGGTAATGGTATGTGGGCCTACAAATTTTGGGCTCAGCTTGCCCTTCTGGCCAAATCGAAAGACACCCTTCATAGGTGAGACACGCAAGAACACTTGGTCGCCCACGGCGAACTCAAGGTCGCGTCGTCGCACATCCGCATAGGATTTCTGTCTATCTTGGGCTGCTTTCATGTTTGCTCGGATTTGTTGTACTTCAGCTTGTACTTGTTCTAAATACTCCGGTCCTATGATGACCGCTTCGCTTGACTCATCCCAACACAATGGGGTACGGCAAGGTCTACCATACAAAGCTTGGAACTGCGACATCTTAATCGAAGCATGGTAGCTATTGTTATACGAAAACTCGATAAGATGAAGCTTCTCAATCCAGCTCCCCTGAAAGTCTAAGGCACATGCCCTAAGCATATCCTCTAGTGTTTGGATGGTCCTTTCTGTTGACCGTTGGTCTGTGGATGGAAGGCGGTGCTAAGCTTCAACTCAGTACCCAGCGCTTCCCGTGTTGCTCTCCAATATCTCGAAAGAAATCTGGTATCGCGGTCAGATACAATGGTTTGGGTACTCCGTGGTGTCAGATGATCTCTTTGTCGAATAGCTCCGCGAGCTTCGCCACCTTCCAGGTGTCCTTCATCGGTATGAATCGGGCAACCTTGGTGAGACGATCGACTACTACCCAGATCATGTTGAGTCCTCCCCTAGCAGGTAGGAGTCCAACAACAAAATCCATAGAGATATCGTGGAATTTCCATTTCGGAATGGGCATGGATTGCACCATTCCCCCGGTCTTCGGTGCTCGAACTTCACTTTCTGGCAAGTGAGACACCTCAGAACATACTCAGTCACGTCTGATTTCATTCCTGACCACCAGAAGTATCTCTTCATGTCTTTGTACATTTTAGAGGCTCCCGGATGGACATGCAATGTCGAACAATGTGACTCTCGCAGAATGCGATCCCTTAGCTCAGCATTACTTCGGGGGACGCATAATCTGCCATTCAATCGGATCATACCATCTTCATGCAATTTGAAGTCGTACTTTCGGTTCTCGAAGGTACCATCTGTGATTTTCTGTCTGATCTCTGTGAAGTAAGGGTCGCTCAACTGAGCGTCTTGCACCTCGTCAACCAAGCTAGAAGAAGCGAGTAGCGAATGGAGCGAGTGTGCTCGACGACTTAGGGCGTCGGCTACAACGTTTGCCTTCCCTTCTTTATACTAGAGGTTGATGTCGTAATCTGATAGAAACTCCATTCACCTCCTCTGTCTTAAATTCAGTTCCTTCTGTGTGAATACATACTGTAAACTTTTGTGGTCGGAGTAGATGGTGATGCTTACCCCATAGAGATAGTGTCGCCATATCTTCAAGGCGAAGACAATGGCTCCTAACTCTAGATCATGTGTCGGGTAATTCTCCTCATGCTTTTTACTCTGGCGGGAGGCGTATGCTACTACCTTGCCATGCTGCATGAGTACGCATCCCATGCCCTTGCCCGATGCATCACAATACACCTCAAATCCCTCTGTGCCCTCTGGAAGTGTGAGAATTGGCGCCGAGGTCAATGAGTCTTTTAGTCTCTGGAAGGATACCTCGCACTCGCTTGTCCATACAAACGGTGCATCTTTCTTCATCAATGATGTCATGGGCTTAGCGACTTTTGAGAAGTCCTTTACAAACCTCCGGTAATAACCGGCTAAACCAAGAAAGCTCCGGATGTCGGTAACAGTCTTAGGTCTAGGCCATGATCGCACTACTTCGATTTTGGATGGATCTACTGAAATACCCGCGCTCGAGATGACATGACCAAGGAATGATACCTGATCTAGCCAAAACTCGCATTTGGAGAATTTCGCATACAGCTGATTCTCACGCAGTGTCTCAAGTACTCTTCTCAAGTGGCTTTCATGCTCTTCTGCTGACTTCGAATACACAAGGATGTCGTCGATGAATACTACTACTGAAGTGTCCAGCTGATCACTGAATAACCGATTCATTAGGTCCATGAACTTGGCTGGTGCATTAGACAAACCGAATGGCATCACCGTGAATTCATAGTGGCCATATCTTGTTCGGAATGCTGTTTTCTCAACGTCTTGCTCTTTGATAGCAATTTGATGATATCCGGATCGGAGATCAATCTTAGAAAAGACGAGATGCTCCCTTCAACTGATCGAACAGGTCGTCGATGCGTGGCAATGGATATTGTTCTTTACAGTGACCGCATTCAATTCGCGGTAGTCGATGCAGAGGCGGAGACTACCGTCCTTCTTCTTCACGAAGAGGACCGGTGCTCCCCAGGGTGATACGCTCGGGCGTATAAACCCTTTGTCGAGAAGATCACGTAGTTGCTCTTTGAGCTCTTCATTTCTGCAGGTGCCATGCGGTATGGTGCCCTAGCAATGGGACCAGTACCAGGTACAAGGTCGATTTCAAACTCTACTGCTCTTGTGGTGGCATACCAGGTAGCTCTTTCGGGAATACATCAGGAATTCTGAGACTACTGTACATCATCACTGAATTCTGGATCTCTCTCCAGTCTTGCACATGGCATAAATACACTTCATGTCCCTTTCTGAGCTCCCGATACATTGCCATAGCGGAGATGACTGTAGTTGAAGGCTCTCTTGGTCTGGCGGTATGAAACAGTGACCCCAGATGGACTCTTGAGCAGCAATCGGTGCTCGGCGCATAGGATCCGTCCCTTGTGCCGCTCCAACCAGTTCATTCCAATTATTAAGTCGAATCCCAATCCGTTGAATTCAATGAAGGAAATGGGAAACGCTTCACCTTTGATTTGAATGGTGGCGGTGTGGTAATACTTAGTACTTTACCCGCTCCTTGACGGGAGAGTCAAGAAATTGGTAGCTCATCTGCGTCTAGCCCCAACCTTGTAGCGAATGATGGCGATACAAAGGTGTGAGAGGCGCCGGAGTCGAATAATACTGAGGCTTCGATGCCGTTTACTGGGAATGTTCCCGTTAGAATGGTGCCGCTTCTGCCGGCTTGTTCTTCGGTGAGGATACTCAGGTTACCTTCGGTACCGAGTCCACAACCTATTGATTCATGAGATTATAAGTAAAGATGGTGGAACGCAAGTGGAATTTAATACCAACACTGCTTTTATTGAATAACCAACCATCATACATACTGTGTCTCTAATACACGTTACTACTGGATTACATGCTACTACAAGATTAATACTTTCTAAAGGTAAGGTTCAGGCGTCCTGGTTTCATGTGTGTGGCATTGATTATTGCCGGTGGTGCCGTATTCAACTTGATCTTCTGGATCCCGTGATACAGCAACCTTGATTTTCCACCCATGATTAGAACATCTCCTGATCTCAATACCAATTTCTCTGCGAGGTCCACACGCTTCTGCTCGCTATACAAAATACGGCGTCATCACCAATGGACCAAGACACTACGGGCACTCCTAGTTCAAGAGATTCCGTCGTCTCGTCCTTGTCTTGGTGTAAGCCAAGTCGTCCTTCTTTCTCATAGAAGTTGACAATACATACATCTGCTTCAAGTGCAGGATTGGTTCATCTTCATTGTTGTGCAATTTCTACAGCTTGTGTGACAAGCGTTTGGAATTCTGGGGGTATTGATGGAGGTGTGGCTCCGTCTCCTGATCGCGTTGTTTGGTATGTCTTGGTATAAGGGTTCCAATCCTTTCCCAAGCACATCTTCAGCTTCATTGTAGCTCCACCGGGGAATTCGGGTGTATAAAATCCTCCTGGACCCATTCCTAACTCGTTGCATCGTCTGATGATTGAAACTTGTGCTTCGGGTGTCAGGTATCCTTTTAATAAGATCATACCTGGGCGGATGACCTGACACTGTTCATTGTTGAAGTGGTGAGTGGCGATGTCGGTCTTCTCATGAGGTGAGTTCGAAGGTATTGGGTAACAGATAAGGAATTTCCCTAAGGTGGTAAACATCTAGTGAGTTCTAGGCTTACTAATTCATTTCATGCTCAATACATACTTCCATGTTTCTTACTCATGCTCAATTTCATACTTCAAATACTTACGCATTCATGCTCCCATTCATACAATTACTTTAATACTTAGTCATGCTCTTCAAGGATTAAAGGTTACGGTAGTTACCTGGGCCGGACTTAGTCCCGGTCCCATCACGGTCAATGATGTGTAAGGGGCTGCCTCTGCGGTGCGCCCTTCTGCGGACCTGGGATCCCTGTCCCTGTGAGGTATGCTGGGCATGAGCATCGCCAGATGCAACTTCCTTGCCCTCACGCTGCTTGTAGCCCTGATAGTTGCCCTTGGGCTTAGAGTTTTCTGGGCATGCATTAGCACGGTGCCCCGGCTTCTGGCAAGTGTAGCAGCGGATCTCCCTTCCTTGGCAATCTGTGCCGGGATGATCCTTGTTGCAGTTACGGCATATGTAGCTGCGGCCATCAGATTGGTTCTTGCCTTGGCCAAATCCAGAACCTATAGCTTCCAAGTTAGCAAGGTTCGGTATACTTACAATACTCCATATACATACTATTCACAAGTGTACTAATTCGGTTTCGGGTTCTTACCCCTGTAGGGCTGAGACCTCAGTGGCTTCGCTGCCACTGGTGCGGTGTAGGCAAGCTGCAATGCTCAGCTGCCTTGCCCTTCTCAGCATGGGCACCGCCGTCTCCTGAGGTGTTTTCTGATGGGGGTACTTCCCTTCTTCTTCTTCCAAGGTTTGGTTGGTTTTGGTCATCGGAGGTGTTTTGTTGCTTGCGCTTGAGCGCTTGATCTTCATCCCTCAGCTGGCATGTGATCTCCACTCGGGAGGCAGCATGGTAACACTCCTGAATTACTTAGGCATTAGGTTACACTTACATACGGGAATACTAATTCACATTACTCATGGCTTTTAAGGGTTCAACTTGTTTACCTGAAGGGAGGTAAACCGTGTGAAGCCCATGCCATACCGGAGTCGATGGCTCAATCCGCCGTAGAAGCGGTCGACCAAGACTTGGCCGGTATACCCAAGGTCGGGTAGAAGTCTGAGAAGAGAGGTGAAGGTGCGGTAATATTCATCAACCGTCATCTTCGGTCATTTTCAGGCATCGAGCTCAAGCCTTTTCTTGGTCTTGACATGCTCGGGATAGTACTTAGATCGGAGGAGAGAGGTAAATGCTTCCCATCCGAATGCAGGGTCTGCTACGTGCTCGGCCTTAATGAGCTTCCACCAGTCCATAGCCGCGTCTTTGAGGTAGTACGCAGCTATCCTCACTCGAACTCCAGCGGGAGTCTCAAGTGTCTCGAAGGCCGTCTCCATCTCAGAGAGATAAGCCTCGAGCTTGGCGGGGTCGCTCTCGCCTCTAAAGCATGGAGGTCGAAGGTCGGCGACTGCTTTTACCCAATTGGTCTCACGGGGATGAGGCGGGTCGGGTTGCTGCTGTTGCTGCTGCTGTTGTTGTGTTTGTTGTGTTTGCTGTACAGCAGTGATTACATCCGGTAGCATCTGTGCTACCGTGGCGGCGACGATTTCAGCTATCGTCTGCGCGCTTGGTCCGTCACTAGTCCCTCCTCTGGGACGACCTGGACCTCGTCCTGACATCTGAACAAGTGTGGATTACATTAGATACGGTGAAACTATGACCTATGGTCTTGATTCAACAATGGTATCGTCCTTGCAGACGTTAAGGGTATCCGTTGTTAACAACGGTATTCCTAGTTAGGTTTCTAAGTATCCGTTTTAAAACGGTTGAAATCCTAACTCGGTAATCACTACACTTAGGTTCTAATCATCAGAGCGAGACTTCGCTCTGATACCACTTTTTGTAACACCCCAACCGCTAATCCTTCCATTATCCTCTAATCATTCCCATAATTACCTTACTCGCAGCGGAATACTTACTTACTCCCGGCGGGTGATACAACGCCGTTAACCTTCCAAGGTTAACAAGGCTACTACTTACCGTTTCGGTCTGACGATTAGAATAACCAAATACATACTACTTACTTTACAATACCAAATACTTAACTTACATTTGATTACCGAGTATACTGAATATATGAATTACATTCCAAGACTACTTCCCAAAAATGAAGAGTTTATACATCCTCTCCTTACTATCCAATTAAGAATTCAATATCCAAAAAGGTGTACCACATGGTACACCGGCTACTCAAAATGGCCTAGCCGTGTACAACTCGGTACACATCCAATCCTACTACTACATCAAAAAGATTCACATCCGTCCTTACCCTACCGTCACGCCTCGCGGGTACCTGTGGAGTAAAAACATTCCCCCTAGGGGGTCAGCTTACGCTGCATATGATAACCGCATACCCCGCGTGCTAGCGAGGGTACGCCAACTAATTGGTCGAGTACATGCGGTTCGTTTCATTCATACATACATACATGCTTTATACAATACAATTCAATACATTCATTTCACAAAGCATACATACATACAATACATACAAGGAAGACAATTCAAGTCAACCGTTCATACTTACCCATACTCACCGCATTACGGAGATACAATTCTCCAATACATACAAAGGTCTTGTTAGCCTCATTACACACCCGGGTTAATCGGGTGTTCAATACTCTTTACTCCGGTCAATGACTTACAATAGTCAAGACCATACACATACAATACTTACTTCTTACATACTTTACTTCCAGTTAAGTCGGTATGACCTCCAGGCAGGGATTACTACATCCCACCACCGGGCTTTAGGGTGGCCCACTAATCCAGGATGCTACCCATTCAAGGGGATTGGTCCAAGGAAAAGATTATAGCCAGGATTCGGATCCAACCTCTTGTGTTTCCTTATCCTCACGCGTGGCCGAAACTATATCGGGCTTCTACTCATTCCATTTACTCATTACTCATGTTAGGAGTTAGATCGTTAGGAATTAGTAGAAGTCCATACTTCTTTCCATACATCAATACAATACACAAGTACTCATACTTACACATACTTCATTCTCATTCATTCATTTCATGAATTATACAAACTAATGTTCAAGAAGATACAACAAGAACAAAATAGTTCAAACACATTAAGTGCAATAAGTCCGATTCGTGCATTTATCTTATTGGTGATCACATAAGCACACAAATCGGGGTAACCAAGTTAGGATACAGGGCATGAAGAAATCATACCGTTCACCGTCGTATACGTACTACCGGGTTCCTTCGAGGATCAACTATTTGATTCCTATACATACATGAAGTAGTATGATCAATGATCTATTATTGATCTACTTACTCCTTCATTGATACTTTCAATATATACTTACTACTTATTACTTCTTACTTGGTTATAAAACCATTCTTTTCTTTACTACTTCTTAAACTTGTTTCCTTACTCATTACTTACTTTCTTACCATTATTACTTCATTAATGGTGTATTACTACATATATATGCATATTTGTATAGGCATATATATATACATATGATAACTATAATCATATAATAAAACATTTTTTTTGTTTGACTCGACCGAACTTGCAAGTCCGGTCGCAAGTTCGGTCCAAGTCAGTAAGCTACATCGTGTGAAAATTTCAGGGCCGACCGACCTTGCAAGTCCGGTCCCAAGGTCGGTCCATTCCAGTAAGTTTCGTATGTGAAAATTTTAGCCCGACCGACCTTGCAAGTCCGGTCGCAAGGTCGGTCCATTCCAGTAGCTTGCATTACGGGAATTTTTCTGGCCGACCGAACTTGCAAGTCCGGTCGCAAGTTCGGTCCATTCCAGAAGGTTTCTGACGGGAGAATTTCTGGTCCGACCGAACTTGCAAGTCCGGTCGCAAGGTCGGTCGATTCCAGAAGGTTTCCCGTCTTTGTAAATCTGGGCTCGACCAACTTGCAAGTCCGGTCGCAAGTCGGTCCGGCCCAGTACTTCAGTTTTAAAATCTGTTTTTGGGTGTTTTCTTTACCCATTGTTTCCCCAATCTTTACCAATACTTCCCCACATGATTTAGCACTCATTAAACACTCTAAATCACCTTAGTTCATCCACCAAACTTGCTACTCAATTCCTATACAACTTACACCAATTTTCATCAGCTCAACTCAACACTTACATTATTTTTCTTCACACTAATGCTACAGATTTTGGTTTTCCACATTATGCTACAGACTTTTCCCTCAACTCCTATCCTCCAATACTCCCTCAACTAATGCTATTCCTAGCATCCAAAATACATTACCTTACACTCTAGTTTCATCCCATTTACAAACTCATTCCAAAATCTGTTCAAGACACTAAACACTCCATTACACTTCTCCAATACACTAGTTACCACCTAGGTTACTTCTCTTCTTAAGCACTTAAGTCCTCTCATTCCTACACAAAATTTGACATAGTCTCCCCTATAATTCTTACTTTGCTCACACACTATTTCAGCTCACAATTTCACATTTCACCACCTGTTTATACAATACACTATACTCACATAATAGCACTAACAACAACATAAATTCCTGCACATACACATTCAATACCCCATGTTTTCCCAAGCTTTTAAACAAAATTTAAAAACTTCAAAACTGTTTCAATACCATTACTCATTATACTACAACATACTTACTACTCATTACTCAATACACCATTCATTTTACTCCAAAAACTGTTACAATACTACATACAAAACTAGCTCAAGGTAAAGATAATTACCTTGTGTTTCTAGTTTTCTTTCTTCCTTTTTCCTCCTCTTCCTTTCTTTCCTTTGTTCTCGGTCCCAATGAGATTCACACACACAAGGTGCTACAGCCCATACCAAATACACAACACCATTCAAATTCTACCCTTAATCAACCTAAAGCTTAAAGCATAGTTTTAGGGTTTAAGAAAAGCTATTACCTTCCAATGGATGAATGGAGTTCTTGACTAGCAAGAGGACAAGATTCCTAGCCCAAATAAGAAGCCAAAATCGGCTGGAGCAAGAAGAACCAAGAGTTCAAAACATGGAAATTCTTATAATGCAAACAAGGGCTAGAAATGATGGATTTTTGAATTTCTTTTTACCTCAAGATGATAAGGAGGTGAAGGTGCTTCTAATGGTGGACTTGAATCTTCAAATGGAGAATACCCACCGAAATGAAAGTGGTCGTTTTCGATTTTTGGAAGGATGAAAATGTTCTCCTTTGCAAGGGGATTCCAATGGTATAGTTTTTATAATTTTTGGACAAAGGATGAAGGCACAACAATGGAGAGAAGTTGTGGGCTTCAAAACTCCATGGCTATCGCAGGAGAGGAGAAAATGAAGAGAGGAGGGGGATGAGTACGTGAGAGAGGGTGAGGGATGGAGAGAGAGAGCCCCACTTCCTTTTCTACTTTTTCTACTTATTTCATTTGTCTTCTAGCTAATAAGAAGGAAATAAAGAGAATGGGAGAGAGGGCTGGCCGCCCCCTATACACACACACAATCAAATTGTGCTTTTTATTTGCAAAAGTGGACACGTTAATTTTTCTTATTTGCATTCTCACCCCACAACTTCCCGGTTGTTACGGTTCTTACTATCCGGTACCCGTTTTCCGGAATTTTCTCGTTTAATTAATTTTATTGGTTCTAAAGCTTCACTAATATTTATTAGTGACTATTTAGTTGACCAAAATTGTTACGAGTCTATTTGACCCGCTTAAAGTCGCGTTTTCCCGGTTTCCTTGAAAAACGCGCTTTAAGGTTCGTTTATGCTTTTAACCCATTTTAAAGGTCCGTTTCCTTCGGGATTTGTTCCCTCATATTTATTTGAGTGTAATTAAGCCTTTAAAAATTATAATTAGCCTAATTAATCAATGTTTTTAATTACAGGGTATTTCATTTATCCTTGGAAACAGGTAGGGTCTACACCAGTAAGGATGTTATTTTTGAAGAAACTGTGTTTCCCATGGCTTCTCTTCCTCCTCCTTCACCCCCCTCTATTACTATCTCCAACATCATCCCTACTCTCACTAATATAACTCCACCTCAACAGCCTCCTACCAACCTGCCACACACCCCTCCCCAACCTTCACCCTCACCCACAGATAGCCCTACTTATATCCCTGATCCTTCTCCATCTCACACACCTTCTCCTATCTCTACAGACAGATCCAACCCTACCAGTTCAAGTCAACCCACACCCTCTCCTTGTCTCCCACCCCGAACTTCTCATACTATGCAAACAAGAGCCAAAAGCAACATCTTTAAACCCTTAATCGGAACAGATGGTACTGTCAACAGGCCTACCTCTCATCACACTCAAACAATTCTAAAAGAGCCCACCTTCAAACAAGCTCTAAAATACCCAGTTTGGTGTGAAGCTATGGAAAAGGAATTTCATGCTCTTCATACTACTCAGACCTGGGACTTGGTTCCATGCCCAAGAGGTGTCAATATTCTAGGGGCAAAATGGATTCTAAAAACAAAGAAACACTCAGATGGCCAAATATAAAGGAGGAAAGCACGCTTGGTTGCTAAAGGATACACACAAGAACAAGGGGTGGATTATCTGAAATACCCCTAAATTAATTTAAATTGATTTAGGGGATTTCTGTTATTAAACCATAAATAATACTATTAAATATTAAATTATTAAATGGAATTATGAATATTAAATTATTATATGGAATTATGAAAATTAAATTAGGGAATTTCTTCTATTTAATCCTAAAGAATACTATTAAATATTAGATTACTATATATTATTACATAGTATTATGAATTTAATAATATGATTTATAAGTCAATAAATCTTGGAAAATTTTCAAGACACTCCAATTATATTATAAAGATTTTAGAACTATTTGGAACATTGATTTGAGTCTTAAAAGTCAAAATAAAATCATAGAAACCTTAAAACTTCTAAAGCCTTGCTAGGGTTGAGTTTTTGGGAATGGTCAAACCAGCCCTTGAAACCTATATCAATAAAACGCTTATGGGAAACCAAGAAGATTGATAAAAAGAACGTTAAAAACGGATCATCCTAGCCAAAGTTATGATGGATTGAAGTTTAGAGCCAAAATTTTAAGAGTGCTGACGTGTCAGTCAGCCAGACACTACCACTGAAAAGTCCCAAGTGTTCGACCGTTTTTTTGCATCTCAAGGGTCGATCTTCAAATGCTTATATCTCAGTCCCTACTCCAACATTTAGCATGCCGTCTTTTGCATTCTCTTCTCCTACAAATGCTCTTTCCAACCATAACTCATACATAACCTAACTCCTTCTACACCGACGGGAAACTCGATCTAAAGTTGCCTCCTTGCGAATTCGTAACCCAGAATTTCAGTTTTTCCTGAAATCAGGTAAACTTCGTCTGATCATAACTTCTTCGTCTGTGAACGAAAATCCACATTCTATAGCTTGTTGTGTAGAACTCTAATCCCTCTACAACTTTTATGTTAGTGACCAAGGCTGATTCATACTCATTTGGTAGTTAAAGCCGTCTAAAGTTCCCAACTCGATCACGTCGGGTTTTGCCCAGAATTGTTCTGGAAACGACATGGTAAACTCAGATCTTTGTGGATCTGTAACTTTCTCCCTAGTTATTCGTTTTCCATGATTCTTCCACCAATGTTTATGTAACACCCCATCCCACATTAACACACTTTACAACAAACTGCAGCGGAAAACATACTTCATCACATTACTTAACTCGTTGGTGTTACACGCCGTTAACCACCCACGTGGCTAACAAGGCTATTACATATACAATGTATCAGTCTGATGGACTAATTCCCGAGCGACTACACATTACTATCCCTTTCCATTAGCAACAAAAACATACACCTACCTTCCAACTGTACCGAGTATTCATAGGCTAATGCCGATAACAATTTCGGTCTTACTACACCTACGATACATAAACAATTTAAATGGCTACCCATGTACAAACGACTACCCCGTCCTACTCTCGAATGGCTTCCAGCTCCTTGTACCTGAAATAGGAAAGAGAATAAAGGGTGGCCCCCAAGGGGCTCAGCACTTTGTGGTATGGTAATCCCGCAGCCCGCATGCTACCGGGCCACGCACAACTAATTGTCGTCTTAGCACGGTTGATTATATTGAATCATGCATGTAACATAACACACAAACACATAACATTCACCAACAAGGCTCAACAAACAGATAACACATCCTTACTTGATAAGTCACTCATTGTGTTCATTAACCCTAGAGGGTTCTCCTCTAGTGGAGCTACTTCCTTAATAGACGACACTTACCCAATAATCGGGTTATCCTAAACGTCTCTTTTATAAACTGGGATTCATATCCATGATCCACATACACACATAACAACACTTTTCACGTTTCAACGTGCACATAACATAACATCGCAGTGGGAATTGCAGTACAACCATAACACATAAACATAACGGGAACGGTTCTCTTAGGAACCGACCCAAACATAGTTAATTCACTTGTGAGCCTAGAGAATGATGTCACCCTCATGATAAACTCGTTATACAACACTCATTACCGTCCTAATAGTCGGACGAGTAACTTAAGTTAAGATGGTTCGGATATAGTGCCCCGAACACACCACACAAACACATGTTCCCCCTAAACTGATCATAAGTCAGAATAGCTAAGCTTTGGAGTAAGCTAATGGGAGATCGTAACCCGTGGAGGAAACAACCATAACAGAGAGGAGGTAAAGCTAAAGGATACCCACTCCCAACAACGCGCGACCGGAACGACCGGATTCCTCACCCCCACCCCCCCCCATAATATATATAAACATAATTAAGGGCTCCACTGTGGAACCTATCACATCCATACACCATACAGTATTACAACTGGATTAAACACACAAGGGAGGCCCATACATTCACACACAAACATCACACAATTAACTCACACATAGCCGTGGTTAGAACGTTCCCATGGTTTGGGTCGTTAAATCCGGATACCGTCTCTTATGTGATCCTAGATTTGGTTAGCTAAGGTATCAACACTTTCGAGGTTAAACGGTATCGGAATTGAACACGCCACATATGAATTACTATAAACTCATTACATGTTTTATCTTACAACGTGGCAAACATACAGAAAACACATTGGCATACAAGCCGGTGTAATCCGGTAGGACACAGGTTGCAAGAAAACCATACCTGTCACCGGAGTCCACTCTATCATGTCCACTTATGTTCCTCGAACCATTCTCGAACAACTGGTAATATTACTTTCTTTTATTAACTCGGGGTAACATGGTTGTTTTAAAGTCTAATGCTCATAACTTATCCCCGTTAACTAGTAAATAACTTCACATTTTTAACTTGTTTTACTTTTCATTTTAATACAACCTTTTCCCCCACTAATTGTCATTACAACTCACTTAACATGTCCCTTAACAATCTTATAACATCATTACTTAATCCCCACCATCCTATAACCTTAAACAATGTTTTTGGTCCGACCGACCTTACACAAGTCGGTCCATTCCAGAGCACATTACCGTCAAAAAAATTTACTCCGACCGCCTTGCAAGTTCGGTCCACAGGTCGGTCCATTCCAGAGACAATTCCCGTTCAAAAATTTAGACACGACCGACCTTGCAAGTCCGGTCCCAAGTCGGCCATTCCAGAAACTTAATCCGTACCAAAAATACAAGCCCGACCGACCTTGCGAGTCCAGTCCCCAGGGTCGGTCCATTCCAGAAACTCTTTCCGGTAGTGTAAACTGAGCTCGACCGACCTTGCAAGTCCTGTCCCTAAGGTCGGTCGGCTCCAGACCTTTGTTTCTAAATTCCCATTTGACTCCAAACTTCACCTTACATATTCTAGTATGATTTAACATCATTTAGCACACTTAAACCTTCACATAACATCCTCCAAATGCATGTACAAGCTTACTTCTAAAGTCCTTAAACACTCACTCATTTACTTACAAAATCTCTTAACACTTGTAACATTTCTCTTTTGGTTTTCTAAGTGGTATTTCACCTATAATGACCACTATACCAAGATGTTTCCTCTACACCTTAACATCATCTCCCAAGCATCTTTTCTTACTAACTAAATCTCCTTTTTCACACCTTCTTAAAATTCCTTTCTCAATCCTTACCTAAACATCATTCATTCCTTGTACATTAACATTACCTAAACCTGAAACAAACTTCTCCAAGACTTTATTACATCCCAAAAACACCCATTGGATTTCTAGAACTTCAAGATAGTGCCTAAATCCTCGTAGCACTATATAACACCCTAATGCACATTTCTTTCCCTAGTAAAACACTTAACCATTCTCAACACTTCCAAACTCATTTTAAACACTTAAAACTTCTTATACATTATCTAAATTTTGACATGGGTTCTTCTAGCACATTGCTATACCAAAGCACATAGCTTTTACCATTAGACATTCAAGAACACCTAAAATCCATCAAGAGTATTCTCACACACAAAAATTCACCAAATTTACACTACATCTCAATATAGTGCATAAACTTAAATTGCTTGGCACTTAGGCCCATAAATAACATGGCTCTTAGGCCCTTAAATTGCATAAACCTTAAACACTGAATTTCCACATGTATATATTGCCTTTGACCTGCAAATACACCCAACATTACATATGCCCTTAATAAACTCCTTGAGAGTATTTTACTAGCTCATTTGCCATTGGCTCCTTAGGTATTTTATTAAGCAAATCAAGCTCATTTTCCCTAGGCATTTAAACTACATTGAGATAGTTTGTTTACCTCTTTTCTTCAAGATTTTTACTTGAACACTCTTATTCTTCCTTGTTTAGAAATCGGCAAGAGTACTTGGCTACTTGTCAATGTTCTAATCAATACACAAGTAAAACCAATGAGCATTCAAGCTTCATGCTTAAACTCATTTACAAACCCTAGGTTATATATATTGTCTTAACACATTAGGATAGTTGTTTTACCTTGGAAACAAAAGAGAGCTTGATTAAGCATCAAGAGAGGACTCCTCCTTGTCCTTTGAAGATTGAAATGGAGCTATGAAAGAACAAGAGAAGACACCATCAAAGGGTGATTCTCGGTTACACATAAAAACAAGAGGAAATGTTGTTTTTCTTTGATTTTCCTTACCTTGAAGCAAAGGAGAATGACAAGGCATGAAAATATGAGCTCAAGCTCCTTTAATGGTGAATCTCCATGGCACCGAAATGGAGTTCTTGAAGATTTGAAAAGAGAGAAGTGTAGAGCTTGGCCTAACTAGAAGAATGGTAGTCTTGAAAATGAATTTGGATCATGGAGCTAGGAGATATAAGCTATGGAAGTTGGAGATGACATGGTTGTTGTAGCTAAACCGATGGAGAGAGGAGGAAGAAGGGTTGGCTACGGTGGGAACAAGAGAGGAATGAGAGAATGTGAAGAAAAGCTTACTTTTGGAGATATTTAAGATAAAAGTAAATAGTAACTTTTGCTTTATAACTTTTCCGTGTTTATTTGATTGGTCAAGTGTGGTGAGTCACACATGAAAAACCGGCCCCTTAGTGTTTTAGGCCAAGTCATGGTCTTTGTTGACCAATTAACTTACTTATATTGATTTATGTCATAAACTAGCATTTTTTGTTACTATTCACAAAAACAAGGCACATTCTTGTGAAATTTTTGATTTCCCATTGATTTAGACCTCCAAATGTGATACTAAGTAGTACACATGTTAATTAAAGAGTAATGATGGACATTTAGCCACTCAAAACTCATTTACAAGACAATTTTTCAAAAATGTGCTTTATGACTCCTTAAAGCACATTTTGTATTTTAACTTGTTTTCAAGCTTGGTTTTCTTTAGTAATTGATTTTATATGTTCATTAACATATAATTAAGGTATAGATATGACCTTTAGGTCTTATGCGAATTTATCCCAAGCTTAGAGCACATTTTTGCCCATATTAACTTTAAGGTATTTATTTGTGTTTTATTTGGTTTAATTGTCTACCAAGGTTTCCTAACGACTTAATTAGCCTTATTAAATCATAATTGAATGTTATAAAGTCTTGGTAGGCTCTTTGGGTCCTAACCAAGTTCACTCCAAGCTTAGAGCATATTTTTGCTCAAGCTGTGTCTTAGTGCTTTATTGTGTTTTACTATGGTTTAAATTGTTCACTGTTGTTTCTAAGGCACTTTTTAGCCTTTAAATACCATATTTTAATGTCTAAACAACATATCAAGGTTTGGGGTATTTCAGTTTAGAGTTACATGTCCACTTTAAAATGATGTAGGTTTTGTGGATTGAATCGGTCTCAATTAGCACGAGTTGATCCGTGAAGTAGGCTACCCGAACTGCTCATAAAATAATGACTTTACCAGAAATCGAGTTCGATTTGCCTTGCCGGCGCATCTCCGGTATGATTTCGACCAAATTCCATCATCTATGATGCTCGTTTTTGCATTCCCGTTCATTCCCCTCTCTAAATTTAACCAATTACGCAACACATTGAGAGAATTTGTAGAAATTCAAATCGAAAACGATAAGAACCCTAACTCGACGAACCCAGAATTGATTTCTCTAAATCGTGCACCATAGATCCTAAACTTGGTACCATTAGAACCGGAATTCAATTTCAAATCCAATGAAACAAGAATCATCGAATTTCGTTTTGTAGATTGAGAGATATTGAAGGATTAGTACTCGGATTCGATTTGGGGATTTCTGAAGAACTGGGCGCATCTGGGCCGTCCGATCGTAGTTAGAAGGAACGGACGGCCGAGATTAAAACGTGGGAAGATTTAGTAGTATTAAGTTATAATGATTCCAGAATTAAACCCTAACTTGTTGGATTTATTTAATGGTCTTCCTCAATGTATTTTGACACGAAATTTTAACCATAGATTCCTTATAAAATTTAGTTTATTTGGATGTAAATTAATATGGGTTTTGATCTTTTAAACGTAAGTTATAATTTTTATAAATTATGAGTATTATGGAACTATTTGGATAATTTAAAAAGATATTTTTATGAAATAAAATTTTTATAACATGTCTAAAATGTTATAGCTACTATATACTTAATTTGGGAATTTTTGGACAAGGGGAAATAGGTTTAAAAATTGTATTGCTAAGGTTTTTCATAAGTTATCTTATAATATAAGGTTTTTAATGTAACCAAAAATTAAAGTATAGTTGATTAATGAACTTTATAGGTTGGGAATAACATAAGAAGACAAAACTAACATTTAATACAAAATGTTAATAAATATTTTGAGTATAATCTTTTAAGCGAAGTAAAGAAATAAAAAAATTCTTAGGTTAAATCAAGGAATTTAATTAACCTACTTTTATGTTAACTTTATACTATAGAAGTAATATACTGAATTGTAACAAAGGGAAATACTTTATATTATAAACCACATATTGGATAAAGATGTGTATATACGTTAGTAGGAGTAATTAAATATAGTAAAGTTATGTAAAGAATGTCTTAAATAAATCTTAACATATAGATAACGAAAGAATAAACAAGAGGAAAAAAATACCTTAGGAAAAATAGAATATGAGGGAATTACTAAGTTAAACTAAATCTATACATGATACTATTAATAGAGTATTATAAGAGTAGTATTAAATTATGATTATGAAATTAAGCTTAAGAGTTACCTTTGAATTTCTAAGATTTGTATAAATCGTATTAAAATACATGTATATTATTAGTCAGCGACCATAATGTAAATCTATAATTGGGTTAAGTAATTAATAAGTTAAGACTTAGGAAAATTTGTAATTAGATTACATAAGATGTTAAACAAATAAATCTTATTATATAATTAATAATAAAATAAATAAACACTTTTACATCTTATTGTGAAGTGGATTAATAAGCCTAGATTTAATCATTTCATAACATTTATAATATTGAATAATAACTTAATGTTTCAAGATAAGATCATTAAAAGGATTAGGATATAAAACTATATTAAACTATGATTAGAAATTAATCTAAACAATAATCCTTGAGTTTCTTAAAACTGGAGAAGCTATATTAAATACGCTTATTACCAATATTCAGAATGTGAGTTTATAATTAAGTGATGTATTTAGTAGTTTAAACTTTAAAAAAAAGGGTTTGTAAATAGAAACTAGATATTCAAAGCCTTGAACCTTTAATCAGGTGGAACTAAGTACATAAGGTATTATATTGATATACTTTACGGCACTAGAAATATTAATATGTTATTTTAATATTAAATACGAGAATTTTTCAGAATAGATTATCTTATTAAATAATTGACAATTTCACTTATGAATGAGGATTTAATTCTTAGATAAATTTCACCTTATGTTAGATATAATGTTCATCCTAAAACATAATAAAGGAGATCAATTTATTAAGTTATTCCTTTAAAACCTTAGGTTTTGTAAACAATATGAAAAATGTATTTAAGACATAAGTTTATTAAAATTTAGTATAAAAGGATTATACATAGTCTATATCGGGAATGTGTGTAAAAATAAAATAGTTAGGGAATTAAATGTAAGTAAGGATACGTAAGAGGTTATCTTAAAACACTTTATTATATAGTTAATGATAAAGCAAATAATATACTTTCTTAATACTAAATGTAAGAGTTCGATAAGTCTAAGTTAATTATAGTATAGTTATTTCAAGATTGAAAGTAATTTAACATCTTATGACAAGATTATTAGACGGTTGTAATAAAATGTCATTCTGAACTAAGGATATGATAATTGAGTTTAGTAGCTCAATTAAGTTATAATAAAATGCATCTATAACACTATGATTCCAATATACAGGATGTAGATCTTACTTAAGTTAAGAGGAAAACTTAATCATAATGGACTATCTAGTAGATATTGATAAAATACATAATTGTTACATCGTGAAGTAATAGTATAGTATTCTAAGATAAACCCATTGTAGGTCATAGTGCGTTGTTTATCCTGAAGTAAGAATAAATGTATTGAACTTAAGGATTATTATTGAGATTCTAAGATTAAATGAATAATATAAAATGCACTTATGATATAAGGGTCTCAAAACTCTTGAATGTGAGAATTATGGTTGAGTACTAGTAAAGTGGATAAGAGTGGAACAATTAGCAAGGGTTGATAAAATACATTGCTTGGTCTTACAACCTTGAGCTATTCAACATTCTAAGATAAATCAAAGGTTATACATAACATTTAAGTGAGGGCTTAAAAAACAATAGAAACTTAGAAATAAGAGTGAGGAATTTATTTAAGTTTAACTTAGGCTACAAGTTATTGATGATATACTACCTTTAATATTCCTCAGAGTGTGTTGAATGTTTGCACAAGTCTACTAGGACTGCTACAGCGTTAATCAGGTACGATTTCTCGTACTCAGATACTTTTGCTAACGAACTTTATGGAATGTTTTGCAAAACGCTGATTGAACTGGAATGAATTTCCAAAAGGAAACTGTTTGTGTGACTAACTTAGCCTGATGTGACTAACTGAGCCTTGGATGTACAACTCACATGATCGTTAGCACCTTTTATCTAGTTGTCTCATTGGATATTAACTGCTGAGGATTTACGCCTTTGCACTCTGTAGGACTGAGAGTTTTGGTATTGCACTTGTGCAGTTGATAATCTAGTGGGAATATGGGAAAATGTCAATCTTGGTATTGAGTATGGATTCTTTCTATTAAGTGGTGCACACACTTTTCACCGATGACTGAGAACTGGTCGGTGGCAGCGGAGGTCTGCTATACCTCATCCATGTGGACAACTGACAGCGGAGGTCTGTTTACCTCGTCCTTGTGACAACTGACAGCGGAGGTCTGTTTACCTCGTCCTTGTGACAACTGACTGGCGGTGGGGGCCATCTCTCCCAATTGGTTTTATTCCACTCTTGAGTTATGGTTCTTGGATCTCTTCTTCCATTTCTAGTCCTTGTGACTACTTGGGTCGTCCTACTCCTAATTGGAACTGAATCTAACACAAGCAATGGATGTTCACTAACTTATGGTGTGGTTTCTTTTTTTTTATTGACTAACTTTATCTTCTTGTTATTTATCTCTATCCTTGACTTGTACCTTTGACTTGGTGATTTGGATGTGCCTTGTTCTTCTGTTTTTGTTTTAAGCATTTGACTTCAAGTTATTGTTTATTTTAAGAGTTATGTTTTTAAACTTTTGTTTTGGAGAGTTGTACCAGTTCCATTCCAGGGAACTGACTCACCCCTCCCGGGGTGGGCTGCTTGGTTTTATCTTGCAGGTACGTATTGTTATACAGACGGCCACGAAGAGTATGAGTGATTGGGATGGGAATTAGGAATTGTGGAGAGTTTTCATATCTTGCACTTGTCATGTTTTCTCGAGTTCAGACCATAGCATTTATGATTTTATAAGTTGTAATTGGTGAGGTTTGGTGCCGGGTGTTTGGAACCCGATGATCTGTAATCGCCTTAGTATTTTATTTTCCACTGCATTTATATTAAATAGGGGCGTTACAGAAAGTGGTATCAGAGCGTAGTTACGCTCTGAGCCCGAGAAAACAAGCCGAGTGAAATACTTAGAATCTAGATGCACTTAAAAGTGGGGAATTGGGGTAGTTATGGGAGTGAGGATTCCAGTGAGGCACGATTCCTAACCCTTCTTGGATTTGTGAACGATTCCTCTATACATTTTTTTAGGTCATAACAAACATATTAAGAACTTAATACCAAAAATTATGAAGCTTAGGTTATATGAATGTCGGTTGAGAATGGTGTGCTATCATGGAGTTACAGTAAAAATATAATTTTGGAACATCATCTATTGGGAATGATAAGATTTTGGTTGGGATAAAACATACATTGAACTATTTTTCAAAAGCATACTTATGGAGAATACATGGCTAAGAATACAATCCTTTAAAAGCTTATACACATGTCCCCAGAATCCTAAAGAATACTTTTGGTTGAAAATAGTATACAAATAGAGCTTTGAATAAATAAGTTAGTATTGATATTAAGTGATAAGTACGTCAATTCCTTTAAATTTTGAAAACAAATCTCAAGAACTACATGGTACAAATTGTTGCTTAAACATAATGTTTAGGATAAATCTGACGTCTAGAAAAATTATTAAGCTAACAGGAACTAGTAGCATATCAGAAAAGATCAACATCCAAACCTGTAAACCACACTAAAACTCTGTGTTAACTTTAGAAATAAAATACATAAACCTAACACCCTACGGGAAGTGCTTGGTGCGACGAACTCCTAGGCTGAAAGTAGTGGGGGTGCACACTCACTTCTGGAAGTCTAGGGGCTAGACAAGCCTTGTCATCTAACCGTAAATAATCTTCTACGCAAGTGATGGATTGTGTTGAACTTGAGGAGGATTGGTGGTAAGACGTTACCATCATGAAATCTTGAGCTAGGCATATTTCATTACTAGCCACAATGAACAATTCAAAATTTGTATCTTAAGATCCAGTATTAAAATTCATACATGTAAAGGGTTTATTGAGTTAAATATTTGGTGAAAAATACCTATACATGGAGGAAGTGGATTTAAATTTGGGTACTCCAAGGTACAACATCTACCCCTTATTGAATATAAAAAAAATATTAAAGGAAGTTACTTAAAGATTGAGTGAAGGGAAGAGTAATACTAAACTAAATATCATTTATTCTTAAATACTTGGAGTATTGAGCATCTAGTAAAAAAAAATTGAGAGTTACTTAAATATTGGAAATTCTCATGTTTATTTGGAAGTTTAACATTACACATATACAAAATTTTAGAAGTCACAGAACGTGCATTTTTTTAAAGAAATATAATACAAATTTTAATGTATGGTGGCTAATAAACCTTTGAATATAATTTTGAAAGACTATCTAGACTTATTATATGATCTAAAATATTATTTAAACTACTCAAACATGTTACACCTGATTTATAGCTTGTTAATATATTGATATGTGAAAATAACATAAATGGCATATTTACGTACTTTAGGTTACAAATTCGGTACAAGGTTTCATGAAAGATTTAATTGCATTGAAAAAAAAGAAGTTTTAATATATAGTATGATACTATTTTAAATAAGTTCATGAATTTTTAAGCCATGACAATTAAGAAGCTTTAGGTTATAAAATGCTTCCAGAGAAATGTTGTAGTAAGGATAGCATTTAAATAATTACATTACATTATGATGGAAATTTTCTTTTATGAATTAATAGTTTCCAAATCACCTGATTTAAGATTTTGATACCTACCACGCTCAATACTTAAATACAGAACGAGTGAACTAAAATGTTATTATAGTAATATCTATATATAACCTATGTTCCGTTTTCAAAACTTAACCTACTATATGAATGATGAATTCTCAACTTTGATTTTGCCAATGACCGTAAGAGAGGCGAAATGAGTTAGGAAAACAAGTTGGGAGCACTAAAAGATTTAATTACAATCAAGCCAGAATAACAACGAGTGATATTGTGCATCAAAAATGAACTGCATCCTTGAAGGAGGAATCTGCATAGGAGATGTAAAACATTGTGCTCCTTAAAAGTAGGTTTAAATTCCACTTCATTATTACGAGACGGATATGGGTCGTACCCTATTTTAAGGGGGGTACAACATCTTCATAAAATAAACATACAATATAAAATGAACATATAATGGACATATCATTCGTACCTGTCATAAAATGAATAGGTAAGGATCATAAAATAAAATTTTATAATAATTAAGAAAATACAAATACATAACAATCAGGGGGTACAAATATATATCGATCATAGATAACTTCAACAGTGCCATAAAATTTACAACAAGCTTGATAATAAGGTGCTGAATTCTTTGAATGTAGTGTTTGAAAACAGAAACAAATGTTTGGAATTGTTATTGGATGAATATCCTTGAGTGGTTCATTGTTTGGTATACATATTAAAGCTTGTAGTACAACTTGATATTTAGTTTACCCACACACCGGAAGGGGGTGTGAGTAGTTGGTAGATAAATCTTAAACTTCGGGACGAAGTTCTCTTTTAAAGGGGGGGGGGGGTAGAGCATAATCTTTCTTTGTTACCTCATCCAGATTATGCCCTGTTGCGTGATTAGCAGAGTAAGAGGTGTATGTATGTACTTGGTTTTTGCATTATGATACAGTATGTGACTTTTGATTTTCATCATGAAATATCTTGGTATATCTTGGTCCAGTTTGAGTTTGAGTAATCTCGAGTGGAATGTGGAAATGGGAATGGATGGGAATAAAGGATTGGATTGGTATGGAATTTCGTTGGAATTATTATTGTCTTAGCACACCCGAAGCGGTATGAGTGCCTATTAGTTGATTTTTAAACTTCGAGGCGAAGTTTCTGTTAAGGGGGATATACTGAACTACCCTCCGTACCGTCTGGAATAGTCAGAACCGATGCAGTGGTCAATGAGTCCTTCAAACTCTGAAACGAACTCTCACAATCAGCCGTCCATACGAACGGTGCATCTTTCTTCATCAGACTGGTCATTGGCTTCGCGACCTTGCTGAAATCCTTAACAAACCTCCGGTAGTAACCTGTCAGACCGAGAAAGCTCCGGATGTCGGTAACAGTCTTCGGTCTTGGCCAAGTACGCACGGCATCAATCTTTGCTGGATCCACTGAGATCCCAGCATCCGAGATGACATGACCAAGGAAAGAGACCTGGTCAAGCCAAAACTCACATTTGGAGAACTTAGCATATAGCTGGTTCTCCCTCAGTATCTCTAATACCCTCCTTAGATGTTCCTCATGTTCAACCTTCGATTTCGAATATATCAATATGTCGTCGATGAATACCACAACCGACTTGTCCAGCTGTTCCCGGAACAAGCGGTTCATCAGATCCATAAATTTCGCCGGTGCGTTCGACAAACCGAACGGCATCACTATGAACTCATAATGGCCGTATCGTGTCCGGAATGTCGTCTTCTCAATATCCCCCTCCTTAATGGCTATCTGATGATACCCCGATCTGAGATCAATCTTGGAGAACACAGATGCCCCCTTCAACTGATCGAACAGATCGTCAATGCGGGGTAGTGGGTACTTGTTCTTCACAGTCACTGCATTCAACTCTCTGTAGTCGATGCAGAGGCGGAGACTACCATCCTTCTTCTTTATGAAGAGAACTGGCGCTCCCCAAGGTGATACACTCGGTCTGATAAATCCCTTGTCTAACAAATCCTTTAACTACTCTTTTAACTCATTCATCTCTGCCGGAGCCATACGGTATGGTGCCTTGGCTATCGGTCCGGTACCAGGTAGTAGCTCGATGGTGAACTCTACCTCCCGAGTGGGTGGCATGTTGGGTAGTTCCCGTGGAAACAGATCGGGGAACTCCGACACTACCGGTAAGTCGGGGTCGAACTCGGGGTCCCTCTCTATGTCCTGGACATAGCAGAGATATACTTCTTCCTTCTTCCTCAATTCCTTATACATTGCCCATAGCGGTGATGATCTTAGTCGAAGGCTCTCTGGGCCTCTGGCGGTATGAATTGTTACCCCAGATGGACTCCTAAGCAGCAGTCTATGCTCGGAGAGAGATAACGACCCTTGTGTCGCTCCAACCAATTCATCCCGAAAATCACATCAAATCCCAACTCCTTAAACTCAATACAACTGACTGGAAAATCTTCCCCCTTAATTCTGACCATGGCTCCTCGGTAGTAGCGAGTGCAACGAACCTTCTCTTTAGACGGGAGTGTAACCGTGAAATCGGGTAGCTCATCCGCGTCTAGCCCCAACCTTCTCGCAAAAGATGTCGAGATAAAGGTATGCGAGGCCCCTGAGTCGAAGAGAACTGATGCCTCAATTCTATTAATCGGAAAGGTGCCGGTGAGGATAGTGCCGTTGGCGTCGGCCTGTGCCTCTGTAAGTATGCTTAACGCACCTTCCATACCGAGTCCATAACCTAATTGTATTCACAAGCTTCATGAGTATTGATGGTATAACAAGAGTCGTAACAATTAATATGAACAACACTGTTATTTTATTCATGACCATCCTGTTTACAACATGTGCTTCTTCCTTACATCACAATCCTTATCTCATACTAAAACTTTGCATGGCTAATATTGTCTAAAGGTTAGGTTTAACCGTCCTGGTCTCATATGCGTCGTATTGATTACTGCTGACGGTGCTGTGTTCAGCTTGATTCTCTTAATCCCATGGTATAACATCCTTGATTTTCCTCCCATAATTAATACATCCCCTGACTTAAGTATTAACTTATTAGCACGGTCCGCACGCTTCTGCTCGCCGTACAAAAATTCAGCATCATCTCCAATGGACCAAGACACTACGGGTATCCCCCTTTCGAGAGACTCCGTTGTCTTGTCCTTATCCTGATGTAGTCCTAATCGCCCATCTTTCTCATAGAAGTTTACAATACAGATGTCCGCTTGTATGTCTGGGATCGGGTCAGCTTCCAACTGCTGAGCGATCTCCACGACTTGAGTAATAACCGGATGGAACTCTTCGGGTATTCCCGGTGGTGAGACTCCATCTTGTATCCTCGTGGTTTGGTAGGTCTTGGCATACGGATTCCAATCCTTGCCTAAGTTCATCATCTTTAACTTCATTCTTGCTCCTCCTGGGTACTCCGGTGTATAAAAACCCCCCGGTCCCACTCCTAGTTGACTGCATCTCCTGATGATGGCTATTTGTGCCTCTGGTGTCAGGTATCCCCTTAATAAAATCATACCTGGGTGGATAACCTGACATTTTTCGGTTGAAAAGTCTCGGGTTTCGATGACGGTGTCCTCCAAGTTAAGTGTTGAAGGTATTGGATAACAAATGTTGAAGTTCCCTAAGGTGGTAATAGGTTATATCTTACTTAAGGTCTAACCTTTTCTTGTCTTATTCTCATCTAACTCATTTATTCACCAAGCATGCATGATAATGCGGTAAGCAAACAATTATATCACTTAATGGTTTATAGCGGTACCTGGCCTCGATGAGGGTTCAGGCTCATCGTCCCGGTCCACCATGTGTAATGTGGGTCCCGACTTCTGGGCTACCCGTGGATTCTTGTTTGTTGCTTGTTGCGCTCCCTTATGACCGTCAGGTCCAGCTCCCTGATCGGTCATAGTCTTAACCTTGAAACCAGGTCTATAGTTCCTACCCTCCGGGTTCCCGTAGCACTCATATGCTCGGTGCCCGAGCACACCGCAAAAATTACATTCCACCTTATTCCCCTTACAGTCTACTCCGGGGTGGTCCTTGTTGCACCGCTGGCAATAGTAGTGCCGTTGGTAGCCACCACCGGTTTCCTTTCCAGTCTCAGTGCCTGATTTCACATGGTATCAGTGATTATCTGCCAATATTGTAACCCATTCTTAATTCACCCAAAGTATATTTTTTTTCCTTACCCTTTGGCGCCCTGGAGCGCAGGGGCTTAGCAGCATAAGCATAAGTCAACTTCAGCGGCTCTTCAGTAGCCTTCTCCGTTCCTTCCTTTCCTTTTTGGTGTTGATTCTTATGGGCTTGGGGCTGGTACTTCTGTTTCTTGTACCCACCCTGCCCCTGGTGCTCGGTGCTCTTCCCGGCATTCTTTCTCTTGGCATTGTCCTCGTCCCTTAGCTGGACGGTTATCTCAACCTTAGCAGCGGCATGATAGCACTCCTGCTTTCCAAGTGTTAGTTTCTCTTATTTCTCAAATCTCAATCTCATTCACCTTCTCATATCTTAATTACTCTTATTACCTGCAAGGTAGTATAACTCTTCGGCCCCATGCCGTAGCGGAGTCGATGGCTAAGCCCGCCATAGAAGCGGTCCACCAGTATCTGGTCTGAATATCCCAGACCCGGCAGAAGACGGAGCAAGGCGGTGAACTCTGAGTAATACTCGTCCACCGTCATCTTGTCGGTCTGCTTAAGCGCATCCAACTGTAGGCGCTTCTTTGTCTGGACATGGGCGGGGTAGTACTTAGCTCGTAGCAATGCGGTGTACTGCTCCCAGCCGAACTCTGGATTGGCCACATGCTCGGCCCTCACCAGCTTCCACCAATCGCCCGCTGCCCCCTTCAAATAGAATGCAGCTAGGCGCACCTTGATCCCAACAGGGACATCAAGGGTCTCGAAGGCGGTCTCCAGCTCGGAGATGTACGTCTCAAGCTTGGCGGGATCAGTCTCCCCCTGAAATAACACGGGTCGAAGGTCTGATAAGCTCTTCACCCAATTTGGTTCCCGGGGCTGTGGCGGTGGAGGTGGGGGTGCACCAGGCTGATAGCCCATGTGCCCCAAAGCGGCAGCTACGATCTCTGCAATCGTCTGCCCTCCCGATATCTCAGCCTCGTCGCCTCGACCACGGCCTCGGCCTTGTCTCCTTCCTGACATCTGAATAAGCACAACTCACATTAGGTTCAGATCCACAACGGTTTCGGTTCAAGGATTTGTATCGTCCGTAGACAGTAAAGACAATCCATACTTAATAGTGGTCATCTGACTCTACTCACTCTAATTTCTCACACCCTTAACCCAATACTTATATCTTAACTTATATCCTAACTCGGTGGTCACTTATGTCCGGTGTTTCTTGGTCAGAGCGTAACTACGCTCTGATACCACTTTTGTAACACCCCGTCCTAAGCCAATCGTGGTTTCCGTAACCTTAACAAATAATACATAAACATCGCAGCGGAATAAACCATCACCAGGACCTTGCCACGGTCTGATCAACAAGAAATACCGTTTCTTAAATATTTACAACCGAATATCCAAAATACATACACCAACCGAGTTATAAGTATCTCCAAAACCACATAAAATTTCTCAAGTTTAACTATCAACAGACGGGTGCACAGGCGCAACCCGTACTCGAAATAAAGTCCCACCTAGGGCTACCCGCTCCTACTCTCATGGTGTGACTTCATGGGCCGCTTACCTGCAAGTGTAAAAACAGCCCCCAAAGGGGGTCAGCACGAATGCTGGTACGACCCTCTCGTGGCCCCCCAGCTAACGGGGCTACGCCGACTAATTGTCGATAGCATGGAAATTGATTAGACTCACAATCATAATATGAAATGCAACAAATCAACAAACCACAATGAACATAAGTAGCTCACATATAAATGAACGACTCGGGCGTTCCCTTAACAAGTGAGTTAGTTCTTAACTCCTTAGATCCACATTCTCCTTAATCTTATATATTTGCCAACCGTTCTACTATTAGACTGGTTAGCCCTTAATTGGTTGCTTATCGTTGTAGAGCTTGGTTAACCCTAGCCGGTAGCAGTGCACTCACCAGCAATAAGCAACCTTTCTTAATTTGTTGGGGATGTAGGCTTGATCCCCCCACGCCATCCTTAATGTGCCTCCCACCTCAAACAGTAGTCCGGGTGGTCGGGTTGGTTTGTTGACCCTAGGCGACGAGTCCGAGGACAAGTCTTATTTGGAAGTCGGATCTGATTCAGATACCGACCTCCCTCAATACACATGTGCCGGTACCATCCCGGATTCCTCACTCCCACCCCGAGTTACGGTTAGTGAAAGTCTTAAGTATCATGTGTTAGTTAAACCTTGACGGGTATTAACCAACAGTCACCAATGTACAATTCCTCTCCTTAACTCAATAAGTACTAAGCTTAGTTAGTAGCAGGTTTCAAGCCTCGCGGGTTAGTGTAAGAAGACACAATCACAACGAGACAAGTAAATCCGGTTGCATGCTTTATCTTAACTTAGTCATAGCAAGTAAACAGATAGCACACAAGCCGAGGGACACCTCGTTAGCAAGCAGGTCACAAGAAAGACTGTACCGTTCACCGTCGACTATCGTTTGTTTAGCCTTCTCCGGGGTCCCAATTCACAAACCTAAAACATTCATTCATTTTTAGGCCATTAGTTATTTGCACCTTACTTAACTCTTTCTTAGTCCCTAAGTTTCCCATTCAATACCCTCTTAAGTCCTTATCACTTAACCTTATAAACTTAACTTTAAACATTAAGGTTTATAATAACTTAACTTAATTCCTTAAGTCCCTAAGTTCCTAATCATCATTACCCTACTAATGGCATACTTATTACCAATTAACATCTTTAGAATTTAAAATTTTCTTTTTTTTTATGTTTTTGGGTCGACCGACCATACCGACCGACCTTACCCAAGGTCGGTCCATTCCAGGACGTATTACCGTTTGAAAATTTTACCCTGACCGACCTTGCAAGTCCGGTCCCCAAGGTCAGTCCATTCCCGAGAGTTTTCCCCGTTGAAAATTTAGGCCTGACCGACCTTATCAAGGTCGGTCCCAAGTCCGATCGATTCCAGAGACTAATTCTCATACAAAATTTTAGGCATGACCGACCTTGCAAGTCCGGTCCCAAGGTCGGTCCATTCCAAAGACTCAATTCGTACACCAAATACAAGCCCGACCGACCTTGCAAGTCCGTCCCCAAGGTCGGTCCATTCCAGAAACTCTTTCCGGTAGTGTAAACTGAGCTCGACCGACCTTGCAGGTCCGGTCCCTAAGGTCGGTCGGCTCCAGACCTTTGTTTCAAAATTCCCATTTGACTCCAAACTTCACCCCATTTACCCTAGTAAGTTCTAACCTCATTTAGGCACTTCAATCACACCTTTAGCCTTCCATTAAACTCATTAAATCACTCACCAATATCCACCTTAGTCATTATGCATTTTCCTTATAATAATGCCCGCACTTGTAATGTTTTTCACTAGGCTTCTAAGTGGTGGTTCATACCTATTATAACCACTATGCCAAAATGTTTCCTCACCACTATAACATCATCTCCCAAGCATCTTTCACCATCTAAAATTCCTTTATGCAACTACTTAGAGTTCCTTCACAAGTTATGCCTCCTTCTTTCAACACATTATTTGCTCTCTACTTGTTTACCAATATTTTCCTAAGTCCTAAATGCTCAAGTATATCCCAAAGCATTCATTTGATTCCTAAATCCTCCATGATGATGCCTAAGTCATTCTAACTCATAAAAACACCTTAAACTCACTCTTTTTCATCAAAACAACTCCTAGAGTTTCTTTGTACTTCCCTAGTCATAAAATCTCCTTAACACATCTTAAACACCTAGGTCCTTCGCCAAATTTTGACATGGGTTCTCTAGTATATTGTTACACCAAAAAATTTAGTTTTTCACCATCAAATAGCTATCTACAATCAAATACTCACTACACCTTCTCAACACACATCTTACACCAAAACTACACTACATCACAATATAGTGCATAAACTTAAAATGCTTGGCACTTAGGCCCTTAAATGACTTGGCTCCTAGGCCCTTAAATGTATAAATCTTAAACACTGAATTTCCTCAATATAAATAGCCTTTGACCTGCAAATACACACAACAAGGCTCCCATTGCAATATAAATTCTCTTATAATTCACCTTGTCATTCTTAAACTATCTCCTTTCTCATTTGCTCCTTAGTCACAAGTTCAAAAGTATAATCATTGTTTCTCCTACGTTTTTATAACTCTTTCCCAATGTAAACTCTACACTAAACTCATCACATATCTAAATCCCATTCCCTTAAACAATAAAACACCTTAAGGTAAGTAATTTACCTTGTTCTTTTACAAGCTCACAAACTTTCCTCCTTAGCCTTTTCCCTTGAACAATCTCGGTCACCACTTAAACTCTCCTTGCCAATGTTCTAACCAATATCCAATGACTCTAATGAGTGCTAGATAATACATTAACCTTAAGGAACAAACCCTAGGTTAACAATGTGCTTTAAGGTATTAAATTGATTGTTTTACCTTGGAGTCTTAGAATAAGCTTGGATATGAAGCAAGAAGGACCTCCTCTAGCCCTTGGATAATAGAAAACAAGCTAGAACAAGGCATAACAATGAAGCCCCATGAGTATAGATTTTCGGTTATGGAGAAAGATGATGGAAACCTTGATTTTCTTACATATTCTTTACCTTAAGAGAATGGAGAAGCTAATGGAGTCTCCAAGCTTGAGTTTCCTCCTCTAATGGTGGTTTGGCTTGGCACCAAATCAAAGCTCTTGAAGTTTTGAAAAGATAGAAAGAAGGAGCTTGAGCTAACTAAGAAGAATATGTGTTTAGTTTTGATTTTGGAGCTAAGATGTGTGTTTGTCAAGCAAGTGAAGATGGAGCTAGCATGGGGTTGTCTTCTACGTGAATGGAGAAGGGAAGAAGATGGTGAAACCGGTGGGAAAAGAAGAGAATGAAGAGATGAGGAGAGAGGTAAGTAAAGGTGAGATATTTGTTTCCTTAAAGTAAATAGTGACTAGTCTTCTTTTCACTCTTCTTTTACAATATTGCCATCTCATGTGGTGACTCATCACCTTAGAAAACCGGCCCCCTCATTAATTAGGCTAGTCATGGTCTTGTTGACCAATTAATTAGACTTAATTGATTAAAGACTAAACTAGGCACTATTTGATTACTATTCACAAACTAGTGCACATAATTGTGAAATTTTTTATTTCCCATTGATTTAGACTTCCTAATGTGATACTAATTAGTACACAAGTTAATTAAGAAGTAATCATGAGTATTTAGCCACTTAAAACCCCTTTCTAAGACAATTTTTCAAAAATGTGCTTTAAGAGTCCTTAAAGCACAATTTGTGTTTTAACTTGTTTTTGAGCTTGATTTTCTTTGGTAATTGACTTAAAATGACCATTAGGATATTACTAAGGTCTTAGAATGATATTTGGGTGCTCACCCAAGTCTCTCCAAGCATAGAGCACGTTTTTGCTTAAACTGCCCTTATGGTGTTTCCTTTGATTTAAATTGTTTCCTAATGTTTCTAAGGCATTATTTAGCCTCCTTATATCTTAGTTTATCACTTAAACATCATATCTAAGTTTGGGGTATTTCATATAATGTTATTATAAGTTCATATATTAATTACTTATGTAATTGATTTTGGTCAAAGCACCTAACATGGTCTATATTGACCCATTGACTACCAGTTTGACCATAGTTTCAATAAATTATAGTTTTGACCCCAATTTTCAAAAAATTACAATTTGACCCCAAATTGCACAAAACCTTATAAAATCCATTTTAATAGCTTTTAACATATGGTTATCGGCTATAATTAACACTTAGCCTCCAAAATTTATTTTAATTACAATCTAACCCCAAATTGCTTTCAGTAATTATTAATTTAATCCTATAATTAATTTAAACTTAATAAATCATAAAATTAAATGGCCTAAAGTACATGGCCTTATTACAAACCTTAGATTATAATATAACTTACTTATAAATGTCATAAAAGACATTATAGCTCTCGGTTTTTAGTATATACTTTGTAACAACATTTTATTAGTTGTGTTTAAATCATTTAATTTATTTGTATGACATTATATGTCACATATACATTAGGTTAACTACCCAAAAATGTCATAAACATTTTAATATATAGTTTGATCATTTTAAGACTTATAACGGCTTTTTATTACATTTACCCATATTTTTTTATAAATTGTATTTTGACCACTTAAATCATTTACTTGGCATTATAAGCCAACTTAATATATAGCAAGCTAGCCAAAAGTGTTAATTAGCATTTTAACACTTAATTAAGCCATTTAGACCTTTACCCACTCACGGCTTTCATTATAAGGTAACAAAGTCACATAAAAACTTAATATATCATAATGTAAAGTTCACTTACTTGTTCTAATAGCAACCAATCAGCCATCACCACTCCAAGCTCACGGCTATGAACACACATATATTTAAATTAGTTGTTGACATTAACCTCACATACACACTTAATTAATACTTCATTTAGGTAGTAATTACCTTAATTTGACAAGCTTTCTCACACACTTGTTCTCTAGCATTTTTGGACAGCATGTTCCCATGGTTTAGATAACCATGCGCCACCATTTTTTGCAAGGAAAAGATGTGCATTAGTCATCTTATTACCAAGGTAATTAAGGACTCAATTAAGCATAGTTTAGCTTGAATTTACCTTGAGATTTAAGGCTTGTGATAGGCATGGAACCGCCTGGATTTTGAAGCCAAACAAAGGTGTTAAACACCATTCAAAGCAAAGTACAAAATTGGTATTAACAAGGTGGATAAATAGCTTGGTTTACCTTGTTTAAAATTTCCAAAAATGACATGTTTGGCTTGAATCTTGCTAGACCTTGAAGATATTGATATATGAACTGAATAAGCATGTAAAGATGAGGAAGATAAGCTGGGGAAATAAAGGAAAGAATTCGGAACCAAGGGGGAAAAGAGTAGCATGCTTAATGTATGATTTTTTTTTACCATGAAAAGCTTAGTTTAGGTCTTCCTCCTTCCTTCTTGTTTTCAGCCGTATGAAACCACTTTCTTCAGTAGCAACTATCCTCTGAATGGATGGGTGAAAGTGCTTGAAGGTTAGTTCAAAAGAAAGAGGAGAAGAAGATGAAGAGTTTAGGCTAAAATATGGCATGTATGATTACCTTAATCAAGGGAGGCTCACCATTGGAGCTGGCATGCTGCTTACGGTTTCAGAGAAGAAAAGAGAGGGTTTGGAGTGTTTGAAGACGGCTGGAAGGAAGAATGAGATAAGAGAATTCAATCTTTAGCTTTTAAAGTGGTAAAGTGGTATATATGAAATAATTATGATTAGTCATCTACTTGCTATATATTTTAATTGTTGTAGCTGATAAGGAAAAGGTAAGGAAGGCTGGGTGGTAGTTCGTTATGGCTGGGATGAGCAAGGAATGAAGAAAAAGGTGGCTAATTATCTTATAAGGTAAAGTAATATAACTTTAATGAATAGTGGTTAGTGAGTCACTAGGAAATATTTTTAGTTTTCTTAATGGAGAGGAAATTCTCCAATGCTGGCGGCAAGGCATGGTCAAAGCCAAAGAGCAAGTTTTGACCATTAATTAAATGAAGTAATTAAATGTTATTTTTGGGTACTATTCACCCAAATTTACCCATTTTGATTTTATTTTAAAACTTTGATTTAGGCCTTATAATATGGTGTATAATGTCACATAAATGTTATTATGAATGTAATATAGTCCTTAAAGTGATATAAAACCAATACTTCTGAAGTTATACACAAAAATGTGCTTTAAGGTGTTTATGTGCACATTTTGTGTTAAAGCTTGTTTTAGAGCTTGGTTTTCTTTGATAATTGATTAATTACCTTCATTACATGGTTACTAAACTTGGAAATCCAATTTGGAATCAAACGGAGGTCATAAGACCTTTAAGGTTTCTTAGAGCACATTTTTGCCCTAAGAGACTTTTAAGCATGTTAATGCTTGTTCATGATGTTGGAGTGCTGTACAACAGTTTCATTACGTTCATTAATGTGTTGATATGCTTAGGAATTAATTTTAGATCCTAAGGAGTTCATTTGGGCATATATTTTCCCTAAACGATCAAAGGGTGCTATATTTGCTTTATGTTGACCATTGTTGTATTTAAACTGGTATTAAGGCATATTTAAGCCTTAATTTAATTGATTAAATGTTTAATCAATGTTTAATTAGTTAGGGGTATTTCACGGTGGGTCTTGGGTCACGGACCAATACAAACTTTATCAACCTTTTATTCTATCTTCCTGAGTCTAAAATCACTTTCCATGATCAGGGAAGAAGACAGAAAATATGTATAAGGGGGGTCTAATTTTTCAAAATAATATTAATTTATTTTTAAAGATTTAAAAAATAAAATTTAGAATTATGATAAGTCAAAATATATTTAAAATTTCAAATTAGATATTAAGTTCAATAAAATATTAAATTTTAGTATATAGATTAATATAAAATAAGTTCTTAATTGGTAAAATTAAATTACAGTCATATACTCCCTCATATACAAAATCTAAGTTATGATAGCTTTTTTATAACAGGTTTAAAAAAATTGTGTTGATTGAATTATATTTCTATGTCATAATAATTAATATATAACAATAGTTCTAAACTAGTTGTATTTCTAAAACTTTGCTAAATATCATTTTGGATAAATCTAATTTTAAATCAATTAGCGAAGCTTGTAATTAAGATATCTAATAACACTTACATTTCAGATTCGAGAGAGTACATAATTACAAAGACTAGCATAATAATCATTTTTACTTTAGACTAAATTGCTAAAATAGAAATATTCAGAGTTTTTCATCCAATATACACTAAAAAAATATAAATCTAAAACAAATATTACACATTAATATTCTCAAGATTAATAATAGATACTATAAGGTGAATTATGGTGATATTTTACAAAATATTAGGGGGGCGAACAAAAAATTTATTCAAATAAATAAACTACGTAACAAATAAACCGAAGCTAAAACATGTATACGTGTACCCAGCCACCTGGTTTGTGGTCACGTACACTTAAAAGAATTTATCTAATTGAATTCATCTTTCTGCCACATAGTCCATGGCCATGGACAGAAGCTAAAATCAACAAAAAGCTGCAATTTTAAACCCTAATCTGACTTACGTAACCATTAACTCATGTGAATATGATAATACCCAAAAAAACATAAAAGACAAAAGCTACCTTACTTTAAAAAATTAACATAAACTTAAGCCTAAAGAAAAATTAATAAAGGAAAAGATTTGATGGGTAATGAAAGTATTTGAACCTTGAAAAGCTTAATACCAATCCCTCATACCTAAATCTCTAGTCTTTCCTAGTTTAATAGGTTAAAACTTGGTGGTCCTCTAATAGGCTCGTGTGAGCTTACTTGGATCAAAAATTTAATGTTATGTAACATAGCTTAGCAACCTTAGTTAAAAGTCAACCTTATAACTTATAAACTGATCCTACCACATTTAGAAAGGCTCAAAGTCATGGCTCACAGGTTCCCTGAACCACACGTCCAACAATGGGAATTTGAAGTATCATCCACATATAATGCACGGTTATTGTCATCTCTTCCCATGGCATGTGGAATGAGTCATATCAGGTTCCCCCGCTCTTTGAAAACATAAATCAATTATATTTTGTTGTGGGGCCATATGGTATGTGGCAGGTGCTTCAAACCACAATATTCAATTGTAAACAATAAAGAAACTTACATGATAAAGAATAAGAGTAAGGATGTAACTAGTCATGGACCATAAGACAACACATCATGTCCCCTTAAACTAGTGATAACACTAGTCAGTAGTGGACCACCATGTATTGACATCTTTGTCAACTTCCAGTCAGTGGGAGCAACATGTATCATACTTCGAACCGCTTCCTCTACTGTTTCAACCTTACAATCCATGAAGTAATCTTGGTCGTCAACATCCATTGTCACTATCGATTTCCATGTCAGCCACACCAGAGTCATATGTGCAGCAGCATTAGGTGAAAAAATAACTGATGTTTAGGGTTCAACATGCTAAAAGTGGTGATTTCCCTCATCTTCAATATCAAAACTCCCATTATATATTAAGCAGCTCATTAGGCCATCCAACCCCTGGTGATTGTGTTGATGTAGTGACTGGTAGCGGGATGATTGACTATGGAGCATGTTGATAGCTCGTACATGTATCAGATGTCAGCATCGATGGAGGAGGCATTTCAAGCACATGGTCAGGCTCATAGCTAGGTCTCTTGGATGTCTGAATAGGGTTCGAGATTACTTGGGCCGAACATTTGGCACTCACATTCTACATTATGAAGCCAACATAGGTTGCTCAACCGCACGGTCTTTCACTCTCCTTGTGTTGACATGGTTCATTGCTCTTTTAAATCTATCCACCTTCCAAGTTTTATTAAAACAAATATTAGTATTACATATTATTAGATTAATCACCAACAAGTAACCATAATATGTATAGTATAAGGTTTCATTACTATATTCTTTTTAGTTATGGAAGTTCAAGAATTTAATCAAGTTCAAAGTACAGTAAGGTCATTACAACTCCTTTTTTAAGTCAAGTTAAAGGTTGTTCATTTGTTTTTCCTTAGTTTTATTATGGATGTAGTTAGCTTCATTCGGATTTCTTTTGTTAATCAAACTCAAAGTATGGTAAAGTTCATTAGGGGTCCTTTTGTTAATTAAGTTAAAAGTCATTAAGGTTTTTTTGTTATGGATGTTCAAAGTAGGTTAGATTAGTGCCTACATGGTCAAATGTATAATCAAATTCATGATCAACCTTAAAGTAATGGTCAGAGCCAAAGTCAAGGTCAACATTGGCATAAAAGTATCTTCCACCACCTCATGCAAATTATGGTGAACACGGATCCTTCTAGTTCATGAAGTTTTGAAAACTTGTAAGGATTCGTGAGCCACAAGTTTACGATTTGTCTCATTCAGTGAGCTTTTTTTTTGCACTATCTTATTATGTCAGTCAAAAGTAAGAACTTTATTTGGGAGTTTTAGAAGTTTTTTCCAAATTTTATTTATTAGATCTAGACCAAATGAATTGGTTTTGAAAGGAAATAATACAAGAATGATAATCACTACACTAAGATCTATCATTTGTTTAACAAATTTGAAAAAATCATAGGAAACCCGCAGTGTTTTGATGATGGTCCCCGACGGTGTTTCGGTGATGGACCCGGGGGTCCCCGGTGATGTTTCGGTGATGGTCCAAGCAGCCACAATGGTGGTGGGCTAGTAGCCAGAGGGAGATCTAGAGGGGGGTGGAAAGAGAGCATTCGGATGAGTGTCTTTGAAAGAGATAGCAAATGAAAATGTGTAAAGAAATTACCCCCAGTTCATCGGATCTTTTCATTCAAACTCGGACATCTTAGTTGATGGAGGACCGAATAAGTAATCATTTGATCCCTAATTCGAATCCTTCAACCTCTATCTTCTCATTTCAGCCTGTCACACAAGGCTTGCCTTAGCCTGAGCGTTACCTAAAATGCACTCAAAGAGTAGTGTCCGCAAGTTTCCGTGTTTATAAAAAAAACATGAAAAAGGTTAAAGTTGCATTTTAAAATGTTTAGAAAACAAATACATGCACAAGTACATTATAAGATGTTTTAAAATTTTGTGATATTAAGATTTGAAATGCAATGGTTTGTAGCAATCCAACTATCATATTATTTATCAAAAGTAAACGACTAGGTAGGTAAAGAATAACCAACTTAATATGAGTAACTAACATCCACACTATAGTTAACCACGATCATAATGGTATATTACGGTATATTAAAGTGATTTACACCTTACACTCTCCTAAATCTCACATGAGTCTTGTGTATGTGTTGTCCTCTAATATCTTACAATCACACAAAACAGCCAAAAACAGTCACAAAATATTATATCAAAAAAAACAAAGCTAAATATTTTACAGGCTCTGATCAGAAGAGACAAACTTGTGTACTGCATATGCATCAGTTCCCCCTCCAATTCCAGTTACACGGTAGCTCCCAGTCATTGCCGGCTGGGCAAAACCAAGCAAATCGTAATTGCTTTGATAATTATGCCCGCTGCACAGTTCATTTCGAATAGATAAAGGTCACAGAAGATGGAAAACGGCCAACCAAACCCAGGAGCGCAAAAGATGGATACAGGTCTATGTTATGAAATAAATCTGTGTTATGGTACGAAAACGCACAAGGTTGAACAAACAGGATTTCACAAGGCCTCATACATCCACTGTAATACAGAAACTAAATAAAGTAATTTCCCAAAGAGGGATCCACCAACCCGTCGTCCATCAGCCTCTCTAAAACACTGATTCTACAGATAAAGGACTTCTCAACCCAACAAGTTGTTACTACAGCGGTTGGTTTGGAAGGTTAAACCTACATTGCACTGATCACAAACCAAGAACATACAGAGTGCAAAAACAGGAAGGATCAAAAGAGTTGAGGGAGGGAAGAGCCGAAAAACACGCACACCCCTTTTTTTCTCAAGACCAAACCCTCAGAGAAGGGGCCTACGCCTAAGCAGCAGCCACATCATCAAACGACGCCTGAAGCCACCCTTCTACCTTAGCCAAGCTCACATATTCCACAAACTTCACCTTGGCATTTGGTATATCCAGAGCCAGATCATCGAGCCCTTCCTTGACCCGGGCAAACCCCTTGGTCATCTGATTAGTTGTTATCAGTCCCTCGTCAAAACACGACTGCAGAAGTTTCAGCATCCTCTTGTCGTTTTTCTTCTCCATGGCCATAACTAGCGCCTTCTTCACCACCTCATGGTTGAAGAAAGGCATCCCAAGGTCCCTGATACACCTGCATGCTTCACCAACCACACCGCTGCTCTCATACTCTTCTAGTAGCTTCTGGATCTTGTCCTTCGCATCTTCTACTGCCCAACCAGTTCCACCACCCCAACACCTCAGGATGCGTTCACCCGAATGGCGAGAGAACACCAATGACCTTGCCATGTGGACTGTCATGCTCCCACTGCATTTCGGTGGTAGTCTGCTACCTATTTCATCTAGATTGAGTGGAGCCAAGCAATCATCAATGACAGCCCTGGCTAGGAAGAGGGCAAGCTCATCTGAAGCATCTCGTACATCTAGGATTGTATCCTCAGCAGACTCTAGAAGCAGGACAAACCCATTCACCACATCCTCAGTGGAGAAGATCTCAATGTGGAGTGCAGAGAGCAAGACGGAAGCCATTTCCTTCTCCCTGTTTTTCCTGTCCATGGCAAGGGTAATCAACCGCTTCAGGAAGATAGGGTTAAGATCAGGGCACCCCAGATCAACAAGGCTCTGGATAAGCTCTGGGATATCATCTGACAGGAAGTATTCATGGATTATATTAACAGCCTCTTCCTTGTACTTCCTCAATCTCTCATCCTGATGTGCGCCCTTGCCATAGTTTCCACCAACAAGGTTATAGAAGGAGGAGTCAAGCCAGCCCTCAGAAGTGGCCCGTGATACCACAGACTGAAAATCAGACTTGGCAGAAGGAACGTCCAGACAGAGATCATCAAGGCCCTCCTCCACACGAGAAAAGCCCTTTACCATCTGGCTTGAGCTTATCAACCCTTCTTCTGCCGCCTCCTTCAAAAGCTTCAAGATCAATGGCTGAGAAGACTGTTTTTCCATCGCCAGGATCACAGCTTTCTTCACCACTTCATGATGGAAGAATGAAACCCCTAGCTCTCTCACACACCTACAAGCCTCCACAGAATCTCCACTCTCAACATACTCTCTCAGTATATCAGCAATCTTTTTCTTTACCTCCTCCACCGTACGGTGGGTGGTTCCACCCCATTTCATCTCTATGAGCTCAGCATGGTGAGGAGCCGAAAGGTAACTCTTCTCAGCAACCTGCAAAGCCTGATAACCCTTGGAAGATGGTGAAAGTAACTTTTGAACCCTTGGGATAAAGGCGGGTGGGAGGATCTCATCAACCACTCCTCGGGCAACAAAAAGCGCGAGGAGGTTGACTGCATCAGGAATATCAACTGAGAGGTCATCAGCAGACTCAAGAAGCAATACAAAGCCGTCTCTGATATGGGCGGGGGAGATTACATCAGCATACAGAGCAGACAGGAGAACGGATGCCATCTCCTTTTCCTTGTCATGGCGGTCCATAGCCATCGATACTAGCCTTTTGATAAAATAAGGGTGGTACTCGCTGGACCCAAGCTCTCTAAGGTCAGAAGACACAGATTCAACTGAGTCATTGGTGAAGTATTCATTAATGATCGAGACCACAGATTTTTTGTAATCATCCAGGGGATCTGTGATGGTGGCACTAACTAACTGATAAGGTTCCTATTCAATCAGGAACATAAAACACCACTTGTCAGCAGAGTTAAGAGATCTTACTCAGAGTTAACAATAAACCTAACTAAACTTATCCATGGTCTCATAAATAATACCCAGAAAATATTAAACTGGAAGGTAACAAGAATTAAGAAGCACAATAAAAGAGGTGTGGAAATATAACCTCGCCACTGTCATAGTTGGGATCATTGCGGTCAAGATGGGCCTCACAGTCAGTATCAAGAAGCTTTCCCCAAGTTCCCTTGCCACCACCGCCCTCTGCCACAGATCAGATAGGCAGTGTCATACAAGAAAGCAGAAGAGAAATAACACAGAAAGAAAGCAACATGCAGCAAACTAGAAAGAAAACCCCCAAGAAACTGAAGCAAAGTTCATATAGAAGTATGACCTTACTATGAATGAATGCCAACAACACAACGCTGTTTTATGTCATCCCCTTTCGTTGTATACAACCCACTGTTCTTTTTATCAAACTAAAATGCAAGACAGATGATGAACTACTAGAGAAACATCATGAAAGATACACCCATAGACTGAAGAAAAAGAATTATATTCAGTAATCAAAATGTTATAAATGCACTGTAATTATCTAAGAGGCGCAGAAGTTCCCAAGATATTCATTCTAAATAAAAGATTCATGTAAAAGTGTACACACATCCGATAATGAGGTAAACTTCTCAAGCATACTGTTTGAAAGCACTCTCAACTTTCGCTGATATTCTCCTACACATGTTAGGTGGTAAGAAACGTCACACACATCGGTTAAAATATGCATAGTCTAGAAACTAGGATTTGGGGATGCGAAACACAAATAAATATTCATAGCTGTGAACTATTTCACTAAGCTTATCTCCATAGAGTAAAGAGCTCGGAGATTCTAATAACAAGAACCAAATCCCTCTTACCAGTTCAAAGAGTCATTCTCATTGCAAACATGAGTTTGAAATTGAAATAAAACGACCCTTTCACTACGCCCCCCTTTTTCATTTTTCCATTAGATAAAAAATTTTATTTCACAACAGCTATGGAGAAGCATCAAAACATAACCATCTGTGTAATTTTCCCATCATATTACATACACTGGAATGCGCAAAGTACATGGATCATCACTTCAGGGAAATTCTACATGATGCAGATGAAATCTTCAGATACTTTTACATAACCTCAGACCAAATATAAAACGGGGTAGCACATATGACAAAGAAACTGCACCATATGAAACCATGAAAGGAAAGGAGTTATCATATTAACTGCATGAAACACATAACTTAAGACAGCTACAAAAAACAGTCAGACAAATGAAAAATGTTTGGTCCAACGATAAGATAACCATTTTTGTTAAGCACACATGTGCCACAAAGGCAAGTCCTTTGAGCTCAAGAATAACAGGGTATTTGATAGCCTATTAAGAGAGTACTATTTGATTTTAAGAAACCAACAATGACACTTTCGGAGAAAATTGATAAAAAAGCTAAATGTAGAAGAAAAAATGTATACCAAACAGATAACTGGAGGAACATAAATAAGACATCTAAAGTCTAAAAAAGCAACTTTCTGCCTAAACATGAACCTAAACGACTCATTCCTCCCAAATCGCCATGCCAGAAGACAGATATTGAGTATATAACAGATGCTATCAAACAACCAAGAAAAATATTTGATTCTTTCATAAGCAAAGACTATGGGTAACCAAGAGAACAACATAAAAAACCTTCATTGCTAAGCAAAACTAGCAAAATCTTTGATTAGCCTCAGCGTAGGAGTACTAACCTCAAGCAATATAAGAATTTCCAGCTAATGGAAGTATGGGTATAATAGTATTCCTCGTACGATAGGCATACAAGGGGTAAGGATCCCAGAAAATACCAACCTCAGAGATGACGAATTATTTCGACCTAATGAATGTCAGGTACAGGACACCATCATGCCACCAAAAAAAGCATATCTTTGGTTCTTTTGGGGAGGAACTACCCTCATAATAAAAACCTTGATCGCAAGATATCTTCAAAACTTGTGCAAACCTCACCGAATAGTCATATATCTAAAGGAAACACAACAAAAAATGCAGCAAACATAGAAACCTTCCTACGAATATGCCCACAGCACAAGAATCATCTAGTGATACTCAACCAGCCTATGAAGTCATTTTTCACATAAGACAACTCATATGACTGCCCGCAAGATTTTTTTCCAAAGAACCCTATATTATAGTTCCGTTGTGTTGAATTAATTACCTACCCTTGTGTTTTGATATTCAGTGTCTCAGTTAATAGGTGCTTATATCAATAAAAAAAACATCAAAAATTAGCTGGAAATCATGATGAATGTACACTCAACCTCTCTTCTACAACTATATGTAGTTATCTCTGCTTATGTTAATATTGGTATATTTTGTATACACTAAAGGTAACTTATTGTACACTAAAAAGTACAGTCTGTTTTAGGTATAAGTACATGTATTTAGCTAGAGACATGGCAGGCTGACTGCAAGTGCAGTCTGGGCGATGGAACAGGGCCCACTATATTTGGGGCTCAATTTTCATTTCATCCCTTTAGGTTTAGTCGTGAGAAAATTATATACAAGCCCAAATTTATATTAAATGGAACATATCAAAAGATGACAAAAAACTGCTAAATTACAACTTTAAGTTTGAGATACATCCAAACATTGTAAACATGACCATTGTGAATGTGTAATTTAATTTAGTAACTTTTCTATATTTACATAATTTAATTTTACAAAGGCCTCGTTTAAGATTTTAGCACAGGCCCCACAAATCATCAAGATGACCCAGGTCAGAGATGGCTACATTAGGGTATAGCCAAAACTGTGTGATGCACTCCGTTTCACCACCAGCAGCACATTACCAAGATCCTTTTATGTTATATTATGTTCCCTTCATCGGGTAAGTAATAATTAAGGCAACCAAATTGTTAGAATGATCATCACCGGTTGCAGAAACGCGTAATCAGTAAATCATGTGATCAATGTATTCATATCGATAAAGTAGTGATAGCACATGCCTTTCTTCACTTTTATGACCTTCCCCGAATGCGATCGCCGAACATGCTTCACAGAAGCGGCCCCAGCACCAGCCTTGCTACCAGTGGCTTTCACATGATGCTCGCCAGGAAACGCGCCGGAGGTTTTGGGTGAAGAAGATAGACTCCTAGGGGAGGGTGAAGAAGACTTGTTTTTGGGAGAAGAAGACAAAATATCAACATTAAGCGCCGCCATCTTCATAACCTCCCTCTGCTCGTCCGTCAAGAAGCCCTCTTTGGAAGCCATTTCTCCAAGCAGTTGTTTTTCTCTTAATTTTGCTTCTTGATTTTCTCTTGTAGACTGGTTATAAAACAACTAACAAAACTCCAAGCTGAAAATCATTGACAGATTAACAAATTCGTAATTAAATCACTGGAAGTTACGGAAGCCGTGACCAGCCACGATTCATGACCAAGAAAGAGAAAGAAAATCACCTAGAGAGGTCACAGCAAACCGTGCGACCCTAAGAAATGATGAAATAATGGTCTCTGCTGCACTTGGCCCGGATCTCGAGCCAAGACAGACCGAGAAAGTAAAACAACGGACACCTCCAAATCGAAATCCAAATCCGGCAAAAGTATCTCAATCTCCCTCGACGAAAAAGTAGTATAATACTATTAAGAACCGAATCGAGAGAATCACGCAACAGAAAGCGGATGTATGTCGACGGGAAACCCTAGCGATATTCGGGGTAGTGGACAATGAAGTGCAGTGCCCGATTCAAGAGGAAGAGGATAGAGAAAGGAGAGCAGGAAATGGATGAGAACGAAATGAGAAATGGGAGAGAGTGGAAAGAGGAGAAGAAGTAGAGGGATTTTAGTACTTATATGGAGGGTACGGTTACAGACGACACGTCAAAAGGTTTTGTTTCATTTTCCTTTTTTCTTTGTCACTAAAAGAATATTTATCCGATTGATACGTCCACGTGGCCTTTGTGGTCAGGCCCAAGGACTGCTATTTTCTGCCGGCTTTGTTGCCGTTTTGATTCTAATTGAACACACTTCATGGAGCTCGCATTTTCCCGGCATAAATGGGCCGGTCTTTTATGCGCTTTATGCTCATCAGTGGGTCTTTTTGGTTTTCTGCGTTTGGAGCTGCTGGCCTATCCTAGCGTATGATTGTCGCCTGCAATTCTATCAGTGTCGATCTTTCCTCTACATTTCTTCTTTTTCGTCTCTTCTTTCTCGTAGTAACAGCGTTTAATTTCCACCCACCACCTTAATGGTCTCTTCTTTCTCGTAGTAACAGCGTTTCCACACCTACGACTTCCGGAGTTTGAAAAAAGGAATTTGTGTCGTGTATTTTGAGTATAGTGTTAATTGTGTGCTTGTGTGTTATTATAGAAGTCATTAGAGACTCTAAGCATAAAGGATTTGAGAATTTGGAGTTTAAACCCAAAATTTGAGCTATTGTAAGGTTTATTCTCATGAAGGATACTTAAGGTATGGATAAATTAGTAAAGCTTATATTCCTCTATTTTTTTCTTAAATTAAATTCGGTTATGAGGTTGTAACTTGCTTTCTAAGGATTATGGCATAAACCATATAGGCTTTGGATAGTAAGGTCTTAGGTTACGACTTATAGGGTTTGAAAAGGGAAATTTGAGAAGTGTATGAGATTGCTGAGTGTAGTATTAATTGTGTGCTTGTGTGTTGCTTTAGAGTCATTAAAGGCTTTAAGCATGGTGGATTTATAGAATTTGGAGCTTGAACCTAAAGATTGAGTTATTGGTAGGTTTATTCTCATGAAGGATACCTAAGGTATATATGGATAAGTTAGTAGAAGCTTACATTCATCCAACTATTTTATAATATTAACTCGGTTACGAGATTGTAACTTGCTTTCTATGGATGGTGGCATAAACCTTATATCTATGTATAGCATGGTGTTGGTTGGCACTAGAAATGCATGATAAGGCTATCATTAAAATTCCGAGTGTCTTGCATTGTACTACATGAAAATTGGAAAGTGTGGTTACATCTGTTGTTGTGAAATTGAGAATAGAAATTGGAATAGAACTTGTGGAAGTTACATTAAATTTTGGAAAAGGCCTTGAAATTTTCTTGAAATGTAATGAAATATGGGAAACTTTTTGAAACTTGAGATCTTGTTTAACTCTTAGAATTTTGATGTCCAGGCAATATTTGAACCAAATGTAACACCCCTAATCCTGATCCTGTAATATAAGCGCAAGTCGTAGCATAACAAAATATAATTCGCAGCGGAAAATAAAACTATCTAACGTTGATGTTACACGCCGTTACCCACCCATGTGAGTAACAAGGCAACCTTACTCCATCCAACAACTCCATCTCCACCGCTGTGATGAACAGATACTGAGCATACTTAAACTTACAATCCAAATCCAAACTGAGCAACTAAACGAAATACAACAAACTCCAAAATACAGTACATAATAAAACTAAAAGTGTTTATTGAAAACACATCAGCTACCCTGTGTCCCGCACTCCGGCTTGTATCTTCAATCAATAACCTGAAATGTTTGGCCCATTGAAGGGCTCAGCAAATTGTATGCTGGTATGCTAAACGTAGTCTTAAATCTTTACATTCCTTAAGTCGTTTAGCCATCTTGATATTAGATTCATTACATGCTGTTCCAGTTTACAACAATAGTAATAACTGTGAATATTAAATACACACAATAGTTCACCTAACAATATCATCTCATAATAGTAAACAGCAACCAAATAATCAAACACCAATAATCCATAACAGTAATCAAACAAGATACGCATATTAATTAACTGTACTTGTTAGTAGGTCACATGACCCTTATCCTTTTAAACCAACCACTTAAACTTTCCAATTAAATTCCACCTCGGGCGTCATGTTAGGAAAACCCTTAACAACTTAATAATGGACAGTAGTCCCCTAGGTTCCAAAGGAACCGTTGCCAGCTGACCTTATGGCCCTGGATAATTTATTTGCCTTAAAGGCGACCAATTCGGTCGAAACCTGTGCACCAACAGTAGTGCCCTCTGCCATCATCGAATGTGGATAATGGATTCCCTTGAGTGACTCTTGATAGTAGTCCCTCGTAGTGATCACGATGCACAACTAGATAGTCGAAACTAGCTGGATTCCTCTCTTAATAAGTTAGCCCTTTAGTCAGTGATACAATATCCAATCCTTGAGTTAAGACTATAACAGTTGACCATCAGTTAGGTTCACATAATACCTAAAGGTCACCTAGTCTTGTTTGAGTTTAGATGTATAAACTTACAGTCATAAGACGTTCGCTCAAAATAAATCGCAATGGTGTCGAGCAATACAGTATACAATATCATATACATAAGTCACAGATATCGCTCTTAACAATTAAACACACAACGTCTGGACCTCAGGAAAATCCTTAGGACATTCAGACCACACAATTAACATACCGTTCACCGTGTAACTTGCTAGCTTGACAGTTCACGCTTTAGTACTTTCTTCCGTACGCTGTTATATTTACATGCAATACCGGGTAACGTTAATACAACTATTCACTAAGTATTACAGTACTGTTGCTACAGAACTAATACTCGTAGTATACTAACCCCGTATGTTCTTTATTTCTCCCTATTATTTAACAGTGGTTTGAGGTAGTTTAACAGTTCATTATTTTATGTAGTAACCACATGTGATAATGAATTTCCATTTTATGGTGTATCTTCATCTCATTAATTATATACTCATAATTGTTTTCACTTACTCTATATATCAATATAATTTGGTTATCTTTATTATATCCACAATTATTTTATAAACTTTATATTATACTCCATAATATACCATATTACTTAGTTTTAATTCCTTTCTTTATTAAATTACAAAACCAACCATATATTTTCGGTAATTATAAATTGTACACAATAACTTTTGTAAATTACTAGTTAACCATATAACTTTCGGTAATTACAAAATGAGTATACTAACTTTTATAATTTACTAATTAATCCCTTAAACTCTCGGTTATTAACATACATTTTCTATATTCACATTCTAACCCCAAAACTTTATATAAGTTACATATTAACTTATAAACTATAGTTTTAATATTTAATTTCCTAAAATAACCAAGTGAGCACCTATATTCCTAATAATTTGCATTCGCCCCTATTTATTTTTTAGATTTACATATAACCTTTTATAAATTACATATTCACCCCAAAACTTTAATAAACTTAATATTTTATGTCATAAATCATTTTAACCCAATGTTTTTGGTCAACACTTTGACCAAAGCCTAATTTTGTATTTAATACTTTAATATACCCAGAAAATCATATATATCTCATTTATACACTATATTTTCCATAAATTACCAAATAGCCCCAAAACTTTATAAAATGTTATTTTAACACTTAAACACTTATTTAAATTCACCAAAATTCATAATATTAGTTCCTACCTTATATTATATCATAACTATGCCAAATAAATCCTTAAACTCTCGGCAATTATATTTAGTGCACCAAACTTTTCAAAATTTACATTTTAGCCACATAATTAATAAACTAGCCATTTAAATACTTGTAGCTATTTTTAATGTTCCCAAAATTTATAATATAAGCTAATATACTTATATACTTCAAAAATCACCAAATAAAATACTTTGTTCTCGGCTGTAACATTATTTTATGGTTTCAAAACTTGATTTATACCTTATAATAAGTATATATAAATGCATATAAGCCACATAACACTTCTAAAAATTATGTTAATGACTTAGGATGATTATAAGCTCAAAATAGACCATTTAACTCCTAGATGTTTCGGCCTAATTATTTATGTATCATAATTAATTTTTGTGACAAAAATTTATACTTTAAGGTAATAATCTTACCTTGCATGTTATAAATTATTTTCTTGATATTATAACCTATGGTTTTCGGCTCTTATTTAGTGAAGGGTTTGTACATAAATTTGTACTAAAGTTTGAAGCTTAAATCAAACTTAAACTTAATAGATTTAATTATAGAAACTTACTCCTTAAATCAACATGATTCTTGTACTTGATTTCCCCTTGGATTCCAAGCTCCTCCAATGCTATTTTGATGAAGAATATCCGGCCTCCATGTATAGGTTTAGGAGATCCAAGTGTTAGACTTCTAACAAGGATTTATAAGTAAGATTTGGAGTAGTTTACAAGAGTTTGCCATAGGTATTTTTCAAAGAATTTTCGGTACACCTTGGGATGATTGAAGATCCAAGTTTCCTTCATGAAATGATGAAGAGAACATTGATTTAAGAGATGGAAATTTTTGGACATAGCTTAAGGTATTTACTAGGTTTTTCAAACAAGAAATATACCTTAACTTGACCTTGTTTGTTCCTTGAGTTGTTGTTGAATCAAGGTGACTCCTTGGGGTATTAATGCTTGGTGATCTTGCTAGTTGCTAGGATGATTCTTGCTTCAAGACTTAGTAGAATTAACTAGGAAAATTACATAAAAATGGTTTTAGAACTTAATACACCATTGATGGAGCTTGAAGCTCACAAGAATAAACTAGCTAAGGAAGAAAGAAAAGAGAGGAGAGTGACTTACCAATTCGGCTAAGTGCAAGGCAAAGAGAATGGATAGGTACGTATGGTATTAAGAGAAGGCAAGGAAAGGAATTAAGTGGGAAATAATTGTTATGTCTCATGACATTATTTTATGCCTTTGCCTTTGTTTTATTTGACTTCAAATTTGACTCCAAAAGTCTCTCAATTAGCTGCTCACTTTCGGCTACATGAATAAGGCTAATGGATGATTAATAAGCCTAGAGCATTAGGAAGTTAGGCAAGGTAATTCTTTAGCATTTTATAAGTTGATTATTAATGCTATTCTTGTTTGTTTCCTTGTAGGTTAACGGCTCCAAGGGCTGTAGGTGTCTCTTGATTTTTGTTTATGTTAGACAAGAGAATCATGCTAATTAGGTAGGTGTCTCCCTTGACTAATTAAGCAGCAATCAAACCCCTTTTTCTTGCATGATTTCGGCAGCCATAGGCTAGAGGATGGGCTGCTTCATTGTTTAATTGTCTTGTACAAAGTTAGATTTAGTCTTGTGTTTTGATTTCATTACTTTTCCCTAAACTAATCTCCTTGTCTTCTTCTTTTGTGCCGGTTATCGGCAATGACAGACCAACCTAGCTGAGATTCCCTTGTTTTATTATCACATGGCATGTGCAAGGTGAGTCATCATCCATAAGACATTTTATTAGACTAAAATCTAGTCAAAAAAACTAAAAAAAAAACGGCCACTTATATGCCTATATGGAACTGATTTTTAATTTGGTCTTTGTTACATTATATTACATTAAGATCATATTGTAACATGTTATAAGTCACAACATTTATTTGGTACATTTTTACCAAGGTAAAAGATGAAAGTTACTAAGGTAAAATGCTGATTTTATAGTACATTTTGATCTGATTTTTGGCCCCACTTGTGCTATGATTTTAGCACTAGAATTAATTTATTTAGATGGTCATTCCTCCCCATTTAAGATTCTCAACTCGTGGCTCCTCAAAAACTTCAAGGTAATAACATAGAACGCGTTTTTATGGCACCCGAAAGTGCGTTTTTGTGCTTTAAGGATATTTTGGTAAACTAGTTGTTCCAACGAGTTCCAACTGTGTATAAACATTAGTTATGATCAATAATGATATTTTAAGGTGTTACATTGAGTTATATGAGGTTATATCAACTCTTGACACAATTTCCGGGCTACCGGGACACTCCCGGGGCATAACAGGTGCGTTAAGAAATTCCCCCGAGCACTTTGTTTATTTTTGAAAAAGTGGCTCGAGTATTCTCTTTAGAATGATTAATAATGATGATAGGAAATCTAAGAATGAATTTTATAGGAGTTCGTGCCGCTTCGACACTTCTCCGGGGCATTCCCGGGGGTTTATGGGACCCCCATCGGGAACTTCTGAGCACTTTGTGTTTAATTGAGAATTTGGCGTGAGGACTTCATCTTATATGTTTAATAAAGTGTTATGGTGTATTTGGAATGAAGTGTAATGCTTTACTTCATCCTATAATGTATTTCCGGGGGTTTCTAGGACTTTTGGGCCTTAAGGGAACTCCCGGGCCTTTTGCATTTTCACTTAGTTTTAGATGAGGTCCTGTGTAGTAAAGGTCATATAATGATCCTTGATTGACTCGGTATGAGTTTATAGCTTATATAACTTTGGTTAGCTTAAGGTCCGGCTTAACGCCCGTTTTTGACCTTAAGGAGTTTAGGTGCATTTTTAACGCCTAAGTGTTTATATGCTTTCTTAGGGTTTCATTATCCCCCAATTAATATTTATTTACCTTTATTTAATTATTAAATGTTAGGGGTATTTCAGTCTACCCCCCTTAGAAGGATTTTGTCCCGAAGTCATAACTTCTACTTATTCATCCTATGAAATCAAGTTCCTCATCTATCCCCTGTATACTTATCATTCCTGGGTATCGATACTACCTTGACACCTCTACATTCCATCAGCAATTTGAGTGTATGCAATTCGTACATACACATAACCTTTACTCATGTCAAACAATGTAATATAACGTAAGTAACTCGATAGATACTGTAAAGTAATTCAGTGTACTTTATTAACCATCCAAGTGATACATAGAACACATAAATACCAAGTGTCACATAGAACACATCAATAACCATTCACTCAAGTGCACACATGCGCAACAATCAAAAACAAACAACCAAACACAAAACCAAATCCAGTATAGACTGCATATATGCAAGTCGCATGTGGTGCTCTACCCCCCTTAAAAAGGGTTACGCCCACGTACCCCCACAAGTATACACAAACTAAAAGAAAAGTGCTGGATACTTGTCTCGCATGGAGTCCTCTAACTTCCATGTCGCCTCCTCAATGTCGTGGTTTGACCATAGAACCTTGACCATCCTAATGGTCTTGTTCCTGGTCTCCCTAGTCTTGGAGTCTAATATGCGAACTGGGGTCTCCTCATATTTAAGTGTAGGATCTAGTTCGAGTGTCTCGGGCTCTAAGATATGTGATGGGTGAGGCACATACTGCTTTAGCTGAGATATGTGAAACACATTGTGCACTCTCCCAAGCTCAACAGGTAAATCTAATCTGTAGGCTAATGGGCCCACTCGCTCCGTGATAAGGTACGGTCCTACATACTTTGGGCTAAGCTTGCCCTTCTGCCCAAATCTGAAAACTCCCTTCATTGGTGAAACTCTGAGGAAGACTCGATCGCCTACTGCGAACTCGAGGTCTCTCCTCCGGACATCAGCATGTGACTTCTGTCTGTCCTGGGCTATCTTCATGTTCTTACGTATCTGCACAATATCCTTTTTCATCTGGTCTTGGTACTCAGGCCCTAAGATGATATTCTCACTGGCCTTGTCCCAACAAAGAGGTGTCCTGCATGGCCTGCCGTACAATGCCTGAAATGGTGGCATCTGAATGGATGCATGATAGCTACTGTTGTACGCAAACTCAATTAAGTGTAGACGGTCTATCCAGCTTTCCTGAAAGTCTAAGGCACAAGCTCTAAGCATGTCCTCTAATGTCTGAATTGTCCGCTCACTCTGACCGTCTGTCTGTGGATGGAAGGTTGTACTTAGCTTCAGCTTCGTAACTAAAGCCTCCTGAACTTGCTGCCAAAATCTAGAAACAAATCTGGAATCTCTATCTAACACAATCGACTTAGGTACACCGTGGTGTCGAATGATCTCTTTCTGGAAGAGGTCTGCCAGCTTGGGGACTTTCCAAGTGTCCTTGATAGGAATAAACTTTGCTACTTTTGTCAGTCTGTCGATGATGACCCATATCATGTTAGCACCTCCTCTAGTCGGTGGAAGACCGACCACGAAATCCATGGATATATCCTCGAACTTCCAATATGGAATGGGCATCGGCTGTACTAAACCGCCCGGTCTCCGGTGTTCAAATTTTACTTTCTGACACGTCATACATCTTGCCACAAACTCTGCAACATCTTTCTTCATACCACTCCACCAGAAATGTAATTTCAGATCCTTGTACATCTTAGATGATCCTGGATGTACTGATAAGGAAGAGCAATGAGCTTCCTGTAGTATATTCTCCTTCAAGTCGGGGATGGACTCTGGAATGCACAAACGACCATTTAGCCTGATTAACCCATCTTCACTGAGCACAAAGTCGTACTTCTGTCTTTCAAAAATACCGTCAGTCAACTGATGCCTGATAGTCTTCATGTACTGGTCATTATTCTGAGCACCATGTACCTCCTCGATGAGGCCGTTGTCTCCTGGCATGGCAAATAAGGAATGAGCTCTACGGCTCAGGGCGTCAGCAACAACATTTGCCTTGCCCTCCTTGTATCTGAGGTCGATGTCGTAGTCCTTCAGAAACTCGACCCATCGCCTCTGTCTCATGTTCAGCTCCTTCTGTGTGAATAAATGCTGAAGGCTATTATGATCTGAGTAGACTATCACTGTAACTCCATATAAGTAGTGGCGCCAGATCCTCAGTGCAAAAACAACTGGTCCCAATTCTAAATCATGAGTCGGGTAGCTCTCTTCATGTTTCTTCAGCTGACGTGATGCATAAGCAACAACCTTGCCATTCTGCATGAGTACACACCCTATCCCTGTGCCTGAGGCATCACAATAAACTTCAAACTCGTCGGTCCCCTCTGGAATGGTGAGTATGGGTGCCGACGTCAGTAGATCCTTCAGTGTCTGAAAGGAACGCTCACAATCCTCGGTCCATACAAATGGAGAGTCTTTCTTCATCAGACTAGTCATTGGTTTCGCCAGTTTGGAGAAGTCTTGAACAAATATACGATAGTAACCAGCTAATCCCAAGAAACTACGGATATCTGTCACTGTCTTCGGTCTCGGCCATGTCTTAACTGTCTCAATCTTCGTAGGGTCTACAGATATACCGCTGGCTGATATTACATGCCCTAGAAAAGATACACTGTCTAGCCAGAAATCACATTTTGAAAGCTTGGCATACAATTGGTTCTCTCTCATCGTCTGTAAAACTTGCCTCAGATGCACCTCGTGCTCGTCCCTAGTCTTAGAATAGACTAGAATATCGTCGATGAACACAACTACTGATGAGTCTAACTGCTCTCTGAATAATCGGTTCATAAGATCCATGAATATAGTTAGGGCGTTCGATAAACCAAATGGCATAATTGTGAACTCATAGTGCCCATAGCGCGTTCGAAAAGCTGTCTTCTCTATGTCTCCTTCAGCTATCCGTATCTGATGATATCCAGATCTAAGGTCAATCTTTGAAAAGACCGTAGAACCTCTTAATTGGTCGAACAGATCGGCAATCCGTGGTAACGGGTACTTATTCTTTACTGTGACTGCGTTAAGCTCCCTGTAGTCAATGCATAGTCGCATGCTACCATCCTTCTTCTTTACGAACAATACTGGTGCTCCCCATGGTGATGCACTCGGTCTGATGAAACCTTTGTCAAGCAGATCTTCTAACTGAATCTTCAACTCTTTCATCTCTGCTGGTGCCATTTTGTAGGGCGCCTTAGCAATAGGCCCCGTGCCTGGTATTAAATCAATGGAGAACTCAACATCCCTCTTGGGTGGCATCCCTGGTAATTCTTCAGGAAATAGATCAGAGAAATCTGAAACGACTGGTATGTCTGACTGTGTCTGCTCTTCCTGCCTCATGTCCTGGACATAGCACAAATAGACTGGCTGTCCCTTCTTCACCTTCTTCATCAAGGTTATAGCAGATATTAGCTTGAAAGTCGGCTCTCTAGGAGTACTACGATATGAAACTGTCTTGCCCTTTGGGCTCTTCAGTAGCAATCTATGCTCTGCGCAATGTAGTCGTCCCTTGTACTTCTGTAGCCAATCCATGCCCATGATGATGTCAAACCCAAGTTATCCAGCTTAATCAAATTCGCGTGAAAATCTTCATCCATGATTTTAATCTGAACTCCCGTGTGAAGTTTCGTGCACCTCACTCTCTCCTTTGTCGGTAATGTGACTAGGAAATCTGAGAGAGGCTCAAGGGTTGTCTCTAACTTCCTTGCTAATGTAGAGGATATAAAGGAATGAGACGCTCCTGAATCGAATAGTATCGATGCACTCACGCCATTTACTGTGAAGGTTCCCATGATGACATTCCCCTTATCCTTGGCCTCAGTCTTGTCCAACACATTTAGCACTACTCCTCCATTAGACTCGTGGCCTGGGGTTAACAATTCGTAAGATAGTGAGGTTGGGGTGTATGTCTCAAAGGAATTAAAATGTCATTCATTAATAAGAAAATTACATCGCCCACCAATGACGTTTGGCGAAATTACACAGCCCACCCACGAGGTTTCAAAAATTACTTTGCCCACCCATGTGGTTTCTATAATTTTACATCCAGCAACTTTTCTAATATTTGATCAACTTAAAAGATGGTAAAATAATATCCAAATTTGATAAAACTTTACATGGACGATGTTAAGGTGTTATATTTTTGTTCAATGCCAAATCCAAAGTTTTTTAAGGTCATATATGACCTGTGGGACCTAATGAAACATGAGACACGTTCATCGGGTCCCACGGATCATATATGAGTTTAAAAAACGTTGGATTTCACGTTTTACCAAAATATAACACCTTAATATTGTCCATGTAAAGTTTCATCAAATTTGGATATCATTTAACCATCTTTTAAGTTGATCAAATATTAGAAAAGTTGCTGGATGTAAAATTATGGAAACCACATGGGTGGGCAAAGTAATTGTTGAAACCTAGTGGGTGGGCTGTGTAATTTCGCCAAAAGTCATGGGTGGGCGATGTAATTTTCCCTTCATTAATCCAATGATTCTACATACAAGCTCTATAATTACATCAATATTGCCTAAACGTCAAATTTAACCGTCCGGGTTTCAAATGGGTGGTGTTTACTAAGGTTGATGGGGCTGTATTCAACTTAATGCTCTTAATCCCATGGTACACTAATCTGGATTATCCACCAAATATCAATACGTCTCCTGACTTCAAAATAATCTTGCTCGCCTTGTCCATCCTCTTCTGATCACCGTATAGAAACTCAGCATCATCTCCAATGGAGAGTGATACAACTGGTATCCCTCTGGTAATTGACTCAGACGTCTCATCTCGGTCTTGGTGTAATCCAAGTTTTCCCCCTTTCTCATAGAAGTTCGCAATACAAACGTCGGCCTCAATGTCCGATATGGGGTTTGTTTCTAATTGTGCAATCTTGACCGCTTCTATCACCAAGGTTTGAAAAATATTGGGTATCCTAGGAACTCGTGCTCCATCTATCTTTCTTACTTCTTGATACAACCTAGTTTGTGGATCCCAATCCTTACCCATACACATCATATACAATTTAAGTTTTGATCCCCTGTCATATCCTGGAGTGTAAAATCCTCCAAGGCCTATTCCCAAAGTTCTACATTCATTTACAATGGCTATTTGTTCATCTAGGGTTAGATATTGCTTGAGTAGGATCATGCCGGGTCGAAGTACTTGGCATTCTTCCTCTGGATATTCCTGACCTTCGCTCAAGGGTTTAGGTGATCTCGGTCTCATAAGTAAGGGGTAACAGATGTTGAAGTATCCTATTAGGTGATAGGTTTCCTAAGTTAGGTCTCTCTAGATTCTTATTTGCACCAAACACATACAAGTCTCATCATTTTGATAACTGTAAACACACATTCATGCTTCATGCTTTTGGTTTAGGTTTTAGGCTTACCGGTCTCGCGCTGAGTGCTAGTCTCAGCGCCCGAAGCTCCCACTAAATATAGGGTGTTTCTGCCTAGAACGACCTCTTTTCCCTTCTGACTCACAAATGAGGATGGTTGTCCTGCCGGTCCTCTAGTGTAGGTGTTGTTCTGTGGCACCTGACCTCCTCTTGGTCTGCCCGCCTCAATAGCTGGGGTCCTCTGTGAGTCTCTAGATCCTTTATACACTCGGCTTCCTGGGTTGGAAAAGCATTCATACTCTCGATGGCCTTCCTTTTTGCAATAGCGGCACTCCACCTTCCTGCTTGAGCAATCTACGCCAGGGTGATCATTTCCACAACGCTTACAGTAGTAGTGGCGTTGGGGTGGCTTATTGCCTATTGTTTATACAACATGGTTTAGTAAGGGTACAACTAATAAATGTTTTGGTTAAGTGAGAGGTGGGTATCCTTACCCTTGGGTGGTGCCGACCTAAGTGGCTGAGCATTAATAGCTGGGCCGGTCAGACGAGGGACCTGCTCCTTCGTCTTCTGACCCTGGAAGTCCTTCCGTCCCTTCTTCTTATCAAAGAATTTCCAGCTGAAGGTTTTAGGGTTAGTGACCAAAACTAAGTGTAGGTAATAAATGAGTACTCCTTCTCAATCAAAGGTTTCTTACTTCCCCTTCTTGTTGTAACCGCCAGAGGTTGCTCCCCCATCATCACCTTCAGAATTCTTCCTTTTCTTTCCTTGGGCCTCTTCCCTGGATTGAAGCATTAGCTCGGTTGCTGATGCGGCGTCATAGCATTCTTGTATAATGGTAAAACGTATGGCTCCCATGAAGCCCTGAATACGATATTGCAACCCTCCCCTAAATTTCTGAATCTTTACGGTGTCGGAGTAGTCGACCCCTGGTATGTAGTCCAGTAGGCTGATGAATCGTGCGTAGTACTGATCAACCGTCTGACTCCCCTGGATCAGGGTCTCGAATTCTTGTCTCTTCCTCTGCTTTAGGTGTTCGGGGTTGTACTTCTCCCGCAACACCTCCACAAATGCTATCCAATCAAAGTTTGGTGTAGCTCTATGGTGGCCCTCAACAGACCACCACCATATGTCTGTTGTGTCCTTTAGGTTGTACGCTGCTATGTCGACCTTCTGGTCTTCCGGAACTCTAACAGCCTTGAATGCCTTCTGGTGTTCCACAATGAATTTCTCTAGTGCGGCGGGGTCTGGTTCCCCTAAATACGTCGGTACTCTAGCGTCTGCAATGCTCTTCAACTAGTTGGTTTCTCTGGGCTGCGGTGGGTGGGGTATGGCTCCCGCAAACTGAGCTCCTAGCTGCTGGGCGAAGGCTGCCATGGCCTCTGCTAGGCCTGGTATCTCTGGGACATCTGCCGGTGTCTCGCCACCGCGTCCACTGCTGCCTCCACGTGGTCTACCAGCTCTTGACATCTATAGGGTAGTATACTATTATTACTACTCGGTGTTACACCGTTTTACATTTACAATCATAAACATGTAAGAAAACTAACTACTAGAAATAAAGATATCCCTAGGATTTTTTTTCTTTCTAGGTCACGAATCCTCACAGACGTTCCCGTATCCTAAAATTCATATGCTCACTGTTCTTGACTCAGTATCCTGTCATCAGAGCGGAACTCCGCTCTGATACCACTTTTTGTAACACCCCTAATCCTGATCCTGCAATATAAGCGCAAGTCGTAGCATAACAAAATATAATTCGCAGCGGAAAATAAAACTATCTAACGTTGGTGTTACACGCCGTTACCCACCCATGTGAGTAACAAGGCAACCTTACTCCATCTCCACAGCTGTGATGAACAGATACTGAGCATACTTAAACTTACAATCCAAATCCAAACTGAGCAACTAAACGAAATACAACAAACTCCAAAATATAGTACATAATATAACTAAAAGTGTTTATTGAAAACACATCAGCTACCCTGTGTCCCGCACCCTGGCTTGTATCTTCAATCAGTAACCTGAAATGTTTGGCCCATTGAAGGGCTCAGCAAACTATATGCTGGTATGCTAAATGTAGTCTTAAATCTTTAGATTCCTTAAGTCGTTTAGCCATCTTGATATTAGATTCATTACATGATGTTCCAGTTTACAACAATAGTAATAACTGTGAATGTTAAATACACACAATAGTTCACCTGACAATATCCTCACATAATAGTAAACAACAACCAAATAATCAAACACCAATAATCCATAACAGTAATCAAACAAGATACGCGTATTAATTAACTGTACTTGTTAGTAGGTCACATGACCCTTATCCTTTTAAACCAACCACTTAAACTTTCCAATTAAATTCCACCTCCGGCGTCATGTTAGGACAGCCCTTAACAACTTAATAATGGACAGTAGTCCCCTGGGTTCCAAAGGAACCGTTGCCAGCAAACCTTATGGCCCTGGATAATTTATTTGCCTTAAAGGCGACCAATTCGGTCGAAACCTGTGCACTAACAGTAATGCCCTCTACCATCATCGAATGTGGAAAATGGATTCCCTTGAGTGACTCTTGATAGTAGTCCCTCGTAGTGATCACGATGCGCAACCAGATAGTCGAAACTAGCTGGATTCCTTTCTTAATAAGTTAGCCCTTTAGTCAGTGATACAATATCCAATCCTTGAGTTAAGACTATAACAGTTGACCATCAGTTAGGTTCACATAATACCTAAAGGTCACCTAGTCTTGTTTGAGTTTAGATGTATAAACTTCCAGTCATAAGACGTTCGCGCAAAATAAATCTCAATGGTGTCAATACAGTATACAATATCATATACATAAGTCACAGATATCGCTCTTAACAATTAACAATTAAACACACAACGTCTGGACCTCAGGAAAATCCTTAGGACCTTCAGACCACAAAATTAACATACCGTTCACCGTGTAACTTGCTAGCTTGACAGTTCACGCTTTAGTACTTTCTTCCCGTACGCTGTTATATTTACATGCAATACCGGATAACGTTAATACAACTATTCACTAAGTATTACAATACTGTTGCTACAGAACTAATACTCGTAGTATACTAACCCCGTATGTTCTTTATTTCTCCCTGTTATTTAACAGTGGTTCGAGGTAGTTTAACAGTTCATTATTTTATGTAGTAACCACATGTGATAAGGAATTTCCATTTTATGGTGTATCTTCATCTCATTAATTATATACTCATAATTGTTTTCACTTACTTTATATATCAATATAATTTGGTTATCTTTATTATATCCACAATTATTTTATAAACTTTATATTATACTCCATAATATACCATATTACTTAGTTTTAATTCCTTTCTTTATTAAATTACAAAACCAACCATATATTTTCGGTAATTATAAATTGTACACAATAACTTTTGTAAATTACTAGTTAACCATATAACTTTCGGTAATTACAAAATGAGTATACTAACTTTTATAATTTACTAATTAATCCCTTAAACTCTCGGTTATTAACATACATGTTATATATTCACATTCTAACCCTAAAACTTTATATAAGTTACATATTAACTTATAAACTATAGTTTTAATATTTAATTTCCTAAAATAACCAAGTGAACACCTATATTCCTTATAATTTGCATTCGCCCCTATTTATTTTTCAGATTTACATATAACCTTTTATAAATTACATATTCACCCCAAAACTTTAATAAACTTAATATTTTATGTCATAAATCAATTTAACCCAATGTTTTTGGTCAACACTTTGACCAAAGCCTAATTTCATATTTAATATTTTAATATACCCAGAAAATCATATATATCTCGGTTATACACTATATTTTCCATAAATTACCAAATAGCCCCAAAACTTTATAAAATGTTATTTTAACACTTAAACACTTATTTAAATTCACCAAAATTCATAATATTAGTTCCTACCTTATATTATAACATAACTATGCCAAATAAATCCTTAAACTCTCGGCAATTATATTTAGTGCACAAAACTTTTCAAAATTTACATTTTAGCCACATAAATTAATAAAGTAGCCATTTAAATACTTGTAGCTATTTTTAATGTTCCCAAAATTTATAATATAAGCTAATATACTTATATACTTCAAAAATCACCTAATAAAATACTTTGTTCTCGGCTGTAACATTATTTTATGGTTTCAAAACTTGATTTATACCTTATAATAAGTATATATAAATGCATATAAGCCACATAACACTTCTAAAAATTATGTTAATGACTTAGGATAATTATAAGCTCAAAATAGACCATTTAACTCCAAGATGTTTCGGCCTAATTATTTATGTATCATAATTAATTTTTGTGACACAAATTTATACTTTAAGGTAATAATCTTACCTTATAGTATTTAAATTATTTTCTTGATATTATAACCTATGGTTTTCGGCTCTTATTTAGTGAAGGGTTTGTACATAAACTTGTACTAAAGTTTGAAGCTTAAATCAAACTTAAACTTAATAGATTTAATTATAGAAACTTACTCTTTAAATCAAGATGATTCTTGTACTTGATTTCCCCTTGTATTCCAAGCTCCTCCAATGCTATTTTGATGAAGAATATCCGGCCTCCGTGTATAGGTTTAGGATATCCAAGTGTTAGACTTCTAACAAGGATTTATAAGTAAGATTTGGAGTAGTTTACAAGAGTTTGCCATAGGTATTTTTCAAAGAATTTTCGGTACACCTTGGGATGATTGAAGATCCAAGTTTCCTTCATGAAATGATGAAGAGAACATTGATTTAAGAGATGGAAATTTTCGGACATAGCTTAAGGTATTTACTAGGTTTTTTAAACAAGAAATATACCTTAACTTGACCTTGTTTGTTCCTTGAGTTGTTGTTGAATCAAGGTGACTCCTTGGGGTATTAATGCTTGGCGAAATCTTGCTAGTTGCTAGGATGATTCTTGCTTCAAGACTTAGTAGAATTAACTAGAAAAGTTACATAAAAATGGTGTTAGAACTTAATACACCATTAATGGAGCTTGAAGCTCACAAGAATAAACTAGCTAAGGAAGAAAGAAAAGAGAGGAGAAGTGACTTACCAATTCGGCTAAGTGCAAGGCAAAGAGAATGGCTAGGTATGTATGTTATTAAGAGAAGGCAAGGAAAGGAATTAAGTGGGAAATAATTGTTATGTCTCATGGCATTATTTTATGCCTTTGCCTTTGTTTTATTTGACTTCAAATTTTACTCCAAAAGTCTCTCAATTAGCTGCTCACTTTCGGCTACATGAAGAAGGATAATGGATGATTAATAAGCCTAGAGAATTAGGAAGTTAGGCAAGGTAATTCTTTAGCATTTTATAAGTTGATTATTAATGCTAATCTTGTTTGTTTCCTTGTAGGTTCACAGCTCCAAGGGCTGTAGGTGTCTCTTGATTTTTGTATATGTTAGACAAGAGAATCATGCTAATTAGGTAGGTGTCTCCCTTGACTAATTAAGCAGAAATCAAACCCCCTTTTTCTTGCTTGATTTCGGCAGCCATAGGCTAGAGGATGGGCTGCTTCATTGTTTAATTGTCTTGTACAAAGTTAGATCTAGTCTTGTGTTTTGATTTCATTACTTTCCCCCAAACTAATCTCCTTGTCTTCTTCTTTTGTGCAGGTTATCGGCAATGACAGACCAACCTAGCTGAGATTCCCTTGCTTTATTATCACATGGAATGTGCAAGGTGAGTCATCATCCATAAGACATTTTATTAGACTAAAATCTAGTCAAAAACACTAAAAAAAACGGCCACTTATATGCCTATATGGAACTGATTTTTAATTTGTTATTTGTTACATTATATTACATTAAGATCATATTGTAACATGTTATAAGTCACTACATTTATTTGGTACATTTTTACCAAGGTAAAAGATGAAAGTTACTAAGGTAAAATGCTGGTTTTATAGTACAGTTTGATCTGATTTTCGGCCCCACTTGTGCTATGAGTTTTGCACTGGAATTAATTTATTTAGATGGTAAATTCCTCCCCATTTAAGATTCTCAACTCTTGGCTCCTCAAAAACTTCAAGGTAATAACGTAGAACACATTTTTATGGCACCCGAAAGTGCGTTTTTGTGCTTTAAGGATATTTTGGTAAACTAGTTGTTCCAACGAGTTACAACTGTGTATAAACATTATTTATGATCAATAATGATATTTTAAGGTGTTACATTGAGTTATATGAGGTTATATCAACTCATGACACAATTTTCGGGCTACCGAGACACTCCCGGGGCAAAACAGGAGCGTTAAGAAATTCCCCCGAGCACTTTGTTTATTTTTGAAAAAGTGGCTTGAGCATTCTCTTTAAAATGATGAATAATGATGATAGGAACTCTAAGATTAAATTTTATAGGTGTTCGTGCCGCTTTGGCACTTCTTTGGGGCATTCCCGGGGGTTTATGGGACCCCCATCGGGAACTTCCGAGCACTTTGCGTTTAATTGAGAATTTGGCGTGAGGACTTCATCTTATATGTTTAATAAATTGTTATGGTGTATTTGGAATGAAGTTTAATGCTTTACTTCATCCTATAATGTATTTCCGGGGGTTTCTGGGACTTTCGGGCCTTAAGGGAACTCCCTGGCCTTTTGCATTTTTACTCAGTTTTAGATGAGGTCCTGTGTTTTAAAGGTCATATAATGATCCTTGATTGACTCGGTTTGAGTTTATAGCTTATATAACTTTGGTTAGCTTAAGGTCCGGCTTAACGCCCGTTTTTGACCTTAAGGAGTTTATGTGTGTTTTTAACGCCTAAGTGTTTATATGCTTTCTTAGGGTTTCGTAATCCTCCAATTAATATTTATTTACCTTTATTGAATTATTAAATGTTAGGGGTATTTCACCAAATATTTAACTCTTTGGTGTTTGATATCGAATTTGACATGGACTTGGATATTGCAGTGCAAAAGAGTTGTTTTGATTTAAAGGGAAAATGTCTTTTATAAGTTCCAAATGTTGGTTGAGTAGTAGTTTTAAAATTTCGGTTTGTTGTGCATCCCTGGTTCAAGATTCCATTACCTTTGTGTATTACAAGTTTTAATTGAATGGAATATTTTTCCTTGTTTAATTATTAATCTTTTGTGATTTGACTAATTATTAGAGTTTACTAGTTTGGTTGCTTATAAACAAAAGTTGGGGCTTCTAATAGACTACAAGAAGAAGTGTCAGTGAGTTTAGATATGGTAATTGTGTCTTCATATGAACCGACTGATAAACTGGATCGTGCTTAATGTTGTTAGTAATCAGGAGATTCTTAACGAAAGTGAGGGTTGGTAATTTCTAATTAGGATCCATCGAGCAGGACACCAGACGTGGATTAATTTGATTCGAGGTTTCATTATGTAATTTGGCAATCACATAGGGAAGGGGATAAAAAGACTAGTGAGAAGTAGCGAACCGGGATTTCTTCATCAATTTCTTAAGAAAACCAGTATTTTTTGCTTGCAATTCTTGCTCTTATTCTTGTTTTATTTAAATTGTTTTAAATTTCGCTTTTAATTCTTGTTAGAAACTTTCCAATTTCAAAACCCTCTAATTTGTTGTTATTTACTTTAATCCTTTTTATTTAGGAAAAATTGCATGCCCCACCCATGACTTTTGGCGAAATTACATACTCCACCCACGTGGTTTCAAAAATTACTTTCCCCACCCATGTGGTTTCCCCAGTTTTACATTCAACAACTTTTCTAATTTTTGGTTAACTTAAAAGATGCTTAAACGTTGTCCGAAATTGATGAAATTTTACATAGACGATGCTAAAGTGTTATATTTTGGTTGAGTGGGAAATCTAAAGTTTTTAAGCTTAAATGTGACATGTGGGACCCAATGAACATATCACATGTTTGACTGGGTTCTATGGGTCACATTTCAGCTTAAAAACTTCATATTTGACATAAGATCAAAATATATCACTTTAGCATCATCCATGTAAATTTTCATCAATTTCAGACAACGTTTAAGCATCTTTTGAATTGAACAAAAATTTGAAAAGTTGCTGGATGTAAAACTGGGGAAACCACATGGGTGGGGAAAGTAATTTTTGAAACCACGTAGGTGGAGTGTGTGATTTCATCAAACGTCGTGGGTGGGGCATGTAATTTTTCCTATTATATATTAGTTTAGTAAGATCAAACTAGACATCGCCTCCTCTAGTTCGACACATAGGGGAATACTCTAGGATTAAACGTTGCTACAACCAACCAGTGCACTTGCCATTAGGTTTCTTCCCATCAAGTTTTTGGAGCTGTTGTCGAGGAGGCACGGTTATTTAGTTTAATCTTTTTTTTCATCTAATTTTATTTATTTATTATGGTTTTGTTTATAATTTCTTTATTTCTCAGTTCTGTTTTGATTAACTTTTGAATTAGTTTATTTTATTCATGATTAATTCCCTTTATTTACTGTTTATTTCTATATAATTGCTTTTGTTTCATTTAGTTTAGTTTGTGTTTACTCGTTTCTGATTTTTGTTTTATGGTTACAACTCAATTTGAAGGAGCACTAGAATTTGAGCTTGTTTCTGAAATTGATAGACTGTCTAGAAGAATTTATTACGAGCTAAATCTGAATCCTCAAGCAGAAGAAGAGAGATTGAATATGGAGGGACAACATTAATAACCAGGAAAGACACATGAATGACTATACTCGTCCAAATGTGGAGAGACTCACATCACCTATAGTTTCGCCATCATCGGTAAAAGGGGGAAATTGTTGGAACTTTTGGGCCTTGGCCGATGATGAATCAATCCGTGCGCAAATTACGTCGATGAACAAATGTTGTAACTAATTGGAGTTTTATTGCAGTTTGAGTCCATCATTTTGACAGAGTCTATCGTCCATTTGGAGTCGATCTGAAGATGACAATTGCATGGCCGCCACGAAATTCATGAAAGAGCGTTGCCAAGTCGTCCACTGGCTTGGTAGTTGGCCGAAAAATTGAGGGCCAAGGCTTAGAAATGTTCAAATGACAGTTCGACCCAAAATCATGCAATGTGGACATTGTGCTTTTGAAAATTCGAAAACATACTCTATCAACCGTCCAGACTAGTTCATTATAAAAGGAAACTCATTTCTGCTGATTCATTTGTGATTTTCCACTCCAATACTTCCTATATTAGGGAAAAGTCACCATAAAAAAGAGAAAAGTGATTTTTATCACTTGTAATAGAAAATATTGTTAGCATTTTATTGATAGACTCAATCTAGGGTGTTTTAGGCCTACTACACTCATCAAAGAGCTAATCAGATAATATGTAGGGTGAGTGAGTGAGTTCCCACTAAGTAGAACTCATCTACTCAGTAGGCAGTGTAAGCTCTTTATTTAAAGATCATTAATAAAGAGCTTGTATTGTGTAAGTGAGAATGTCGATTGACTGCTTCCGTGAAAGTTTGATAGAGTCAAAGTACTTCGTAGACTAACTGCTTGAAGTACTTTGAGTCAACCCAACGATCCTACACCCAATATGTTGGGCACATGTCCACGAGCACTCAGAGCGAAGCTCCAAGAAGACTCAACCTCACAATAAAACTAATGACAAGGTTGATGAAGTGGATAACTTAGAAGACATGATCATTACTTACTTCCTATAAAGTAACATGAAGACTTAGCATCCAGCAAAGTCAAGTGGTGGGTACAACATTCACCAACACTTGTCTTCTAGTAGCCAATGACAAGCATCCATGCAGAGGCAACACATCTATATCTTTAGGTAATCATTGTTGAAGAAAATAGTTGAAGCCTTTAATTGAAGACAGTTGAGTTGTCAACTTGCAAAAGTTAGTTGGGAAGAAACTTGTGGTCGCACCTCTCGGGTGACCAATAGATGTCTTCCATGTTGTCGCCTAAGTGTCCAGACAAGCAAAAGCTTAACCAATGGGTGGCAAGAAGTTCCAAGTTGCTGTTGAAGCTAATAAAGGTCTATCAACCAGCCAGCAGCAACTTGATCTCTATATATGTAATTTGGAACACATTTGTAATTAAGTTGGTTGAAACACTCAATTCTGATATAGAGACTAGAGAGCATTGAAACTGTAAGAGTCGAGCTTAAGTGTAAGCTTCAGTATCATTAAGTGTGTGAGTCTAAGTGAGTAGTAGTGAAAGTGTGTGGGACGGATAAACACAAGTATTGAGAACACAGTGTAGCTAGGATAGTCAAGGAGCAGTCGTGGACTGCTAGGAGAATGTCAGTCGATCGGTCAACCAGGATAAAAGGGCTTCGATGGAAAGTCCTAAACTGTCCCAGAGTCCATAGGTTGGGGGGAAAGAGATTGAGTGAATTACGAGGAGTAATTATCAATTGAATAAGAGATTCTAGTTTAAAGTACATGTACTCTTCTACCATACCTAGTTATAGAATCAGTAGTTCATTTCGTCACCCCTAAAGACACGTTCATGACATATCGAAGACGTATCTTGACGCATACAAAGTTACATTCGGTATGGTTGGTCTAACTTAATTGACCAAGGCTCTAGATATTACCCGAGTATAGAGTATTGCACAAGGAGAGATGACGGAATTCTATCAAAACATTTTCCCTCACTTTCTTTGGAACTAAGACTATATGGGTGTGGTTTAAACCTGGTGGCACTACATCTGTGTTGATGACTCTCAAGGTGGTGTCTACAAAATCAGAACCAACAATGTTCCAAAAGGATCATTAATATCTACCATTGAAACCATCTAGATCACGCGTCTTGTAAGGACGCATATCATTAAAACGCCTTTATGACCTCTTCTTGAGAATATGGTTATCCTGACTCTGTATATTGTTCTAGTGGAACTTTGTTTTCCACATGGGCCTGGAGATATGAATTGGGTTGTTGGTGGCTAGAAGTGAAAAGTTGGGAGAAGTAATTTCGTGCTTGCTCTTCAACACTTTCTGTTATGCCCTAGATTTTTTTTCCTTTGTTTCTGATTCGCAAAGGGAGTCCGTATTGATTTCAATCTTATATTAATGTGCTCATGACATTTCTTTAATTATTATTATGTTAGCTTTGAGGAAGGAGAGTTAAAAATGTTATTCTCTCATCTATTTATTTAATGGTTAGGGAAGGAACTTCTTAATTCCTTTATTTTATTTCCTTCCTCCTTTCTTAATTTAATTCACGTCTATTTTCCTTTCCCTTTCATTCTTGACAAAATCTCACGACAATTTCTCGTTCCCTCAAACTTCCGCTCTGTATACCTTCTCCTCTCTTTGCTTCTTCCTCCCTCCTCTCCTTCTCTTCTCCCTTGTCTCTCTATAATTTGATTATGTATGGCTTCGATGTTCGTAGACCGAGTCCATAGATCTCGAGGTTGGGGATTCCAAATTTGTTGTTGTGCTTCGCTAGCCTTTTGGTGTTGGTCTTCCGTCAATTCGATCGAGTGTTCGTGGTATCGAGTGAAGATTTGAGGAGAGCGTTGTGGCGAGTCTACATAGATTTACTTTGCTTCGGATGGGAGGTAGGTAGTAGATGGATTGGTTGTGTATGTTCATCCACGAGGGGTTTTCGGATTTGTTTCTGTTTTTGTATATGTTCTTGATTCTTTGAATTTGTTGTGGATATGATTTGAATTTGGAATTGTGTTTTTTTACTCTGTCTAAAACCCTGTGGAAAGTGTTCGATTTGTGTATTTTGTTAAAAATAACTGGTATTGTGGCTATGGTGATTTGTGGGGATTGTTTCCCCTTTGTTTCGGCGTTGTTTCTGCATTTTTTGCCTTGTATGGGCATCCGTCCGACTTGTATGTCCGGACGGTTGCCTCGAACGCATTTCAGTGTTTGACGATTTCATTGTGTCCGGACATCTGGACGGGATGTGAGGACGAGTATAGGATCTGCATTCGACGTGTGTCCGAACATGCAAGTCCGGACACAAATCCGGACACCCCGTATTCTCTTTCTCGGACTTTGTTCGGACATGTAAGTCCGGACAGATGTCCGTACATCCTTCAGATTTCAAACCCGGCATGCGTCAGGACTTACAAGTCTGGACACATGTCCGGAAGTGTTCGGTTTTGCAGTTCCTCTCAATATGTCTGAATGTGTTCGGTTTTGCATAACTTCTTCGTTTGAACTCCGTTTTGATCACCGTTTGTGGCATTGTGTTCCTCTCAATATGTACTATAAGTTTTGACAGATTTTAGCATGTGTTTATGTATATTTTTTATTTGAAAGCCTTCGTTATGCTTTTGATCTCCGATTTGCTCTAAAAGTGTGTTTCGGCTTTCAACTTTGGTTTGACCCTGTTATAACCCATACAATTGCAACATTATATTATGTCCGGTTTATATAAAGATCTAAGATGGATTACATTATTATTGTCAGTTGGGACTTCGGCGGTATTGTTTTGATAGATGAGGGCAAGGAAGTCATTGCTTAAAACAATTAAGGTAATTGTTTTATTTAATTAATAAGGAAAGGGAACCTTATTTATTTATATCTCTTCTAATTGTTTTACATCACGATCAGTTTTCCTCTACCAATTTCCATCGTGCGTTCAGAGAATCGACTTCCATTCTTCTCTCTCTCTCTCTCTCTCTCTCTCTCTCTCTGTGTGTGTTCTCTTTCTTGCTGAGGATCGTGAAGGCTGCTGCTACAGTCGAATTGGAGGGTTTTACTGCTGCGTTCCTCTGATCGATTCAGGTTTGTATTACAAGAATTCGGGACTTTGTTGGTGGTTTTCTTCTCTCTCAGTTTTCTGATTTTGAGCTTTGTTTATGATTAAATTAGAGGGTGTCGTTGCTGTTGGTCTGTTCCGGATTGTTGCTCTGCGTGGATTGCGCCTGCTGTCTCAATTCGTTGTTGTTTCTGCTAATCAACGAGGTAGGTGGTTGCTTGATTTGGTTTGGGAGTTCAGCCATGGGGATATTGCAAGGTTTTGTGTCTGATTTGGCGTGTGGTTTACGATTGTTGTTGGCTGTTTTACTTGCGTTTCTGAATGGCTAAAACCCCAAGGTCTTCTGTATTTATGACTGATTTGGTGTGTGTTCTGAATTGGCGATTCATGGTGTTGAATTGCGTTGTTTTTCTGCTCTGTTCGTCTTTTGAAATCTGCAGTTTTCGCACTGTCCGAACTTCCGTCCGAGCTTTGAAGTTCGGACAGTGTGTTTTGCCCTTCTGGTTTTCAAAGTTCGGGGTATGTCCGAACATCGGTCCGAGCTTCGATGTTCGGACACTCCCCTGGGTTCTCCTCTGATTTAAGTTCGAACTGTGTCCGAACTTCAATGTCCGGACACAAGGTCGGACCTTCCGCGTAACTCTTTCGTAAAACCCGTCCGAACATCAGTCCGAACTTAGATGTTCGGACACTCTGAAATTTCCTGTCTGATTTCAAATCGACTTGTGTCCGAACATTGATGTCCGGACACAAGTTCGGACATTTGACTATTCTGGCTTCTGAGTCTCGACTTGCGTCCGAACTTCGACATCCGGACATAAGGTCGGACACTGCTCTGTTTTCTGCATAACTTCTCCGTCTAAACTCCGATTTGAGTGTCGTTTGTGGCGTTGGACTCCTCTAAGTCTCTACTACTGTTTTATAAGTGTTTTGGCATGGTTTCATGCAAGGTTGCTTCTATTTTTGCAAACCTTCTGTTTTGGGGCACTTTACTCTGTTTCTTAGCCGTGAATGGCTGGGTCGAGCTATTCCGTGGTATACCATGTAGACGTCATTTTGAGTGTGGGTCATTCCCTTTCTGTTCTGTGGGGTTGACGAACCCTTTGGCTCTTTCGAGTCATTTCTGCGTTGCCGAGAGACCTGTTATGGTCTATGGGTCTTCGACCCCTCTGAGTGTGTGCATTGTACTATGTCCCATATCTGTTTGTGAACTCTAATTGTTTCTGAATTAGGAACTCTTGTGTTCCATTTTGTTTCTGTTTCTGAAAGTTTCTAACTGTTTAGGGTTTGTGGATATAATGTTTATCTTCTCCTCCTTCTGAGTTCAATTGTTTTGAGCGACCTTACTGATGACGGTCGCTGCTTACTGGGCATAGTTGTGTGCTCACTCCCCTACTTTTAACATTTTTGCAGATTGATCAGCGAGGGTCATTCTAGTATTTGGAGCTTTGGCTTTTAGTTATTCTTTTGTTTAACTTTCGATTGTATGAGTTGTAGCCTTCGGGCCTTACTTCCTTTTGACGTTTCCTTTCGCTTTGAGGATTGTTTTATGGTTTTCATGTATCCTGTACAATTATTTTACAAGTATTTATGGAAGTGTTGTTTCGGGCCTTATTTGTGACTGTTAAGCGTTAGAGCCTTGCGTTATTAGGTAGTAATACGCGGCGTGTAATGCCCTTAACTCTTAGGCCGGTTTTAGGGGTGTTACATTTAGTGGTATCAGAGCCAGGTTTGGCTTTCTTTAGGGTCTGTGGCTGTGTTTGCTTGTGTGAGATTCAGTTGTGACAGTTGTTTGAAGTCTGAGTCAGTTCTGACAAGTTTTGGATTTGTGAATCTCAAAATGCCTCCTCGTAGAACACCAGTGACCCTGCAGGGAGATGCTGCGGAGGCAGTGCAACAGTTTGTGGTGCAGCTTATGCAGACAATGGCTGCAGCTGCTGGGGGAGCTGGTGTAGGAGCTGGTGGAGCAGGCCCAACAAGGGCGAATGCTGTGGGAGGCCGAGTTAGAGCCCTCCAAGAGTTTATGAAGCTGAAGCCGCCTTCCTTCGACGGCTGTGGCAACCCTCAGGAGGCGAGCCACTGGATTACAGAGGTGGAGGATCTGCTGAGAGTGATGGGCTATGAGGATGACCAGAAGGTCGACTTCGCCACGTTCCTCTTTAAGGGGGAGGCGAAGGAGTGGTGGCGTATGGTGATGGGTAAGCATCCCCAGCCTTGGACCTGGGAGCAGTTCTGCTTGAAGTTCAACAAGCAGTTCTACCCTGACGTTTACAAGGACGAGAAGATTAATGAATATAATCGGCTGCGTCAGGGGAGAGACATGTCAGTCGAGGAGTACGTGAGGAAGTTCGTGACTCTCTCGAAGTATGCTCCGGAGCCAGATGAGCATAGGAAGGCCCGTAAGTTTGAGAGTGGGCTCAGACCAGATATCAGGTTTGCGGTGACACCTCTCCATCACCGGACCTTTAGAGATGTGGCGGATGTCGCTCTGCTGGTAGAGACCGACATCAAAGGTAGGTAGGCTGGCAAGGACCATAAGGGGAAGAGGCGTGCTGAGGAGCCTCAGAAGAAGGAGGCTGCTCCTCCTTAGAAGAACCAGTCCTATGGTGATCGCCGGGGAGCTTCTTCATCTTCGTCAGCTGGGGTGAGGTGTGGGTCTTGTGGTCACTCCCATCCAGGTAGGGAGTGCTACAAGAAGACTGGTGCCTGCTTTAAGTGCGGGTCGATGGAGCACCGGATTGCTCAGTGCCCTCAGGCATCCAGTAGAGGCTCAGGAGATAGAGGCACCGGCTCAGACTTAGGGGCGAGGTCCGACTAGAAGAAGCCTCAGACTCAGGGTCGAGTGTATGCTATGGCGGGGGAGCGTGATCGTGCTGGTGATCGCATCGTCTCAGGTATCCTCCAGATCCATTCTTAGGATGTATTTTGTCTGTTTGACTCTGGAGCTACGCACTCCTTTATCTGCTGTGATTTGTTGGGTAGGCTTGAATTGACTGCTGTGCCTAGTGAAGTAGATTTGTGTGTGAGTAGTCCTCTGGGTGGGATTGCTCCTTGCATTCTTGATTCTGTGTGTAAGGCTTGTCCCATAGTAGTCCGGGACAAGACCTTTTGTGCTGACCTCATCCCGATGCGGATGACCTGTTTTGATGTGATTTTGGGCATGGATTGGCTGGCAGAGCACCATGCCCATATAGACTGTACAGCGAGGAGAGTATTATTTGATCTGCCAGGCGGGAGCCATTTTGTCTTCGCTGGGAATGCAGTCCCGTGTGCGCCTGTGATTGTGTCCCCGATGCAGGCAGCCAGCTTCTTGAGGAAGGGCTGCCAGGGCATTTTGTGCTATCTACCGGAGGTACACGAGGGATCTAGCTTGGAGAACATCCCAATCGTCAAAAAGTTTCCTGAGGTCTTCCAGGATGATGTGCCCGGACTTCCACCAGTGAGGGAGGTGGAGTTCATGATTGACTTAGCGCCATAGACTCAGCCCATCTCTAGGGCCCCTTACCGTATGAGTCCGGCGGAGCTGAAGGAGCTGAAGGTTCAGCTTCAGGAGTTGCTAGATAAGGGCTTCATTCGCCCTAGTGTTTTGCCTTGGGGAGCGCCAGTGCTATTTGTGAAAAAGAAGGACGGGACCTTCAGATTGTGCATCGACTATAGAGAGCTGAACAAGGTGACCATCAAGAATCGCTATCCCCTACCGTGCATCGATGATTTGCTTGACCAGTTGGTGGGCGCCACAATGTTCTCGAAGATAGATCTTCGTTCAGGCTACCATCAGTTGAGGATTAAGGCCGAGGACGTGCCTAAGTCCGCTTTTAGGACTCGTTATGGTCATTACGAGTTCTTAGTTATGCCGTTTGGTTTGACTAATGCTCCCTCAGTCTTCATGGATATGATGAACCGGGTTTTCAAACCCTATCTAGACCAGTTTGTGGTTGTCTTCATAGATGATATCTTGGTGTACTCTAAGAGCGCAGAGGAGCATGAGGAGCATCTGAGGATTGTTTTGCAGACGTTGAAGGAACGGGAGCTTTATGCTAAGCTGAAGAAGTGTGGCTTCTGGCTCGATCGTGTAGTGTTCTTGGGACATGTAGTCTCGAAGGACGGTATCTCAGTGGACCCTGAGAAGATTAGAGCAGTGATGGAGTGGGCAACGCCCACGAATGTTGCAGAGATCCGTAGCTTCCTTGGGTTAGCTGGGTACTACAGGAAGTTCGTTGAGGGGTTCTCTAAGATTGTATCCCCACTGACCCGTCTGTTAAGGAAGGAGATTAAGTTCGAGTGGAGTGAGGCTTGCGAGCAGAGCTTCCTAGAGGTTAAGAAGAGGTTGACGATAGCACCGATTCTGACCTTGCCGTCTGGGACCGAGGGCTTCGAGGTTTTCTGTGATGCATCCCATAAGGGACTAGGATGTGTTTTGATGCAGCAGGGTAAGGTAGTGGCTTATGGCTCTCGGCAGCTTAAGCCTTATGAGAAGAACTACCCTACCCACGATCTGGAGTTGGCAACTGTGGTTTTTGCGCTGAAGATTTGGAGACATTATCTGTATGGAGCGTCGTGTAAGGTTTACACGGACCACAAGAGTCTCAAGTATCTATTCACTCAGAAGGAGCTGAACTTGAGACAGAGGAGGTGGTTGGAGCTACTTCATGACTACGATTTTAAGATCCTCTACCACCCGGGTAGAGCGAACGTTGTGGCAGACGCTTTGAGCCGGAGAGGTGCTCCGGGCGTAGCTTGTGCGTTGACAGGAGTTCGGAGGTCCGCCTTAGAGCTTCAGCGTATGGGTGTTTGGGTAGTCAGACCGGACAGTGCCAGTATGATAGCAGCGCTTCAGGTTCAGTCTTCGTTGGTCGACAGGATCCGGGTTGGTCAGGAGGCAGATTCAGCTTTGTGATCAGAGAGGGGCTGTCTTCAGAGCAGAGTTTGGACTTCAGTGTCTACAGTGATGGTTGTCTGCGTTTCAGGGGTCGAGTGTGTGTGCCGGCCGATGCTGTTCTACGCAGAGAGATCCTCCAGGAGGTGCGTGGAGCTCCATATTCAGTTCACCCTGGAGGGGTGAAGATGTATCGAGATCTCAGGGAGTCGTTCTGGTGGTCTGGGATGAAGCGTGACATCTCTGAGTTTGTTTTGAAGTGCCAGACCTGTCAGCAGGTGAAGGCTGAGCACCAGAGGCCAGCGGGTTTGCTTCAGCCCCTTCCCATTCCCGAGTGGAAGTGGGAGAGTGTGGCGATGGACTTTGTCATGGGTTTGCCCAAGACTTCCTCGGGCTGTGATGCTGTATGGGTAATTGTTGATCGTCTGACGAAGTCCGCCCATTTTCTGCCAGTGAGGAAGACCTTCAGTTTGGAGCGTTTAGCTCGTCTGTATCTCGATGAGATAGTGAGGCTTCACGGGGTGCCTGCTTCTATTGTGTCTGATCATGATCCTCGTTTCGTGTCCAGATTTTGGCACAGTTTGCATGAGGCCTTGGGTACGAATTTAGCTTTCAGTTCAGCCTACCATCCTCAGTCGGATGGCCAGACAGAGAGGACTAATCAGGTCCTGGAGGACATGCTTCGCGCATGTGTCCTAGATTTTGGAGGCAGTTGGGATCAGCATGTGACCTTGATCGAGTTTTCCTACAACAACAGCTTTCAGGTGAGCATTGGTATGGCTCCGTTTGAAGCATTGTATGGCAGGAGGTGCAGGTCTCCCATCTGTTGGGATGACCTGAAGAAGAGGGTCTTGGTTGGACCTGAGCTGGTGCAGGGTGCAGTAGAGAAGATCAGGATGATTCGGGAGCGTTTGCTTGTTGCTTAGAGTAGACAGAAGTGTTATGCAGACCAGAGGCGCAGGCCGCTTGAGTTCGATGTTAGAGATCATGTCTATCTGCGAGTATCACCGGCCAGAGGCGTAGTCCAATTTGGGAAGCGTGGGAAACTTAGTCCAAGGTTCGTTGGACCATTTGAGATTCTGTAGAGGATCGGCCCTGTGGCTTACTGTTTAGCGTTGCCCCCATCCTTGTTAGTTGTGCACAACGTTTTTCATGTTTCTATGTTGAGGAAGTACCTACATGATCCGTCTCATGTGATTGACTACAGCCAGCTTCAGTTGAGGGAGGACTGCAGTTTCGCGGCGGTGCCTACCAGAATTCTAGCCAGAGACGTCTGTCGGCTTCGTAGTATGACCCTACCTATGGTCAAGGTCCAGTGGTCTGATCAGTCGGAGAGCGAAGCGACTTGGGAGCTCGAGGAGGAGCTGCGCATCAAGTTTCCCGCCCTTTTCGATCAGTGAGGTGAGTCAATTTCGAGGACAAAATTCTTTTAAGGGGGAGGTGATGTTATAACCCGTACAATTGCAACATTATATTTTGTCCGGTTTATATAATGATCTAAGATGGATTACATTATTATTGTCAGTTGAGACTTCGGCGGTATTGTTTTGATAGATGAGGGCAAGGAAGTCATTGCTTAAAACAATTAAGGTAATTGTTTTATTTAATTAATAAGGAAAGGGAACCTTATTTATTTATATCTCTTCTAATTGTTTTACATCACGATTAGTTTTCCTCTACCAATTTCCATCGTGCGTTTAGAGCATCGACTTCCATTCTCTCTCTCTCTCTCTCTGTTCTCTTTCTTGCTGAGGATCCTGAAGGCTGCTGCTACAGTCGAATTGGAGGGTTTTGCTGCTACGTTCCTCTGATCGATTCAGGTTTGTATTACAAGAATTCGGGACTTCGTTGGTGGTTTTCTTCTCTCTCAGTTTTCTGATTTTGAGCTTTGTTTATGATTAAATCAGAGGGCTTCGTTGTTGTTGGTCTGTTCCGGATTGTTGCTCTGCGTGGATTGCGCCTGCTGTCTCAGTTCGTTGTTGTTTCTGCTGATCAACGAGGTAGGTGGTTGCTTGATTCGGTTTGGGAGTTCAGCCATGGGGATATTGCAAGGTTTTGTGTCTGATTTGGCGTGCGGTTTACGATTGTTGTTGGCTGTTTTACTTGCGTTTCTGAATGGCTAAACCCCATGGTCTTCTGTATTTATGACTGATTTGGTGTGTGTTCTGAATTGGCGATTCGTGGTGTCAAATTGCGTTGTTTTTCTGCTCTGTTCGTCTTCTGAAATCTGCAGTTTTCGCACTGTCCGAACTTCCGTCCGAGCTTTGAAGTTCGGACAGTGTGTTTTGCCCTTCTGGTTTTCAAAGTTCAGGGTATGTCCGAACATCGGTCCGAGCTTTGATGTTCGGACACTCCCCTGGGTTCTCCTCTGATTTAAGTTCGAACTGTGTCCGAACTTCGATGTCCGGACACAAGGTCGGACCTTCCGCGTAACTCTTTCATAAAACCCGTCCAAACATCAGTCCGAACTTAGATGTTCGGACACTCTGAAATTTCCAGTCTGATTTCAAATCGACTTGTGTCCGAACATTGATGTCCGGACACAAGTTCGGACATTTAACTATTATGGTTTCTGAGTCTCGACTTGCGTCCGAACTTCGACGTCCGGACACAAGGTCGGACACTGCTCTGTTTTCTGCATAACTTCTCCATCTGAACTCCGATTTGAGTGCCGTTTGTGGTGTTGGACTCCTCAAAGTCTCTGCTACTGTTTTATAAGTGTTTTGGCATGGTTTCATGCAAGGTTGCTTCTGTTTTTTCAAACCTTCTGTTTTGGGGCACTTTACTCTGTTTCTGAGCCGTGAATGGCTGGGTCGAGCTATTCCGTGGTATACCATGTAGACGTCATTCTGAGTGTGGGTCATTCCCTTTCTGTTCTGTGGGGTTGACGAACCCTTTGGCTCTTTCGAGTCATTTCTGCGTTGCCGAGAGACCTGTTATGGTCTATGGGTCTTCGACCCTTCTGAGTGTGTGCATTGTACTGTGTCCCATATCTGTTTGTGAACTCTAATTGTTTTTGAATTAGGAACTCTTGTGTTCCATTCTGTTTCTGTTTCTGAAAGTTTCTGACTATTTGGGGTTTGTGGATATAATGTTTATCTTCTCCTCCTTCTGAGTTCAATTGTTTTGAGCGACCTTACTGATGACGGTCGCTGCTTACTGGGCATAGTTGTGTGCTCACTCCCCTACTTTTAACATTTTTGCAGATTGATCACCGAGGGTCATTCTAGTATCAAGAGCTTTGGCTTTTAGTTATTCTTTTGTTTAACTTTCTATTGTATGAGTTGTAGCCTTCGGGCCTTACTTCCTTTTGACGTTTCCTTTCGGTTTGAGGATTGTTTTATTGTTTTGATGTATCCAGTTGTTGGAGAAATATGTGACTACTTCTACCACTTAGGCAGTGTACCTAATCGTTTTGCGGGATAGTGGATTCGTGGGGTTGTCGTACTCTTGGGGACCTCGCTGTGGATAACTGACAATGAATTAAATTTACTGAGACTTCTAGTAAATAGATTTTATCAATTTTTTAGGAGAAGAAATAATTACAAACTTAACTTAAACAAAATAATAATAAAAACAATTAAAATAGAACAAGATAATAAAAATACGAATTATAAATCTTTTTGTTTTTGAGAAAGCATCCCGGGTTGTTCTGCTCACCTATTTTATCAATTATATTAATATAAACTTTACCACTTAAGTAATAAACTCAGAAACTATAAATAATTCGTTGACGACTAAATCTAACGAACCCTAACCAGTTGCTATGCGACATTGTATATATATACTAATGTACTACAATCTTCAACCGGCTCCAGATTCTTCGTTATAAGTCCGTTTTACTCGCCGTTTGCTGCGTTGGAAAGCTCATGAGATTATCTATCCATTTATATAGCTTTCTCCTACATTTAACACATAAAATATATCAATTCATATCAAAAATATAAATCTAGGAAAATCATATGATAAGTGTAAAATATGACATGCATTGTTATAAAAATAGGAAGAATTAAAGTCCTAAGAATAGATATATTTTACACTTATCAAACTTCCTCACACTTAGCTTTTGCTTGTCCTCAAGCAAATAGAGAATAAATATATCTCTAAGGCCGTAGTATCAAACCTCAGGGTTAAACAGATGCAAAACAGAGCAAGCAAAATGACAATCAAAAGAATAGTTCTGCTCCTGGTTGTAGGTTTTCGCAAACAGTGAAAAAGAATAATTTTTTAAAGCATGGATAAGTTAGACTACAAAATCTGAATGTAAATTATCTTGGGATCTTCCACCATTCTTTTCCTCTAACCTTTGGATGACAAGGGGTGTGAAGTAACACCTTATTCCGTGATACCTTTCAACACCACATACTCATGATCAAAATATGAAAATTAAACTGCAATTAACTCTGTTCGTATGCAAAAACATTCTTCTTCAAGAAATATATACAACACAATTGAATAATTGCGAATTGCAGAGTTTTTCCGTAACCCAGACTTTTCTCTCTATCCTTGTAACGGTGTTGGGCCAACTATCCCAGATCGCGAGACCTTAGGTAGATAGGTGTTAAGGCACCCCTAGGACTTAATAACCGGATAGACGAGGCCTGCATTTGTTAGGAAATTTTTTGATCAGCGGAGTACCTTGCCTTATCCTTTCATTCTAAACTTTCATATCATTTCCAAAATCCCAAGACAAACTAATTCAGTTTCCCTAATCAACTTAATCCACCAAATTTCAGTGAAAACAGATTAATTTTAATAAAACTAAACAATCAAACAGCCTAGAGCAGAAAGATTCTTGAGGTGGCCACCTGGCTTTACTTCAAAATTTATGCAAAAATTTTCACCCAAGAATTCAACATTTATAAGCACTCAGAGCAATGATTCCCTCAATGCAAGAAGACAATTAAAAACATGTGTGGCATTAAGTGCAACTGGCATATTTTCAGGGAAAGGTCTTAAACTTCCTCACACTTAAGAGGAGCAATGTCCTCATTGTTCATAAAATACTCAAGAAAAGACCTTTCAAAATATGCCAGACTCATGAAGAATTTCATTCAGTACAATCATGGACTGATATAATGATAATCATTAAGCGTGATAGACTGGACACAAACATTTAAAATAAAGAAACTGAAACTCCCCTGATATCGTAGATTGAGGAAGGTGTCCTTCCTTACACTTAAGTGCTAACAATGGGGGGTAGTAGCGTTCCTCACACTTGCGTTCAAGCAAGTGTCCAGCCTTGAGTTCTTCAGGTACCATGATACGAATTTCACCTGCACACACTCACAACTACCACAAAAACGCTAAAAGCACTGCATTAAAACACGGGCACCATTGCCACTTCTAACCAAAAGAAAAACAAAAAAAACCAGAAAACAAAAACAAAACAAAACATGAATGTTAACCACTGGGTTGCCTCCCAGTAAGCTGCCCGTAGTTTTAGTCTTTGGCTAGACTCCTGCTTCGTTATCCTGGATCAAAATAAAAGTAGACAATACCTTCGCCAGGAAAACGAAGTTAGTAATAATAAAAAGCAAACCACCTGGATCAAAACAAAACGTTACTTCGGCAAATAAAATAGGAAAATGAATACTCCACAAACCCTGGTGTTTGAGGAGGTACTACCGGTAATGTAGTTGTAACAGGAGACCAGGTGGTGATGACTTTTCTTCCTCAAATTGGAGGATGTAAACATCCTCCTCTTGCTGTTGAGGCTTATGGAGGCAGGATGGAAGTTGATGAGAGACCGGTGGTAGTGGTGTTGTTCCTCTGAGATTTGAGGATGTAAATTTCCTCTTCCGGTAGGTGAGGCTCAATAGGATCACCTTTCTCAAGCTCGCAGACTGGTGCAGACAACTTATCTTTATATTTTAATTGCTCCTCTTGTGTTGGGGATGGGGATGGAGGAGAAATGTAACTCTCAGACATCTGCTCCAACTCGGCGTCGGAGAAAAATGTACTGAGAAGTTTCTTTATCTCCTCATCAGAACTTGCAGCTTCAATAATATCTGGCTCGAATTGGTCTTCACTCCTTGGAGTCACCACTGGAATCTCTTCTAGTGGCTCGGCCTGACTCAGGAGAAATTCGTCTAGCCTCCGTGTAGATTGCTGCTCGTTCTGATTGAAGTAGTAATACCCCAGCTGAGCTTCGTTGTATTGTGCATTAGCCTGGTCGACTTCCCACCAATACGGCTCTCGATTTGATTGTTGAGGTGGTTGATAATCCTTGACCAATCTTTGATATGAGGATATTTCCTCTTGCATTCGTGTCCATTCCAGATTGATCAACAATCTTCTCACCTCATCGTGGCTGCTCTCCATTGTCAGTAATTATCCTATAAAAACAAAAAATAAAAATACCAAGTAGAAAAGAAATAGAAACAGAAAATAAAAATAATAGACAAAATTAACTAGTAAGAGAAACAAATAAGAAATAATATAGAAATACAAGAATTTTTTTTAAGGAAAATTAAATAAAGCGAAAATAAAATAAAATAAAAGTAAATAAAAATAGAACTCCCAATAAAATTTAAAAACTATCAATTAACCGTGCTGGAGGTCCCCGGCAACGGCGCCAAAAACTTGTTGGAGAAATATGTGACTACTTCTACCACTTAGGCAGTGTACCTAATCGTTTTGCGGGATAGTGGATTCGTGGGGTTGTCGTACTCTTGGGGACCTCGCTGTGGATAACTGACAATGAATTAAATTTACTGAGACTTCTAGTAAATAGATTTTATCAATTTTTTTAGGAGAAGAAATAATTACAAACTTAACTTAAACAAAATAATAATAAAAACAATTAAAATAGAACAAGATAATAAAAATAGGAATTATAAATCTTTTTGTTTTTGAGAAAGCATCCCGGGTTGTTCTGCTCACCTATTTTATCAATTATATTAATATAAACTTTACCACTTAAGTAATAAACTCAGAAACTATAAATAATTCGTTGACGACTAAATCTAACGAACCCTAACCAGTTGCTATGCGACATTGTATATATATACTAATGTACTACAATCTTCAACCGGCTCCAGATTCTTCGTTATAAGTCCGTTTTACTCGCCGTTGCTGCGTTGGAAAGCTCATGAGATTATCTATCCATTTATATAGCTTTCTCCTACATTTAACACATAAAATATATCAATTCATATCAAAATATAAATCTAGGAAAATCATATGATAAGTGTAAAATATGACATGCATTGTTATAAAATAGGAAGAATTAAAGTCCTAAGAATAGATATATTTTACACTTATCAAACTTCCTCACACTTAGCTTTTGCTTGTCCTCAAGCAAATAGAGAATAAATATATCTCTAAGGCCGTAGTATCAAACCTCAGGGTTAAACAGATGCAAAACAGAGCAAGCAAAATGACAATCAAAAGAATAGTTCTGCTCCTGGTTGTAGGTTTTCGCAAACAGTGAAAAAGAATAATTTTTTAAAGCATGGATAAGTTAGACTACAAAATCTGAATGTAAATTATCTTGGGAACACTGTACCCCGTGATATATTTATTTACGCTGTGAACACTGAACCGTAGTTTAAGCTCTATAATCTACTTCTAGGTGGTCAAAAGAACCCTTAGAGGGGTGTGCACACTTAAGGACTTAGAGTGAGGTGGAATATTTATTGCGACCCCATTATTGGGTGTCCGTCTGCGGATTAAGTGATTGATTTCTGGTGAAGCTCCCCTGATTGATTGTTGAATGGTTGGTTGTTGAAAAATGGTTTTGGAATGGTAAATTGTGTTATATTTATGCTTGTCTATATAAATGTTCAACTGGTTTCCAATAAAATGTATTTTACGTTATGAGACAGAAGTTTACTCAGTTTTTCTGATTTGTGCGATCTCTTCTTGTGTGTGTTGTATGTTTTCTGATCGCAGGTATTGATGGCTAAGACTTGAGGTTGGGATCACGTCGCCACGTAGTTGATAACATTAATGTATTTCTGTTGAATTGACATTTATTTAAACTAGTATTGTTTTGGATTACTCAATTCATAATGTTTTAATGTTTGGAGGAGGATTAGCCTTAGCACTCATGTGGATGAGTGTGGCGGTAATACCCTGGATTTAAGTCTTTCCGCTGTGATTCTATGTGACTTATTCAAGTCATGTTTTAGTTGAAAAGTTATTCAAATTGAGTTGCAGATGGTTTATAAGTATTAAGGTGTATTGTCCAAAGGTGTTTCAAGGCTGATTTCACACTTTTGGACCTGTCCGAACGTCCGTCCGGACGTACAAGTTTGGACAGGTCCCGAACTCAACTTGATGATCTGCAGAATGTCGTCGAAGATCTGTCTGAACTTGCATGTTCGGACAGTATGCGAGGACGGGTTCGACATGTAAGTCTTGGCAGTGGTCCGAACTTACATGTTTGGACCACGTAAACTGGTTTTATCGGAACTAGTGTCCGAACTTAGACGTTCAGACACATGTTCAGACGTTTTTGGTTTCAACTCTCGACTTGTGTTCAAACTTCAAAGTCCAGACACAAGTTCGGACATTTGCTTTGAACTTTCGAATCTCGTCTGAACATCCAAGTTCAGACAGATCTTAATTCACAGTTTTAAGACTCGTTTGACATCCATTTTAATCCCCGTTTGCGGCGTGAGACTCGTATCGTTTCATACTTAATAATGTGGTAAAATCCGGGGTGTTAGAAGGTGGTAACATATGTGTCTTATATATATGTCTTATACAACCACATCCAATTGTTAGAGTACCCTGTCCGACCGATGAACCACACACAGATTCATATTTTCACCGCAACCAAAACCATCTATAATACCACATAATTCACCACTTGTAGATTAGCACCAAGTCATACTAGTACCAAATAAGAGAACGTAACATCATCATAGGAGAAGCAAGAACACACCATAGGGCATAACAGAATTCACAACACGAATGTACCCTTTTCCATTTTAATCCTAATTCCAATTTAGACACTTCCATTAGCTCAATTTCAGAGTAGATTGCTTTGATACCACTTTGTAACACCCCAAAAACTAGACAGTACTTTATAAGGTCGAAGTTAAATTAAAATCAAATTTTGGTTCTATCATCTGTTCAGCAGCGGAAGACAAAAATCTAATGGGTGTTACCGTCACACTCACAACCTAGTGAGTGCTAAGGCTAAACAAAAGAAACTTCAACCTTAACCAGATAATAAATAGATAAATAAACAAATAAACAAAAACTTAAAACACCAACTAAATAAATACGAAAGCGTCCAAGAAATATAATCAGTTTATGTGAAACTATAAACCATTTATATCCATACTAATTTAATTGAAGTGGAGTCTATGTCAATCCCCAAACCCAACTCTCACGCCTTTACATCCATATCCACTTCGTTACTTGTGGCCATAAAACATAATAATACACAAAGGGACCTCGTAAATCAGAAAAACTAAGTAAACATCTGCCTCACAATGTAAATACATTTTGTTTGGAAACCGTTTGAACAAATATATACAAGCATAAATACAACACAATTCACAGTTCTGAAACAGTTTTCCAGCAATTCAACCAATTACCAATCAATCTATGGGGAGCTTTCACCGGTAACCAATCACATAAACCACGGACGGACACCCAACAAATAGGGCCGCAACAAATATTCCACCTCACTCTAAGTCCTTAAGTGTTCACACCCCTCTAAAGGTTCTTTTGACCACATAGAAATAGATCTATAGAGCTTAAACTGCGGTTCAGTGTTCGCAACGCAAATAAATATATCACGGGGTACCAATGAGTACTAACAATATAACACGGGGTACCAATGTGTACCAACAATATAACACGGGGTACCAATGTGTACCAACAATATAATCGTCTTAGTGAAAGTCTCCCAAAACAATACTAAAAGATTGATTGTTTCCTCAAATATCCAAACCAAACCTTTAGGTTGTAAACCACAATTTCTCCAGTTCACAATAATTCAGGGGATTTAACTCCCAATTCACGAATTAGGTTTTTAAATCTGCCACCAAATCATAACAATCACGCAGGCAAAAATATGAGCACAGTAGTTTACCTGGAATACACTCAAATCAATAAGCAAAGACAATCAAGGATAATCAGCTAGCACCCACCGTCGACGTGCTCAAACTCTATCTGTAACACCCCTACAACGCCCCTACCAACTACCGAAATCGCAGCGGAAATAACCAACCAAATAATAACTAAACGCTTTGGTGTTACAACGCCGTTAACCACCCACGTGGTTAACTAGGCAGAATAAATACAAGTGTATCGGTCTGATGATCAGACTCCCGAGCACAGAATCTAACATCCATATATAAACATAACCAACCATACCGAGTATTTAATTTACATCACACCTACCAACCGTAAACATCCACCACTGTTTAACAAACGGTACCAAAATGTAATGCCTCGGGAGAACAGGTGCATCCCGGGCTCAACAATCCAAAATAGCCAAGTACATCAACGACCTAGGATCTAGAGCCACTCTGCTTCTTCGATCCTCATCCTGCAATAAAATATGGAGCCCCCGAGGGGGTCAGCAACCTTTGCTGGTATGGTTAACGCGCAGCCCATCGGCTACCGGGATACGCGCAACCAATTGTCATGATAACATGGCATTCATTTTAAAACATCCAACATATATATATATACCATAGCATAGCAAGGGAGTTTGCATAGCACAACACCAATACATAACACCATAAAATCGGTTCTCACAAGGAACCTTCCACCATAGTTAGTATACATAGTGAGCCTAGAGATTATTGCCAATCCCATGTTAAGCTCGTTACCAACCTCGTTACCGTCCAATTATATAGAACGGTTAACTTATACCCAAGGTGTGTCGGATATAGTAATCCCAAGCACACCGAAATAACATACGTATGCCCCTGTGGCCCGACGTGAGTCAGTAACTAGATTTGGATAAGCTAAGGGAAGGTAGAAACCAAATTGGAATACCACCTATACATACACCAAGAGAGCCGAACCGGATAAGATATCGACTCCCGTCCATCACACGCGTGGCCGGAACAACCGGACTCCTCACTCCCCCCGATTAGCACTTGTTAGTGATCACACAATATTTTGTTAAGTCACATACAAGCAAATATTCAGGTCTTGTTAGACAACCAAGGGAAAGGAGTCACAACCTTACAACATCTTAATGTATAACAACTGTAAACTCTTTTCATGCCTTAATCTTATAAGGTCGTAACACACAGAAAAGCAAACAACATCCAAGCCGGTGTAAACCGGTAGACAACAGACTGCAAGAAAACCATACCTTGGCCCTTGCCTCGATTGATTTCCACCTTGAGAGAATCCTAAACACATTAGTAACGTCGGTTAATTATTTATTTAACTTCAAACTTACTAAGTATTTAACATGATTGTATGACATGTTTTAATGTCTATTCTACCCTAGGTTACCTTCATTATACACCCTAGGGTTAACTACATAAGTCACATTCTTTCCTGTTTTTTTTTTTTACAAGTTTAGGTCCGACCGAACTTGTCCAAGTTCGGTCGATTCCAGAACACATTTCCGTCAAAATTTTCTACTCCGACCGACCTTGTAAGTTCGGTCGCATGTTCGGTCTTTTCCCGAGAGTTTCTCCCCTTTGAAAATTTAGCCCGACCGAACTTGCCAAGTCCGGTCCTATGTTCGGTCGATTCCAGTAACTCAATCCGTACACAAAATACAAGCCCGACCGACCTTGCAAGTCCGGTCCCCAAGGTCGGTCCATTCCAAAAGCCAATTCTCGCAGGGTAAACTGGGCTCGACCGAACTTGCAAGTTCGGTAGCAAGTTCGGTCTGCTCCAGACCCTTGTTTTCCTTTTCACATTCAACTCCAAACTTCACCCCATATAACCTAGTACCCCCTAACCTCATTTGGGCACTTTAAACACACCTTAAGACATCCTTAAACACTCATAAAACTCATTTTCTAATTCCTTAAACCTTTACTTATATCTTCACAAAATTCCTAACACTTACAATGTTTTCTCCTAGTTTTTCAAGTGGTGTTTCATACCTATGATAACTACTATCCCAAAAGCTTTCTCCTTATTTTAACATCATCTCCCAAGCATCATCTCTCACAACTAACTCCTTATATCCTTCTTGAAAATTCTTTTTCCAAGTTTACACTTTCTCCTTATTTACCAAAGTTTGCCTAAGTATTTACCTAAGTCCCAAGGTGACTTTGGTACTTACTAAACCTCAAGCTCATGCCTAAGTCCTTGTCACACTCTAGAACACTTAAGACATTATATCTTCTCTTGTAAAACACCTAGTCATTTCCTAACACCTCTAATTCACCAAACCTTATGTAAACACTCAGAACTTCTTGCTTCTTACCTAAATTTTGACATGGATTCCCCTAGAACATTACTAAGCCTTAACACTTTGTTTTCTCCATTAAACACACAAGAACACTAAAAATCAACAAGAACACTCTCCCACACAAAACTTTACTCAAATCACACCACATTACAATATAAAGCATAACTTAAATTGCATGGCACTTAGGCCCTTAAAATGCATGGCTCTTAGGCCCTTAAGGTGCTTAAATCATAAACACTGAATTTCCACAATATATATGCCTTTGACCTGCAATTACATACAACAAGACATATGTTCTTTTACTAGTCTCCTTGAGGACATTACTAGGTCATTCACCATTTGCTCTTTAGGTAGTTTTAATAAGCATTTATAAGCTCATTTCTCCTAAGGCATTAAACAACATTAGGTTAGTAGATTTACCTCTTTTCCAAACCACTTCTTTCTTGTTTCCTTATAAAACCGGTAAGGTATTTGTTTCCTTGTCAAGTTCTAAACAATATACAAACACCATAATGAGTATTCAAGCTTTAAGCTTCATCTCATTATAAACCCTAATTTTACATTGTTTCAAAAACATTAATGTAGTTGTTTTACCTTGATCTTTGAAGTGAGTTTGAATATATAACAAGAGAGGACTCCACCTAGTCCATGAAGAGTTGAAATGAAGCTAGAACAAAGTCACACAAAGAGCTATATCAATGTGTATTTTCGGTCAAGGTAAAAACATGGAGGAAACATGATTTTTCTTTGAGATTCCTTACCTAGAAGCAAAGGAGATCAATAATATGTAAAAATACAAGCTCAAGCTCCTTCAATGGTGGAACTCCATGGCACCGAAATGGGGCTCTTAAAGTTTTGAGAAGATAGGAATGAAGAGCTTGATGAGAGGAAGAGATTGGTGGTGTTTGTTTTTGATTTGGACAAGTGAGCTAGATTTTACAAGTGGTCAAAGCTAGAGTTTTAATGGTGGTGGTGGTATTACCGTGAGAGAACAGCAAGAAGGGAGGAAGATGGTGTTTGGAACCGTGGGAAATGAAGGAAGGAAAAGAGAGAATGAGATAAGATTGCTTTTAAGAAGATATTTATGCTTATAAAGTAAAAAGTAGTTATATTAGTCATCTTTATTTGTTTAACAAAATAACAAGTGAGTGGTGAGTCACCACACTTAAGAAACCGGCCCCCTTTATTAATATGAGGGTACTTTAGTCTTTGTTTGTCAATTTAATTACTTAATACAACATATGTTATAAACTAGCTTATAAAAAGCACTATTCACCAAAACAAGGCACTTAGAAGTGAAATTTTTGATTTACCATTAATATAGCCACCCAAATGTGATACTATATAGTACACATATATATTTAAGATAATGATGGACATTTAGCCACTCAAAACTCATTTACAAGACAATTTTTCAAAAATGTGCTTTAAGACTTCTTAAAGCACATTTTGTGTTTTAACTTGTTTTCAAGCTTGGTTTTCTTTGGTAATTGATTTTATGTTCATTAATATATATAAGGTCTTGGTAAGTTCATTAGGTCTTACCCAAGCTTATTCCAAGCTTAGAGCACATTTTAGCTCTTATTGACTTTAAAGCACATTTTGTGTTTTCTTTTGTTTAAATTTGTTTACTAATGTTTCTAAGACTCTTTTTAGTCTTAATAAATCATGTTTTAATGTTTAAACAACATACCTAGGTTTGGGGTATTTCAATCTACCCCCCTTAAAAGAACTTTGTCCCCAAAGTTCACACTTCCCACATTTCTTTAATATCAGAACACGGGGAATACTTATAAAATAATACTTCCAAAACAACATTACCATCATTACCATCATTCTTACACCACAACGGGCTCGAGGTCCAAACCACATAATACCATTCAGACACAACGGTCTGTAACATAACATAGACAATGTATACATATACATGTCGTACACAACCATAACCGAAACGGCTCTACCCCCCTTAAAAGGGGTACGCCCCGTACCCTATACATATAAACACTAAGAAGCAAACAATGACGGGTGCTTCGCCTTCATCTTATCTTCCAGCTCCCAAGTGGCCTCCTCAACGTCCTGGTTAGACTAGAGGACCTTCACCAGCCTCACGGACTTATGGCGAGTGTCTCGAGTCTTAGTATCCAGAATCCGTACGGGAGTCTCCACTGATCGCATGGTTGGCTCTAAGGTTAGCCTTTCAGGCTGAAGCACATGAGACGGATGAGACATATACTTCTTCAACTGGGACACATGAAATACATCATGTACCTTGCCCAGCTCGGCGGGTAAATCAAGTCTATAAGCTACCGGGCCGATCCGCTCCGTCACAACATAAGGACCCACATATTTCGGGCTCAACTTGCCCTTCTGGCCAAAACAAAATACTCCCTTCATGGGGGATACCCTAAGAAATACCTGATCGCCTACGGCGAACTCCAGGTCACGTCTGCGCACATCAGCGTACGACTTCTGTCTATCCTGAGCTGCTTTCATGTTAGCCCGGATCTGGCGAACTTCTGCCTGAACCTGTTCCAGATACTCTGGTCCTATAATGACCGTCTCACTCGACTCATCCCAGCATAAAGGCGTGCGGCATGGTCTACCGTACAATGCCTGGAAGGGAGACATCTTGATCGAAGCATGGTAACTGTTGTTGTAACTAAACTCGATCAGATGTAACTTATCAATCCAGCTGGTCTGAAAGTCAAGTGCACATGCACGTAACATATCCTCAAGTGTCTGGATGGTGCGCTCACTCTGACCATCTGTCTGTGGGTGAAACGCTGTGCTCAATTTCAGTTCAGTACCCAATGCCTCTCGTGTAGACTTCCAATATCTGGATAGGAATCTGGTATCTCTGTCAGATACGATTGTTTTCGGAACCCCATGATGTCTTATAATCTCTCTATCGAAGAGCTCTGCAAGCTTAGCCACTTTCCAGGTGTCCTTCATCGGTATGAATCGAGCCACCTTGGTCAGTCGGTCTACCACAACCCAAATCATATTCAGACCTCCCCTTGTAGGCGGAAGCCCTACCACGAAGTCCATAGATATGTCATGGAACTTCCACTCCGGCACTGGCATTGGCTGCACCATACCACCAGGCCGTCGGTGCTCAAACTTGACCTTCTGACAAGTGAGACACCTCAACACATAATCATTCACATCCTTTTTCATTCCAGTCCACCAAAAATAACGTTTCATACCCTTATACATCTTTGAAGCTCCGGGGTGAATCGAAGTAGTAGAACAATGGGATTCACTCAATATGCGCTCCTTCAACTCAGCGCTACTCCTCGGTATACACAACCGGCCATTAAGCCTAATCAGGTCATCATCGTGGAGTCTGAAGTCGTACTTCTGACCCTCGAATGTGCCATCAATAAGCTTCTGTCTAATCTCCACCATGTACTGATCCGTCATCTGAGCACTCCGCACCTCTTCAACCAAGCCAGTATGAGAGACTAGCGAATGGAGAGAGTGTGCTCGGCGACTCAATGCGTCAGCTACCACGTTTGCCTTACCTTCCTTGTACTGTAAATTGATGTCATAGTCATTCAGAAATTCAACCCACCTTCTTTGCCTCATGTTCAACTCCTTCTGAGTGAACAAGTACTTTAAAATCTTGTGGTCAGAATAAATCGTCACACTTACCCCATACAAGTGATGTCGCCATATCTTCAGTGCGAAGACAATGGCCCCCAATTCTAAGTCGTGGGTAGGGTAGTTCTCCTCATGCTTCTTCAGCTATCGGGAGGCGTAAGCTACGACCTTCCCGTGTTGCATCAACACACAACCCATACCCCTGCCTGATGCGTCGCAATAGACCTCAAAACCATCTGGACCGTCTAGTAATGTCAGAACCGGTGCAGATGTCAGAGCATCCTTGAGACTCGTGAAAGCACTCTCACAGTCGACTGTCCACTCGAATGGTGCATCCTTTTTCATCAAGGAAGTCATCGGTTTCGAGACACTGGAGAAGTCCTTCACAAACCTCCTATAATAACCTGCCAGACCGAGGAAGCTCCTAATGTCGGTAACTGTCTTCGGCCTAGGCCAGGTGCGCACTGCATCTATCTTTGCCGGATCAACAGCGATCCCGGCCTCAGAAATCACATGTCCAAGGAAGGATACTTGGTTCAACCAAAATTCACACTTAGAAAATTTAGCATACAACTGATTCTTTCTCAATGTCTGCAATACATCTCTCAGGTGGCTTTCATGCTCACCTCTCGATTTCGAATACACAAGTATGTCATCGATGAAGACTACCACTGATTTGTCCAACAGATCTTGGAACAAACGGTTCATTAAATCCATGAACTTTGCTGGTGCATTTGACAAGCCAAACGGCATAACTGTGAACTCATAATGCCCACACCTAGTTCTGAAAGCTGTCTTTTCGATATCACTGTCACGGATGGCAATCTGGTGGTATCCGGAACGTAGGTCTATCTTGGAGAATACTGATGCTCCCCTCAGCTGATCAAATAGATCGTCGATGCGTGGTAAAGGGTAACGGTTCTTCACCGTAACAGCATTCAGCTCCCGATAATCAATACACAGGCGGAGGCTACCGTCCTTCTTCTTCACGAAGAGGACCGGCGCTCCCCATGGTGAAACACTAGGGCGGACAAAGCCCTTGTCGAGTAGGTCTCTCAGCTGCTCCTTGAGCTCTGTCATCTCTGCTGGAGCCATACGATAAGGTGCTTTCGCAATGGGTCCGGTGCCCGGAACTAGATCAATCTCAAACTCAACCTCTCGTGCTGGCGGCATGCCCAGCAGTTCCTTAGGAAATACATCAGGAAACTCCGACACTACCGGCACATCTGGGCTAAACTCAGGGTCTCTCTCTATGTCCTGGACATAGCAGAGGTATACATCATTTCCTCGTCGCAACTCACGATACATGGCCATGGCGGTGATGATCTATGTCGAAGGCTCCCTGGGCCTCTGGCGGTATGATATAGTAACCCCAGATGGACTCCGAAGAAGCAGTCGATGCTCGGCACATAGGATTCTACCCTTGTACCGCTCCAACCAGTTCATCCCGACAATCACATCAAAACCTAGTCCGTCGAACTCTATCAAGTCGATCGGAAACTCCTCATCCATGATTCGAACAACAGCATCTCGGTAGTAGCGGGTACACCTGATCCGCTCTTTCGACGGGAGAGTGACCACGAAGTCTGGCATCTCTTCACCGTCTAACCCCAGCCTCTTCGCAAATGATAGCGAAATGAATGTGTGTGAGGCTCCAGAGTCGAACAAGATCGATGCATCCACGCCATTCATTGGAAAGGTACCGGTGAGGATTGTGCCGCTCTTGCCGGCTTCTGCCTTATTGCAGACACTCAGTATACCTCCCGTTCCGAGTGCACAGCCTAATTCATTGGCAAACTAATAAGTACTGGGTAACAACACGGTTTATATGCTTCAAACAACTCCACTTTATTCATTAACACACTCTTTTTACAACATTCATTGGCTTATACTGTCGCCATGATTTACTGTAACACCCCTAATACGCACATGATACTAAATGAAATCGCAGCGGAATAAAATAACTAAACCGTAACTAACGCTTCGGTGCTACAACGCCGTCAACCACCCACGTGGTTGACAAGGCAGAATGAATACAATTGTACCGGTCTGATGATCAGACTCCCGAGCATAAAACTAAACCATAAATACATCATATATAATACCGAGTGTTTACATATCCTTCACTGTATAACATTACTGTAACTGCAACAACCAAAAGTATATAACGCCTCAGGAGCACAGGCGCATCCCGGGCCAACATCCAAAAGTATACAAAAGTAATCACATCCTAGGATCTAAAGCCACTCCGCTTCTTCGATCCTCATCCTGCAGTATAAGAAATATGGATCCCCCGAGGGGGTCAGCAACCCTTGGCTGGTATGGCTAACGCGCAGCCCATCGGCTACCGGGATACGCGCAGCTAATTGTCATGATAACATGGCATTTATTTACATACATAACATATCATAACATAACATGGAGCATGGCATCAGTAGTGCACAGCTCATCATCACATACACGGTGGATCTTGGCTCCACAATAACAAACCACAAGGGTCAAATACATAAGAGCCTAGAGAGTGATTCACCCTCATGTTAAGCTCGTTAAACACACTCATTACCGTTCTGTTAGGCGAACGAGTAACTTAAGTCACAGATGGTTCGGATTTAGTGACCCGAACACACCACACAAACACAGGTTCCCACTAAACCGATCATAAGTCAGAATAGGTAAGCTTTGGAAGAAGCTAACGGGAGATCGAACGCCAACTTAAGGTGAACAATCTTAACAACATAAGAGTCGAATCTGATTCAGATATCTACTCTTAACTTACATGCATGACCGGACAACCGGATTCCTCACTTCCCAGTTAACACTTGTTAGAAGTTCATAGTGGAACTTAACATCCAACACACAATAGGTGGTAAGTCATGTTAGACACACACAAGGGAATTGAGTCACAACATCACATCACAATATTATGAACAACTGTAAACTCATTACATGTTTAAATCTTATAACGTTGTAAACACACAGAAAAACATACAACACACAAACCGGTGTAAACCGCTAGACAACAGACTGCAAGAAAACCATACCTTGGTCCTTGCCTCGTTTGGTTTCCTCCGTAGGTCACTCCTATACATAATTCAAGAACGTCGGTTAATTAACTTACTTAACCTCCAAATTTACCAAGTGTTTAACATAATTGTGTGACATGTTTTAATGTCTATCTTACCCTAGGTTACCTTCATTATACACCCTAGGGTTAACTACATAAGTCACATTCTTTTTCTGTTTTTTTTTTTTTTACAAATTTTGGTCCGACCGGACTTGCCGACCGGACTTGCCTAAGTCCGGTCCATTCCAGTACTCTTTTTACCGTTGGAAAATTCACTCCGACCGGACTTACATGTCCGGTCCTATGTCCGGTCGATTCCAGAGACTTATAACCCGTACAAAATTCATGCCGACCGGACTTGACAAGTCCGGTCCCATGTCCGGTCCATTCCAGAAACATTTTCCCCTCACAAAACACAGTCCGACCGGACTTGTAAGTCCGGTCCCCCAAGTCCGGTCGATTCCAGAAACAATTCTCGCAGGGTAAACAGGTCCCGACCGGGCTTGCAAGTCCGGTCGCAAGTCCGGTCTGCCCCAAATCCTTATTTTCCTTTTTACATTCAACTCCAAACTTCACCCCATATAACCTAGTACCCCCTAACCTCATTTGGGCACTTCAAACACAACTTAAACCATCCTTTAAACACTCACAACTTTTTTTCTAATTCCTTAAACCTTTACTTATTTCTTCACAAAATTCCTAACACTTACAACATTCTACACTAGGTTTCTAAATGGTGTTTCTCACCTATGATAACTACTATCCCGAAATGTTTTCTCCTTATCTTAACATCATCTCCCAAGCATCATCTCTCACACTAATTCCTTATATCCTTCTTGAAACTCTTTTCCTAGTGTACACTTCTCCTTATTTGCCAAAGTTTGCCTAAGTCTTTACCTAAGTCCCAAAATGACTTTGGTACATACTAAAACCTCAAGCCCATGCCTAAGTCCTTGTTACATCCTAAATCACCTTAATGCATGTTTCCTACACAAGAGCACACTTAACCATTTTAAATACTCCTTAACTTATCAAACTTATTCTAACACCTAGAACTTCACATTTGTTACCTAAATTTCGACATGGTTCTCCTAGAACATTACTAAACCAAAACACCTTGTTTTTACCAACAAACAACCAGGAACACTAAAAATCCATCAAGTACTTATTATACGCAAACTTCACTCACAAAGCACTACATCACAATATAGTGCATAATTTAAATTGCATGGCACTTAGGCCCTTAAATGACATGGCTCTTAGGCCCTTAAAATGCATAAATCATAAACACTGAATTTCCACAATATATTCGCCTTTAACCTGCAAATACACTCAACAACACATATGCCTTTTACTAAGCTCTTGAGAACACTTTACTAAGTCGTTCACCATTGGCTCTTTAGGTAGTTTTAATAAGCATTTATAAGCTCATTTCTCCTAAGGCATTTAAAACAACATTAGGTTAGTAGATTTACCTCTTTTGCAAAATAACTTCTTTCTTGTTTCCTTTAGAAAACCGATAGAGTACTTGATTCTTTGACAAGTTCTAAACAATATACAAACATTATAATGAGTATTCAAGCTATAAGCTCCATCTCATTGTAAACCCTAGTTTTACATTGTTTCAAAAACATTAATGTAGTTGTTTTACCTTGCTCTTTGAAGAGAGTTTGAATATCTAGCAAGAGAGGACTCCACCTAGTCCATGAAGGGTTGGAATGAAGCTAGAACAAAGTCACATAAAAAGCTCCTTCAATGTGTATTTTCGGACATGACAAAAACAAGGAGGAAACTTGATTTTTGTTTGAGATTCCTTACCTAGAAGCAAAGGAGAGTAACAATATGTAAAAATACAAGCTCAAGCTCCTTCAATGGAGAAACTCCATGGCACCGAAATGGTTGTCTTGAAGTTTGGAGAAGATAGAAATGGAGAGCTTGAGAAGAGGAAGAAGATGGTGGTGTTTATTTTTGATTTGGACAAGTGAGCAAGGTTTAACAAGAGATCAAAGTGAGAGTTTCAATGGAGGTGTGTGTATTATCGTGAGAGAACAGCAAGAAGAAGGAAGAAGAGAGGTGGGAAACCGTGTGAGCAAGGAAAGAAAATGAGAGAATGAAGATTGGTTTAACTTTAGAAGATATTTGTAGTTTAAAAGCAAATAGTACATTCTTAGTCATCATTATTTACTTAACAAATTAACAAGAGGGTGGTGAGTCACCAAACCTTAGAAAACCGGCCCCCTAAATATAATGAGGGTAATATAGTCTTTGTTTGTCAATTTAATTACTTATACAAACATATGTTACAAAATAGCTTATAAAAGTTACTATTCATAAAACAAGGCACATAGAAGTGAAATTTTTGATTTCCCACTAATATAGACACCCAAATGTGATATTATATAGTACACATATATATTTAAGAGTAATGATGGACATCTAGCCACTCAAAACTCATTTACAAGACAATTTTTCAAAAATGTGCTTTAAGACTCCTTAAAGCACATTTTGTGTTTAAACTTGTTTTCAAGCTTGGTTTTCTTTGGTAATTGGTTTAATACGTTCATTAGTATATAAATGAGGTCTTGGTAAGTTCATTAGGTCTTAACCAAGTTTATCCCAAGCTTAGAGCACATTTTGGCTCTTATTGACTTTAAAGCACATTTTGTGTTTTCTTTTGTTTAAACTTGTTTTCTAATGTTTCTAAGACTCTTTTTAGTCTTAATACACCATATTTAAGTGTTTAAACAATATATTAAGGTTTGGGGTATTTCATTTACACTTACAACATCCTTAATACACACTGGTTTATCACATCACATAATTATACAAGGCTTAAAACTGTCTGAAGGTCAAATTCAAACGTCCGGGTTTCATGTGTGTGGCATTGATCACTGCCGATGGTGCGGTATTCAGTTTGATCTTTCTGATGCCATGGTATAGCATTCTTGATTGCCCACCCATGATTAACACGTCTCCTGACTTTAGTATTAACTTTCTTGCGAGATCAGCACGCTTCTGCTCGCCATACACAAACACTGCGATATCACCAATGGACCAAGACACCACGGGTACTCCCTTACTTAGAGACTCGGGTGACTCATCCTTATCTTGGTGTAAACCTAACCATCCACCTTTCTGGTAGAAGTTCACAATGCATAAGTCTGCTTCCACGTTCGGAATCGGTTCCGATTCAAGTTGTTGAGCAATTCCCACGGTGTGGTTAACAACCGCAAGGAACTCCTCAGGTATACCTGGTACAGTTGCTCCGTCTTCAGCTCGCACATCCTGATATGACTTGGTGTAGGGATTCCAGTCCTTACCCATGCACATCATCTTCAGCTTCATCTTCGAACCGCTCGGGTATTCGGGTGTGTAGAAACCTCCTGGTGCTGCTCCAAGTTCGTTGCAACGCCTGATGATGTGGATTTGTGCTTCCGGTGTCAGGTATCCATTTAAGAGTATCATACCTGGTTGGATAACCTGACATTGCTCCAGTGGGAATTCGGTGATGCTGATGGTGGTCTCTTCAGGGTTTGGTGTGGGCGGGATTGGATAACAGATATTGAGGGTTCCTAGGTTTTTCCACATTGTCTAATTTAGGTGTCTCTCACATCATTATTTAACTCATTACTTAGGTGGTCGTACATTAGACTCACTAATACAACACTCATGCATGAAGTGCGGTAAGCAATCACTTTTTTCATTTAACAGTTTAGGCGGTACCTGGTCTCGAAGAGGATCCTGGTGCCTCAGACCGGTCCACCACATTCAGGGCGGCCTTGCCGGACCCCGTACCCTTCCCCTTCTGGGATTCAGTGTACTTCTTGTCAGAAGTCTGCTGAATGATCCCCTTCGGGCCTTCAGTGGTCGTGGTAGTATTACCCTTCCACTGCCCCTTTGGCTTATAGTTCCTGCTGTTTGGGTTCGTCCAACACTCAAATTCGCGGTGCCCCATCTTCTGGCAGTGACGACACCTCACATCATTCCCCTTGCAGTCTTTGCCGGGGTGGTCTCCGTTACACCACTTACAGTAAAAGTGGCGCTCCGGTCCAGAACCCGCGCTAGCTGCTACAACAACACACAATCAATACTTATTTTTCCATCTTAACAACATACACCTCAACTAGATACACATGATTAAGTAATTACCCTTAGGCGGGTAGGAGCGTAGAGGCTTCGCCGCATACGCATACGTGAGCTTCAGTGGCTCATCAGCTGTGGTGGTCTGGGCTTGGCCCTTGTCACCCTGGTACTGACCCTTCTGGGGCTGAGGGTAGGGTTTCTTTTTCTTTCCTCCCCCATACCCTTGCCGACTCTGGCCCTCGTTGGTGGCCTTGCGCTTGTGCGCATTCTCCTCGTCCCTCAGACGGACGGTAATTTCAACCTTAGCAGCGGCATGATAGCACTCCTGAATTTTAGGATGTCAGTTATGCCCCGCAAAACAACTTACCAACTCACATTAACATTCACTCATGGTATAAATTGATTCTCAACGTGGTACTCTAATTACCTGCAAGGTAGTATACTTAGCTGGCCCCATCCCGTAGCGGAGACGGTGGCTAAGTCCATTGTAGAACCGGTTCACCAACACTCGGTTCGAATACCCAAGGTCTAGTAACAGGTGGATAAGGCCAGTGAATGCGGTGTAGTAGTCATCAACCGACATCTTATCCCCCTGCCTCAGACTATCCAGCTCGAGGCGCTTGGCCTCCTGCACATGTACAGGGTAATACTTGGCTCGCAGTAGAGCCGTGTACTCCCTCCAACCAAACTCAGGATCAGCCATCCTGTCCTCTTGCACCTCACCAACTTCCACCAACTCTGTGCCGTACCCTTCAAGTAGTAAGCGGCAAGACGGACCTTAGCTTCAGCAGGCACTGCCAAGGTCTCGTAGGCAGTCTCCAGTTCGGAGATGTACGCCTCCAGCTTTCGAGGATCAGTCTCCCCATTGAATGATGGCGGCCTCAGATCAGCCAACGCCTTTACCCAATTGGTCTCTCGTGGCGGTGGTGGTGGTGGCTGAACTCCGGGCTGTTGCCCTTGCTGTATAGCAGCAACCAAATCAGGTACCAACTGGGCTACGGCGGCTGCAACTGCCTCAGCCATGGTCTGTGCCGTAGTATCATCGCCCTGGTCACCCATACCTCCAGTACCGCGCCCGCGGCCTCTACCTCGTGGTCTACCTGCCATCTGAATTCATATGAACATTTCATTAGCATTATGCTTGCACACTTATCGGTCCAATGGTTATAGCACCTTCCCGACAACAAGGTATTTACACACCTAGTTAGTGGTTAACCTTTCCAAATCTGTTCACTTAGGTATCTGTAGCTAGGTTTCCTAACTCGGTATATCCCTAAGCTCGGTATTCTAGTCATCAGAGCGATACTTCGCTCTGATACCACTTTTTGTAACACCCCTACAACGCCCCTACCAACTACCGAAATCGCAGCGGAAATAACCAACCAAATAATAACTAAACGCTTTGGTGTTACAACGCCGTTAACCACCCACGTGGTTAACTAGGCAGAATAAATACAAGTGTATCGGTCTGATGATCAGACTCTCGAGCATAGAATCTAACATCCATATATAAACATAACCAACCATACCGAGTATTTAATTTACATCACACCTACCAACCGTAAACATCCACCACTGTTTAACAAACGGTACCAAAATGTAATGCCTCGGGAGAACAGGCGCATCCCGGGCTCAACAATCCAAAATAGCCAAGTACATCAACGACCTAGGATCTAGAGCCACTCTGCTTCTTCGATCCTCATCCTGCAATAAAATATGGAGCCCCCGAGGGGGTCAGCAACCTTTGCTGGTATGGTTAACGCGCAGCCCATCGGCTACCGGGATACGCGCAACCAATTGTCATGATAACATGACATTCATTTTAAAACATCCAACATATATATATATATACCATAGCATAGCAAGGGAGTTTGCATAGCACAACACCAATACATAACACCATAAAATCGGTTCTCACAAGGAACCTTCCACCATAGTTAGTATACATAGTGAGCCTAGAGATTATTGCCAATCCCATGTTAAGCTCGTTACCAACCTCGTTACCGTCCAGTTATATAGAACGGTTAACTTATACCCAAGGTGTGTCGGATATAGTAATCCCAAGCACACCGAAATAACATACGTATGCCCTGTGGCCCGACGTGAGTCAGTAACTAGCTTTGGATAAGCTAAGGGAAGGTAGAAACCAAATTGGAATACCACCTATACATACACCAAGAGAGCCGAACCGGATAAGATATCGACTCCCGTCCATCACACGCGTGGCCGGAACAACCGGACTCCTCACTCCCCCCGATTAGCACTTGTTAGTGATCACACAATATTTTGTTAAGTCACATACAAGCAAATATTCAGGTCTTGTTAGACAACCAAGGGAAAGGAGTCACAACCTTACAACATCTTAATGTATAACAACTGTAAACTCTTTTCATGCCTTAATCTTATAAGGTCGTAACACACAGAAAAGCAAACAACATCCAAGCCGGTGTAAACCGGTAGACAACAGACTGCAAGAAAACCATACCTTGGCCCTTGCCTCGATTGATTTCCACCTTGAGAGAATCCTAAACACATTAGTAACGTCGGTTAATTATTTATTTAACTTCAAACTTACTAAGTATTTAACATGATTGTATGACATGTTTTAATGTCTATTCTACCCTAGGTTACCTTCATTATACACCCTAGGGTTAACTACATAAGTCACATTCTTTCCTTTTTTTTTTTTTACAAGTTTAGGTCCGACCGACCTTACCGACCGAACTTGTCCAAGTTCGGTCGATTCCAGAACACATTTCCGTCAAAATTTTCTACTCTGACCGACCTTGTAAGTTCGGTCGCATGTTCGGTCTTTTCCCGAGAGTTTCTCCCCTTTGAAAATTTAGCCCGACCGAACTTGCCAAGTCCGGTCCTATGTTCGGTCGATTCCAGTAACTCAATCCGTACACAAAATACAAGCCCGACCGACCTTGCAAGTCCGGTCCCCAAGGTCGGTCCATTCCAGAAGTCAATTCTCGCAGGGTAAACTGGGCTCGACCGAACTTGCAAGTTCGGTCGCAAGTTCGGTCTGCTCCAGACCCTTGTTTTCCTTTTCACATTCAACTCCAAACTTCACCCCATATAACCTAGTACCCCCTAACCTCATTTGGGCACTTTAAACACACCTTAAGACATCCTTAAACACTCATAAAACTCATTTTCTAATTCCTTAAACCTTTACTTATATCTTCACAAAATTCCTAACACTTACAATGTTTTCTCCTAGTTTTTCAAGTGGTGTTTCATACCTATGATAACTACTATCCCAAAAGCTTTCTCCTTATTTTAACATCATCTCCCAAGCATCATCTCTCACAACTAACTCCTTATATCCTTCTTGAAAATTCTTTTTCCAAGTTTACACTTTCTCCTTATTTACCAAAGTTTGCCTAAGTATTTACCTAAGTCCCAAGGTGACTTTGGTACTTACTAAACCTCAAGCTCATGCCTAAGTCCTTGTCACACTCTAGAACACTTAAGACATTATATCTTCTCTTGTAAACACTAGTCATTTCCTAACACCTCTAATTCACCAAACCTTATGTAAACACTTAGAACTTCTTGCTTCTTACCTAAATTTTGACATGGATTCCCCTAGAACATTACTAAGCCTTAACACTTTGTTTTCTCCATTAAACACACAAGAACACTAAAAATCAACAAGAACACTCTCCACACAAAACTTTACTCAAATCACACCACATTACAATATAAAGCATAACTTAAATTGCATGGCACTTAGGCCCTTAAAATGCATGGCTCTTAGGCCCTTAAGGTGCCTAAATCATAAACACTTAATTTCCACAATATATATGCCTTTGACCTGCAATTACATACAACAAGACATATGTTCTTTTACTAGTCTCCTTGAGGACATTACTAGGTCATTCACCATTTGCTCTTTAGGTAGTTTTAATAAGCATTTATAAGCTCATTTCTCCTAAGGCATTAAACAACATTAGGTTAGTAGATTTACCTCTTTTCCAAACCACTTCTTTCTTGTTTCCTTATAAAACCGGTAAGGTATTTGTTTCCTTGTCAAGTTCTAAACAATATACAAACACCATAATGAGTATTCAAGCTTTAAGCTTCATCTCATTGTAAACCCTAATTTTACATTGTTTCAAAAACATTAATGTAGTTGTTTTACCTTGATCTTTGAAGTGAGTTTGAATATATAACAAGAGAGGACTCCACCTAGTCCATGAAGAGTTGAAATGAAGCTAGAACAAAGTCACACAAAGAGCTATATCAATGTGTATTTTCGGTCAAGGTAAAAACATGGAGGAAACATGATTTTTCTTTGAGATTCCTTACCTAGAAGCAAAGGAGATCAACAATATGTAAAAATACAAGCTCAAGCTCCTTCAATGGTGGAACTCCATGGCACCGAAATGGGGCTCTTAAAGTTTTGAGAAGATAGGAATGAAGAGCTTGATGAGAGGAAGAGATTGGTGGTGTTGTTTTTGATTTGGACAAGTGAGCTAGATTTTACAAGTGGTCAAAGCTAGAGTTTTAATGGTGGTGGTGGTATTACCGTGAGAGAACAGCAAGAAGGAGGAAGATGGTGTTTGGAACCGGGGAAATGAAGGAAGGAAAGAGAGAATGAGATAAGATTGCTTTTAAGAAGATATTATGCTTATAAAGTAAAAAGTAGTTATATTAGTATCTTTATTTGTTTAACAAAATAACAAGTGAGTGGTGAGTCACCACACTTAAGAAACCGGCCCCCTTATTAAATGAGGGTACTTTAGTCTTTGTTTGTCAATTTAATTAAATACAACATATGTATAACTAGCTTATAAAAGCACTATTCACCAAACAAGGCACTTAGAAGTGAAATTTTTGATTTCCCATTAATATAGCCACCCAAATGTGATACGATATAGTACACACTATATATTTAAGAGAATGATGGACATTTAGCCACTCAAAACTCATTTACAAGACAATTTTTCAAAAATGTGCTTTAAGACTTCTTAAAGCATATTTTGTGTTTTTAACTTGTTTTCAAGCTGGTTTTCTTTGGTAATTGATTTAATATGTTCATTACTAATATAAGGTCTTGGTAAGTCATTAGGTCTTACCCAAGCTTATTCCAAGCTTAGAGCACATTTAGCTCTTATTGACTTTAAAGCACATTTTGTGTTTTCTTTTGTTTTTGTTTAAATTTGTTTACTAAGGTTTCTAAGACTCTTTTTAGTCTTAATAAATCATGTTTTAATGTTTAAACAACATACCTAGGTTTGGGGTATTTCACTATCAATTAACATAAAATAAATTTAATATAAAATACTATCAATGATCTTAGAAGAATATGAAACCCTGATTCTAAACAAATTCATCACTCTTTTGCTAAACACATTACTACTTATAATATTATACCATATACTAATTTTAATTAATATGTTAACAATGTTAATTAACACCTACATAACAAACCACACTCACTCACTACTCATTAATGTACTAATCTATCTTAGTGTACATATATATATATATATACACGCACACACTTAATCTGAACCCACACACTCTTTTATTTTTGTTGCTTTGGCAATTAACGCCTAATGACTAGGCTGATCAATGCACAATATATTAATGCAACAACTAAATGGTGAGATGAAAGCTTTTCTTTTGCACGAATTAGAGAAAAAGAAAGGCGCTTGTGCAATAGGGCTTACAGAGGCGAAGAGAAATGGGAGAGCGCTGCAGTGAGGCATACGAGACAGAAGCTGATGACTATCAAACCACAACCGATGAAACCAATGAGATGGAGAACAACTTAAAGAGGAGAACTGATGCAGAGTTTGTTGTTCATTAGAGTAGGGAATTGGAAAAGAGAAAATCGAGAGGATGAAGATGAGACTGTGAGTTATAGCAAACAAGGAATAGGCGGCCGACATATAAATCTGAGAGTTAGGGTTTTTTTTATTATAAAATTAAAGGGGATAAATATTTGAAAGTAAATACATATCTACTAAAAAATGTATATCTAGAATTTGCATAAGATCTCGGTATAAAACAAGTAATATATTAAACCACCAGAAAAATATAATGCATATATATGATACATAATTAAAGTAATATTATTAAATAAGAATGAGAATAATATATATATATATTTAAATTATATACAAATAAAAAATGAAACCAGAATAGAGTATTAACAATGTATTTTGTTAAACAATATGAGTCCACGATAATAATATTAATATACCATAAGTAGTAATTAAATAATCATATATTGCCAAATAATGGTATACTAAATTATAAAGGTTTTTCATTTTGTAACACCAAAGATCCTACCAAAATATGACATGTTAAGGTTTAGAGAAATAGCGCCGCAAATGGAAAGTAAACAGAAGTCAAATGAGCCTTAAAATCAATTTCTAAAAGATATCCGAACTTGTATCTGAACATATAAGTTCAGACCAATGCCGGACCCCCTACACAGACCCGTCCTCGCATGCTGTCCTCGCATGCAAGTTCGGACAGATGTTCGGACACACCGAACAATATAAAACAATATATGTTCGGGACCTATCCGAACTTACACATCCGGACGAATGTTCAGACAGGGGCAAATCCTCAAAATCAATATCAAAATTCCTCTTTTATCATACTTACATTTGATAATGACAATAATGATTCAAAAACGAAGAACTCTGAGCAATTATTCAACATCAAAACAGAGTCATCAAACGACCACAACCGAATATAAAAATCAAATCCAAGGCATTAAGAAAACAAGTCAATTGACTACGAATCCAATATTTTAAATACACGTTTATTTTTCGAAAACACAAATATACACACTCTTGTTTTATCAAATATATATATGAATCTTTCAAAAGTCTGTATAGTGATAAAATGGCTACTATGACAAAATATGTTTGATTAGTACCATATTAAAATTATAAATCCTATCCGATCTACTTTGAGTGTTACAAGGCCCCCAACAACGATTTGTATATGTAAAGATATCATCCACAAAGCCTAGGTCAAGAAGCTCACATGACTTAAACGGTTCCCAAAAGCTTGCTTGCGACCCCTATGGCGATCTATACAACCTCATTGCTCATAACATAGAGGACTTCATTGAAATCATTAAGTACTAACCAGGGATGCGTATTTGAGTCTTTCATATCTAGTAAAATCCTCCATGTTTTGCATCGATCATTTGTGTTTGACCAGCACAGATTCCGGTACATCGCCAGCCAAATCCTAGTCCACCTTCGACCCAACAATCAATATGATGGGCGGATTAAGTTTTGACACACAAAGAAACGTTATGTCGTCAATAAAGAGCAACACTGCCTCTACGACCACTATCAACTACAAATTTAGTAGATCCTCTGAGTATTTGATCAAATCGCCGCATCTTCAGTCTTAATAGCTTTGTCTTTGAAAGAAAGATAACGTATGACGCTTACCACCCAGCGCACCACCATCAGATCTCCCAAATCACGACAGTTAATCGCCAAAATACTGATTAAAGCAAGAAAAAAGAAGTGTGGAAACAAATTGGCAAGGAAGATAGAAGATCAAAATTACGGTTTTGGCAATCCAAAACCTGCAAGAGGTATCACCTCAACATGCAACCGGCATGCATGATGAGACAAGGTGAAAAAGGAAACGAAACAAAACAAACAGGCTAGAAACGGAGAGAAGTCTCTCCGCCTAGAGGGAGAAATTTTTGAAAGGGAGTTTCTAGCCCCCAAAGGTTAACTTATCGTGATCGCATGATGTACTTGTAAGCCTCGGTTTTCGAATATTATCCTATACTGATTTGGGTTGATTAGGATCTGATCGGGTTCTAAGTCCACTTACAACCTAAGCTTAATAATTATGTAATAAAATAATAATTACTAAAATCTAAGCTAGCGCACTGGAACATATTACGAGTCACCACCTAATTTTTTTACCTACGGTAAATTAGGAAAGGTTGGAGTTCGGGTTCGAGGGCTTGGTATACAACTTGTCCGGGTTCAAATTACTTTCACTACCTTATAAGTCGTTTTTTCTCTACTATGTCATTTTATGGCTTATTACGAAGTCGGTTAAACCTAAGTGCACAAGTTTTTGTATTTTTTTAGTTTTTTAAAATTTTTGACAGAATTGAAAAGTGAAAAATGAAATTACCTAAACTAGGATTTCAGAAGTCGAATTAGATAAAATTTTAAAATGTATGTGGCACAGTCCTAATGTCCGTACCCACGGACCCTAATTAAACTAAGTATATTGAAAGATCAAAATTGTGGAAAAACAAACTTTTGAAGAGTTCGGAGCCACAGATAGGTCTGTGGCCCTGGACATGTATAAATAAAACCTACATTTTGAAAAATAAAATGTCCCGCCACCATCCGGGGGTGTCCGTGGTTACGGAAGGGCGTCCGGGACCCCAGACATGGCGCCCATGGGTACGGACCACCCTCAGACAACGGCGTTCGGGCGTTTCCCTATGATTTTTTTACTTAAAATATATGTGTATGTAGCCTGAAAGATTCTAAAAATGTTAGTAATCATAAGACTTTAGTTTGAGTTCGAATTCAATGCAAAACTTAATGAACAAGTAAAAGGGAAGAAACAAAAACAAACCCTAATTAAGAAGCCGAAAAAAAGTCAATTTAATCCTAAATTCGAACAAAGAATATGTTAAACCCTGAGGAGTCAGGACATTCGATTCCTAACCTGTTTTGTCTTTGGGATTTAGGAGTTCCTTCACATCAGGAATCCTCGGAAGCTTCATCGGCGGCAGTACCCGATCGATTTCGACCCGAGCTTCTGACCTTATGTGTGGTGGTTTTGGGGGTGTTTGATAATTTATGTGGTGATGGGAGTTCAAAAACTTATTTCCGTGTGGATTTCGATGGAATTTTTGTGTTGAATCGAGGCTCGGGAATGCAAAACGTGGGGAACCTGTGGACGACTGGATTTTCTGATCTCCTAGGGTTCTTAGATGTCTACAAAGTCAGGGAGAAATATCCCTTATATAGACATTGATAAAGATAAAGTAAACTCGGTAAATGAGCCAAGTTTAGCGGGATTTGGTCAGGTAACTTCCGAAAGGAATCTGACTATAAGATTTTACCAACATGTAAAGGAAGATATTTCTGATTTTTCTAATCAAGAATTGCAATTTTTGGATAAGGGAATATTTTTAAAAATCAATTTTTCATCAAATTGTTCAAGAATTAATAGAAAACTATTGAAAATTCAAAATCCAAAGTCATTATGCTCTAAATGTCACTTTTTATCACATGTCAAAATTTCAAGACATTTCGAGTTGTTTTAAACCGTTTTCAGGAGAGAGAAAGTTACGAGATGACTCATTATTTCCTTTTATTTTGTGTTTTAGGCTTCAAATAAAACTTGTCAGGCTTTTGGTCATGGGTGGGCTTAGTGACCAGATTGCAAAAATTTTATTTATTGGATGGAAGCCTTTTTTATTGATTTTTCAAAAAAATTAGAACTTTACATTATATAAAAGTTAACGTATAATATATATTAAAAGCCAATTTTTCAGAATAAAGATTCCTAAAAATTATAAAAATACCTCTCGTGATGATTGAGCTGTCACATCGTGAGGTAATCATATCAAAAATAGAAAATTTCGAAAACATGATAATCACCTCATGATTCCACGTCTTTCAACCATTTTGCCATTTTGTGCATTCATGTCTAAAGAGATATTTTCCGAGGATCAAAATTTTAGGTATAACAGTACCAACTAACTTTATGTTCTTTTGCAAGCTATGTTTTAACTTCATTTGCCATGTGACTTATTTACCTTAAATGGCTGACAGTAACATACAAGGAAAGCGTCCCCCAACCTTAGGCCCCATTCTTTTGTGAGCTGAAACATGTAGCTGATGTCAGTTGTCAGCTGAAATTAGAAAAAATAGACAGAAAAATAGTTGATATGACAGTTGATGTATGTAACAGAGAGAACAAACTAGCTGATCAAATAAACTCGTCTGATAATCTAACAAAAGAATGGGGCCTTATCAGATGACATACACTAAACCAACCGACCGAGACACAAGAGATGAGAGAGATTCTCCCAGAGGAAGTCCGCCCCATGCTAGGCGATTCCCTTGGGGATTTTGAAACAACTTTAACTTCCTGCGATATGAGTGATCATCCTTTCTGTCCCTCCAGGGGTAAGATAGTCTACTTTCTTTTTAAATCCTTAGCCAAGTACACCTATAAGCTAATATCCTCTCACGTCGTAGTAAATGTTACTGGAAACTTGGGATTATCTTAGAGAGTTTGGTTGGCCAACAACCAAATTAAACTCCAATCTCATCATAAGATGTACCTTCCATGTTGGGCGTGTAAATTTCTTTCCAAAATAACCCCGGGTGGAGAGGAACGTTGTGCTAGTTTTCCATTTCTTGTCGCCTGGCATCGACTTCTTCAGTCTACATTCCTCTTTGAGCTGGTGATCTGGAGTTCATTCTACTGGTTAGTGCTGCGAGCCATGGATATTCTTACAGACAGATGTAAACTTTTGCGTCTTCAACCGGCAGAAACAGAGAAAGTGGATGGCGATGCACTGCTTGTGGGAAACAGACCAAAAGACTTGAACAAGGCTCTCTAAGGTAGGCTATGGCATCCCAAGCGTATCAACTGCAAGGCACTCCACAAGTTTCTTAATCTCATATGGAAGCCCAAGGCGCAGTTTACGGTTAATGATAGAGATTTCAACCGATATACTTTTGAATTTACTAACGAAGCTGATGCGAAGTTTGTGCTGAGTCATGGGCCATGGCACTTCCAAAACAGGTTACTAGTTGTTGCTCCTTTAAACCCTATGCTTTCTATTGAAGAGCATGACCCTAACTCCATAAAAATCTAGGCTTCCATTCATAATCTACCTATATCCTTCTACAACAAAGCTGCTGCTTTGGGTCTGGGTAACAAGATAGGCAAGTTTGTCTCGTGCCCTGACCGGTTGAACCCACTAGCTGCTAAAGTTTTAAAGGTCTGGGTTGAAGTTAAAGTTTCTGATCCTCTATGTAGATTGATTATGTTGTCGGTAGAAGGTAAGGATAGGTGTTGCAGAGTTTCATATGACAACTTGCCTTTCTTATGCTTCAGATGTGGTAGGATAAATCATGTTATCTCTGAGTGTCCTTATACTAGTGATTCTCCCTCTAAACAAGACAAGTATGGGTCGTGGATGCGGTCTGAATTTGCCGGTTCTCTAGCTGTTTTAGAGGATGATATGCTTACTGATCATGCTAGTGGAAATCTTAGGATCTTGGGAAATGAGTTACTTATAGAAAAAGAAATGGCTGATGATTCGGTGATGAGAACAGGAGTTAAGTGCCCTGAGGTATCACAGGCTAGAACAGACAAAGAAGTTTTTGGTCCTCTGGGTATGGACAACAGCAGTAAAAACATATCGGTTAAGGAGTGTGAGCAAGAGTCAGTCTCTAAGCTAATAGGGGGAAATCACAAAGGAAAAGAAATCATGTCTAGTGATCTTCCTCAGGCAGTGTCGGGTGCTATCAGGGAGAGGGCAGTCACTGAGATGGGAGTAGATATAGGAAACAGTAAAAAGTCTGCTAAGTTTGTTATTTCACTAAAAAAGAAACAAGCCAAGGGTAAGTCAAGCCATTCTCAGAAGTTTGATCCCATGTGTCTAAATGTGGAGAACAATGAAATGTCAATCCCTTTCAAAAAGAGGTCATTTTATTAGGTGGAGGACTGGAAAGAGGCTCTCAAAATTTTCAAAGAAGCAAAGGCCAAGAAAAACAAGGTGGGTTCTGATGAGGATAATGATCTAAACAAGTCTATAGCTCAGCTAATGGAAGAGGCTGATAACTCCCCCCCCCCCCCGGGTTTCCCCCATAGGATAGCTCCTCTGTTAGCTACTGGGAATCAAAGAGAAGGGAAACAGGTCTTCAGTTTAGGATCAGAGGATGATGAAGATAAAAAAAGTGTAAAGGAAAAAAATCTCCATTCAAGAAGAGTCACAGAAGGGTTAAACTGCAGGGTATTAAAGCTTTGTCTGAGTTGATTAACTCAAATGTTAGTCTGTCTAAGGCTAACCTTGCTGAAAAGCAAGGCAGTCAGGGTAAATGAATCTTAAATCTGTGCTGCTGGGGGTTTGGTCTCCTCCTAGTAGCTTATCAGGAAGTTGTGCTCAATCTGAAAAATAGTGGGGCAAGCTATCCTTTGACAGAGACCGAGAAGCAAGATCACAACATTAGCAGTAGGATGGGGTATTATAGGATTATCAGGACAAGGTGTAGGTGGAAAGTGTGTAAGATGGACAATGGTGCGGTCTCACAGCTGATAAGAGTGAGGTTCTTTAGATGGATCTTCGGGGTGCAGATCTATATGGGGAAGCAAAAGAGGAGAAACAAGGTCAGAAAGGCTAGGAAGAGGTGTCGGAACAAAGAACAGAAAATTCAGAGAAAGTGGTATCTGGTAATATTGAAGTTCAACTTTCAGATTCTTAGTAGAAAGATCTCAAGCACTTTGAATGTGCATATTGTTGGAATTTTAACACGCCAAATAGCTCTGGAGCTTGTCATTCCGATGGATAGCCTTAGCTTGTGTTATAATCCAATGGACAGATCAATCAAGTGAAGTGTTTGGAGGGAACTCAAGTCTTTAGTTACCAAAGACTATCATCTCTGGAATGCCAAGATCTGGGTTTTACGTAAGAAAAAGACAAGATCCAACTTGGTGGATCGGATCAGGCCTGTGTATAAGCTTAGTCAGAGTAGTTCTAAGCTTTGTAAGACTAATCCTTATTGGGATAATGTCGGGGTTATTCCTAGGCCAGTTGGGTTTATCAGTGCTGACTGTTTCATCAGGCTGCTTAAGAGCCATGTTTTTATATCTATAGCTACTGTTAGTAGTAGATATAGATGTGTTAATATTCTCTCGGTCTGTAGTATTTTGTGGAGGGAGGTGAGGTGACTTCTTTGCCCACTAAACCTGGGAGGTATTGTAATATGTGGATTCCCTATGTTTTAGTTTTATGAATGAAAGCATCCCAAGGTTATCAAAAAAAAAAAAAGATGGCATACACTACCTTTTGCTAGGCGTAAAGAGCCACTTCCTTTCACAATCATTTCAAAGAAGAGAAGGAAATACTAGTATAAAAAAAAGACAAGGAAATGCTATCAGCAAGTGGTAGCTTAATAACAAATAAACAAAGGTACATGTCAAAAGAAGGAAAGTCGCAATCGGAGTTAAATCTCTCCTCATACCAAGATGACTTTTTCCATACGACCTGACTCTGTCTGACAACCAAATAGAACAACGACCCCTTGGGAGTCACACGGGGATGCCTCTTGTTTGTTATCCCTGCTTCCGCTAGCTACCACAACCCCTGAACGCAGTTTTCCTCTCCCGGTTAGGTAACCATTCAATCCCTTCTAAGCTGGACAATGGACCTAGCACCTCCTGGAATTTCCTTACCATTACCCATATAGTAGTGCCTCTATAAATATGAGCTCAACCTCATCTTTGTTGGCTATTTCTGGGTTATACTGGTGCACTCAATAGGAATAAGGTGAGTAGTACAGCACGTTCTGTGGTGACGTTGATGGGAACAGTTTTCCAAAGTCAAATGTCCAAAAATCCCAGTCCTCTGATTATCAATACAGAAGCTACCAAACATGGTAAGGGAGACAATCCCCACAAGTACACCCGAAAAAGATCTAACCTCATTTAGATCAATCGATCACACCTCCTAAATTCACACCTTCAGCATAACTTCTTAACCCAAACTCTACCCACAGCTAAATCAATGATCTCGTGACAGTATGCATAAGTAACGTAAGTAATCTAGAAAAGAAAGAAGATGTAGTTCCATAGTCCTAACCCATGGGAATGACCCTAAACGACAGTGATTCATTCATTTGCAACATTGTTTCCACTCGAGCTAACAAATGCTGCTGATTAAACCATATTAGGTCTCTGAGGTAGAAGAAGATTGTAAAACTTGTCATCCAAGAAGAACTTCTTACCCTTGCTATCTATAGCTTGTTTCCACCCACACCATCCACCATTGACTATTTTCTTCAGATCTTCACCGCCAGTGTAGTGAGGATCAAGAATGAGGAATGCACAATCACCGCTTACCTCATTGTAATCAACTCCTAGAAGTGTGTAAGCTAAAACACCTCCACCTGCACAGTTGGATTAACCAAGCAAATATCTTAGGTTAGCTTAGTTGGTTTTTACAGCCCAAAGCTTTGGTTCACCATGTGTATTTATTCTCCTTAACATATACAGAACGATATGCATAGCAAATATTACCGAACTTCAGCAAAACACACAAGCTATCGACCCACTGTACTAGGCTCTCAGTACTAGCAAATAAGTTAGCTATGAATTGCATATGCTTAGCTATAAAATCAACATTGGTATACAAGCAATGCTCTCACCAATCATGATGGGGGTTCCTTGGTACTCAAAATGCAAAGCCAACTCTCTACATTTTTCAGGGAGCTCAGACCCAGATCTTACATTCATGACTTTGCATGTAACCTGCCCAACAGAACAAAATTTATTCTAGTATTTCCACCAAATTTAAGTTATCTACCAAGCAATTTCATTACAGAAGTGATCATCAACCACTTACCCCCAGCAATTTGTCCAACACATAGCTTAGTTCAATGGCCCCTATCCACTCACGTGAACCTATGAAAGAAGGATCTTTATCCCCAATTTCCACAAGTGCGTGTTGTATCTCTCTGATGTACACATACGGGGAGCAGAAAAGGGTTAAAATCTCAAAATTTTAGGGCCATTTCATCCCTTAGTGCCCAGAAATTTCAGAATATGGAAAAACTTTAACTTTTGACATTAACTACCTTACAAATTCACTCACCTATGCAAGGGAACATCGACCGCAGTGTAGAGCTGTAGTCTGAACCACGATATGATTGTCTGTAGTGAGCGATAAGCACAACCCCAGCCCTATTGCATCACATAATTAAAATCGCGTGAGACTTGAAATCTAACAGCTAAGCATTACGAGCATGACAATTTATCAAATGTAACAAGCAGATATTTGTATCCAGACGTGAAGAATAAAATTAATAGACTAGATATTTGTTGCTTCCAGTGGCTAAAATTTAATGGTCCACGATCTATCTTATTCATGAAACTGCACAATTTTAACCATGGTTATTGGCCTAAGAAAACTCTGATCCAAACCCATCAGAACAATGCTTTTCAGACAACTCACTCCGAAGGTGCACAACCTGTGCTCTAGCATAGGTCCCGGTCTTCACTATTGTCAAGTTTTCCTAGGGAGTTACGAAGGAAACAGTGGAGTCCAGAGGCCCAGGCGAGAGGTAGGATATAACTGAGAAATTGTAATTACTCTACTGGTAAGCTTACTCATCAGACGCATTGCATTTGAAATCCTTAATTACTTCATAAACGAAAAAAAGTTCATTACCGAGTCATCAAAACCATCTTGAAGGTAGTGATGGTATTCATAAGAGCCTTGGACAAGAGAGACAGTGCCTCCAGAAACTGCAAACATGTAGCTTTTGATTTCAAGGGGGAGAAAAAAGCAAGTGCTATAGACTGAAGAAAAAAAATCATGACACATGCAGCAATGGGCAAACCCGTTACTCACCCCCACTGCTTGGGATCCCAAGATGTACATCTCTTAGCAATGGTGTCCCTAAATTCGACAATGAGAAACACAAAGATAAGAAGACAAAAGGAAACAAACATACTTACTTCAATTCAACGCATTACCTCTTTTCAAAGATCCCTTGACTCTGTTGCAGCTCTTGGAAAAATTAAGAGCATTGGCAGCTCGGAGGAGGGGACGATCCGAAGGCAATCCAAGTCTCCGGTGCAGAGACCTCCTCATTTCAACTAGAGCCATCAGATGTAATTAGAGACATAGTTGTAGATGTACAATAAGTGCAAATGGTGCAGGATGCCTTTAACCATGGATATACACTAAGCAGGACAAAAAAAGAGATAGAGGGAGTTCATACCTTGTGCAGATTCCATCTCGCCATAGGTAAGGTCATAAATGACTGTTATGGGATGCAAAATACCTGGGGGGCTGAAATGGTAAGGGCGTGGCTAGAATACCAGCATACCATGTGAATTGAAACAAGCCCAGTTAGATTTTGAAATGTAACACTCTTTATCAGATCAACATGAAGTAATAAATCAAGCAGATAAAAGATAGTGACAAGGAAAGGCTCAAACAAATTGACAAGAATCCAGACATAGAGAAAGAAAGAAATTATTGTTCTGGCCAAAATCTCAACTCCATCATATTTAAGAGCACAGTTCTATAGGCAATAAGTGAAGGTTTTGCTCTGTCATCTCACCTGAATAAGTTGCTTCAACAAGCATGGTGAGATTAAACGCTTCATAGAATTCAATTGATCAATCAGTGCTGGAATTAATAGCTCAGCAATTGCATACTTAAGGGGAAGATATTTTGCCGCATAACAGATAACTTCTAGCTTGAAGTCCACATTCCACAGTTTCACCTCTTCTGAAGCTGAAATATGATTTCTGTCAGAAAGATTCGATGAGAAAGAAAGAAACGCAGAATAACCAGAAAATCTGGAGATAAGTTGCATCACCAGGACAGAACTGAGCAACAGGCGCGTCCATATTTGGTGAACCACCGGAGCTATTAATCATAATAGCAACTTCAATCATATCTGCATTCTAAGTAAAAATAGTATTTTATTACAATGTTCACACCATCAAGCAAAAGCTCGCATCAGGAGAACATGGGAAAGTGCCCAGGATTTACCTCGACCGAGGCAGTAGAAGCATTCTTCTTTGTTAAACAAAAGTGTGAACACGGAAGATACTTTGCACCTGTAGCTTGGGAAAAATCATCTAAAGGCTTAGCATAGGAATGACAGGTAGTAAAGTCCAAATCTGCACCACGGATCACGATAGGAAGAGCAGACTCAGCCACATCTTTGTGTGAGGACTCCATTATGAATGTCACCGAGGGGTCTTTGAGCTTAGCCAGAAGTGCTTCATGTGCACGCAGGTGCATCTGTTCCGCATCTGATTATAGACAGTAGCTGAAATCAGAACGTATAACCCAATATTCTCCATACAATCCGATTTCTCATATCCAACGTTCATAGTCACATAAACAGATGTGAACCCACTACACTAACCATGCTAGGCTTTAACAACTCAGTGAAATTTATCTCTCAACACAAGCTGAAAAAGAGTTTCAGAATGCTTAATCATTCAGCGAACAATAGCACTAAACATAAAGATAGAAGCACTAGTTAACGAACAGAGAATTACACAATCATTTATAACGTTAATCTATTAAGCTAGACCACAATCAAAAGTTAAAATCAATTGATGTGGTACCGATAGAAGATCTACCAGAACTTTTGCTTGCCCGATAGTAAACAGGCAACTCAATGGGAAGTTCGCACCTAAGCAAACAACCTCTGTCCCAAACATACTGCTCAGGCTCATGCTCAAAAGAAACAGACAACACATCCACCAAATCATTCCCTTTTCTCACGAAGAAACGAGCCTCCCCACTGCCCGAATTCAAAACCCCACCAACCAAATCCAAACCCTCCGTATTCTCAACTCCAGTCAAATCCAAACACTTGTTCAATCGGATAGCACAATCTATTGCCTCACTAGCAATTCGTCTAGGATCACCGTCTACGCCAGACACCAGAGCTCCAATCACTCGGAACCCTCTGATGATCAGCGACCTGAGATCTTCAGCTTCTTCTAAGACCGCAGGGGAGGAGAGAGAGCTGCTATCAAAATGGGTGCAAAGAATAGTTGAGGCGATGGTGTAGGGTGGGAAGAAGGGAGATCCGATAAGCCATTGAAGAGAGGTAGAGTCCTGCTTTGAGGTAGCCGGAACTAGCTTCGAGCACAACAGACGAACTGTGGTGACGTCTTCAGTTTCGCCCGCCATAGATTCGAGTCTTTCGTGCGTTCTGTCGAAAAACGGGAACGGAAAGCTGGCCGTAAACCGCGATGGGTTCAAGCCAATTATGAATGTATTCAGTTCGGTTCTCTTCGGACTGGCATAAGTATAACCCGGTCTGATAGGGTATCCTCAAAGTTACCAGAATTTGGATCCAGATACGGGTATATTTGTAATATACGGGCAAGGTGAGGTCAAATATGTTAATGACATCATAGGAGAGGTTTAAGAGGTCCATCGTCGCCATATCTTATCTGGTAAACTGGAGGGAAAATGAGTTGAGTTGGACCACTCGATCCTGCACGAAACACACTCGTATCCTGCTAAACGTAAAGCATACACATACGTCGCTGAAGCTAATTAAGCGCAGTGAAACAAGTAAGAAAGAAAGAAATGACGAGAATCGGATTGAACAGTAGCAGCATTAGCATTCCGTTCCGTAGGGCAACGCGGACGAAGCTGTACAAATTCGAAACTCCACCGCGGTTGAACTGCTGTAAGTTCGATTCATCCTGTTTCAAAAGCACAGGGTACTTCATTAATCGAAGGATTATCATAAATTGTCTAGAGTCTGTTAGATATGGATGAGTTCTTCCTTATGTTATCAATGACCGAAACACTGATCATAAGATTACAGCTCGGGGAAACTCGTCAATTCCCTTGGATAGGCGACACTGGTACGGTGACCTGTCTCCCGTACTAAGAACCACATCAAACCGCAAGTCCAAGGTACCGTCGTCGAGGTTTAATTTGTCTTTTCCCGTCAACTATCATCTTCGTCCGGTTCTTACTGTGGCTGGATTCTTAACGTGTCTCTGCGCATTCGACTGGACACTTATAGGTTTTTCCACAGACATTTGCGGCGAGAAGACGAAGGGCGATGGCGAACACACGGACGGACACGTACGTGCTGATAGAACCAGGGAAGAGCGAGGAGTTTGTCTCAGAGGAAGAACTGAGAGCCAGATTGACAGGTTGGCTTGAAAACTGGCCGGGAGAGGACGGGCTTCCACCTGATCTAGCAGCGTTTGGGACGACTAACGCGGCTGTTTCTCACTTAGTTAAGACGGCGTGCGAGCTGGAGATCGACGGGGATGTTGGTTCGATTCAGTGGTATGAGGTCAGGTTAGATCAGTGAGTTACTGTCTGGACGGAAGACGAGGATGTTTGTGATCGCATTGTGGACGTGGAATCGATCAGTACTGGTGGCCATGGCTTCAACAAGATAATGGTGATATGGTTTTTGCTTGGAAAGATTTAGAATCTACTACCAGAAATCATTTTAAGAATCTTTTTAAAGCGCCTGGAACCTAGGAAACCATTCTCTTTTTACTGATGCAGTTTCGTCTCTGGTATTATAAACTATACTTGAAATTAGTATTATTATTATTTTTTTACAAACATCACTAGGTCACGTGATATAGCCCTCATTCCCAAATCCCTGGATAGGTTTCGACCCCAGGACCTTTGGTTCTGGTATACCACTCATCTACCGACCAAGCCACAGGGGCTTGACAATTGCATTACTTCAGTGCAAGGTTCTATTATCATTAATGGTTCTCTTGGTTTTTCCTCTGCCCAGCAAAGAGGGATTGAATTACCCCAAACTTACTAAACAAGGATTAAATATCTAATCACATTAATTAAGGCCTAAACATGCCTTAAAAGTCAACTGAGAACAACAGTGGTCAACATAAAACAAGATGTTGCACCCTTTGACTGTTAAGGGTAAATAAATACCCAAATGAGCTATGTAGGACCTAAAATTTGTCCTAAGCATATTAACACATTACTAAACATATTACAATTGTTGGGCAACACTCCAACACAAAGAACAAGCACTTTCATGCTTCAAGGTCAAAAAGGGCAAAAATGTGCTCTAAGAAACCTTAAAGGTCTAATGACCTCTAAATGATATAAAATTGAATTACATGATCAAATATCATTTAAGGAACACAACAAAACCGTTGTCAAAGAAAACAGAGCTCAGAAACACCTGGTGACACAAAATGTGCACTAAAACTCCTTAAAGCACGTTTTTGTTTAATCGCCTTTTAAATTGGTCTTAAATGAGCTAAAAGGTTATAATTACCTTTAAATATAATAAAATATCATATTATATGATATTGGGAATTTAATTCCAAGAATTTACGAATTTTTACAAATTTAATATTAAAATATTAATAAAACCCTAATGTGGGGCCCGTTTGGGTCAACATTGACTAAGTTGGTCAATGTTGACCATTGACCACGAAATGGACTACATAAAATCAGATAATTAAGTCTCTTAACAGACCAAGAGACAAGTCCCATGTGACAATTAAATGTAGTCCTTTACTTTTACATAAAATAATAAAAAAGACAAACTTTACCTTATAAAACAAAAAAAGTGGGCTCCACTTACCTTACCCATGTGAGCCAGCCGAATTGGAGCCTCCACTTGCTCCTCTTCCTCCTTGCATTTCGGTGCTCCAAGCTGGTACAAGACAAGAGATGAGTCACCTTACAATAAATGAACTAAAGTAACATTATTTATCTCCATTTTCATTCAAAATTGGCTCCAATCATGCCCTACCTTTGTCAATCAAGGATGGCTGCCTCCTTGCCTTGTCTCCACCGAATTCTCCTTCAATTATCAGCATCAATCAAGCATTGATGAGTCATCAAAACAATAATGTCCTAAAATATTCAAAAAAGTGCTTTAAGGCAATATTAGGTCATCCTCCTTCATTTCTCCTCTTCAGCCGAGGTTGCTCTGTCCTTGAGCTCCCTTTGGCTCCTCTCCACCGTAGGTAAGAGTTCCAAGCACCATTGATGAGGTTTCAAGCTCTAGGTAAGCTCTTAAGGCATAAAAATGCCCATTTTCTTCATCTTTCCTTCCTTTTTCGATTGATCTACACTCCAACCTTTTCTATACATCTATGTAGAGTGATTTGGAGGTTAGAGGAAGTGTTGGTTTCGTACATAACCAGATCTAAGGAGGAAAGTTCAAGTCTTGACCATTTAAGGTAAAAATGTGCTTTAAGCTCATAACTTTTGATTCCCTTTAATTTCGGCTGTGAAACTTTGGTCATAGCCTCACCTTCTTCTCCTTTTCATGTGGAATCTATTGGTTAGCCATTTGGAGCAAAGGTGGCCGAGATCCAAAGGAAATACCCTCTTTTAAGGCATTTTTCCAAGGTAAAACCTAATAACAAGGTAGTTTGTTGAGATCTAGCTATTTCCTATGTCAATATGGTGGATCTAACACCTTGTGGTGTGTTTGATTCAGGCCGAAACCATCTTGAACTCTCCTTGCATTCTTAAGGTGATTTTTGCCTTAAATCTTACATTAAATTACTTCTTATGGTTAGATCTTGCTTAGAGACTAACTAGGCCTTGTTCTCTGTTTGAAAACATGTAAAACAAGCTGTGGAGAATTTCTACTTAAGGTGGCCGAACCAAACAAGGTTCTATCTAGGTTAAATCAAGGTATAAATTACTTAAAACCTTAACTTGTTACATTAATACAAGTTTAAGCTATTCCTAATTAATTGCCGTGAGTGAAGAGGTGAAATAAGGTCTTGTTTGACCTTAAAATGTTTAAGGAATGGTTTAATAAATTTTATAACTAATTAAACAAGCATAAGTGTCAAATTTAAGACATTATGTGGAAGTTTGGTAATTAAACAAAGAATCTATGGTGAGGCCGAAAATTTATATGTATTTTGGGACATTTATGTGTAATTTATTTTGTGAGCAAATGTTTGTAATAAGGCCATGTATTTTAGGCCATTTTATTTATGCATTTACAAGTTTTTATTTAAGTTTAGGTGATATTCTATTATTACCGAAAAGAAGTGGGTCTTAGATGTAATTAAATTAAATTTGGGGGCTTTAGAATGATAAGGCCGAAAATTAGAAGTAAAAAGGAGTTAAAATAAAGTTTATAAGATTTTATGAAGTTTTAGGGTTAAATGGTAATTTTTGAAAAGTATGGGTACAAACCGTGAATAAAGGAAATTAATAGTCAAGGAAATATTAAGGAGGTCAACCTTGACCATATGCTAGGATTTGACCAAAATAAATAAGTTAGATAACTTATTTAAGGTGTTATAATAAGATAAGTATATTAACGTAATATTTTCATAACATATGTGGTAAATATGTTATTACCGAAAATAAAGGGTGTAAAATGGTATTTTAAACACCCATGGGCTATTAGGAATTTTTAGGAATTTATTTGATGGATTTTGGAATTAAAATGAACTATATATGTATAATATATAGTTATTATGACACTTTGGAGAAAAATTGAAATACCCCGACCTTAAATATGGCGATTAAATTATCCTAATAGGTAATTAAGAGCCTAATAATGCTTAAGTAATATTGGTAAAGAAAAATAAAACCAAAAGAAATAAAGAAACGCTTAAAAAGCGTAAAACGCTAAATAAGCGTTAAATGACCATAGGAGGTATGAGACCTCGGTTAGCGTATCGTAAGGATTCTAAAGGCTTAATTAAGCCTAAATAAATATTAGGGAACAAATCCCGAAGAAAACGGATCCTTAAAATGGATTAAAATCACTAACAAACCTTGAAGCACGTTTTTCAAGGTAACCGGGAAAACGTGTCTTTAAGCGGGTCAAATAGACTCGTAACAATTTTGGTCAACTAAATAATCATTAATAAATATTAGTGAAGCTTTAGAACCAATAAAATCAAGAAAACGAGAAAATAGTAAAAACTGTAAAAAAACGGGAAGTTGTGGGGTAAAAGCATAAATAACCAAAACTTATGTGTCCACTTTTAAAATAAAATGTAAACTGTTTGTGTGTGTGTGGGCTGTCATCCGATGGACTCCCCCTCCCTCTCTCACACTCCCTCACACTCTCTTATTATTTACAAACAAACAAACTAATTAAAAAGCAAAAAGTAAAAACACTAAAGTAACTCCCTCTCTCACACTCTCTCTCCAATTCCCTCATTCTCCTCACAACACTCACGTACACACCCATCTCCCTCACTCTCTATTTTTCCTTCCTCCATGCGACATCAATGGAGAAACAAGCAAACCCACACAAAACCTACCTTCTCTCCTCTTGTTACCCAATCAAACCTTCTCCAAAAATTATAAAAACTACACCATTGGAATCCTCTCATCAAGGGGAACATTTCCCTCTTTTCAAAAATCGAAACGGAGAACTTTTGTTTTTATGGGTATCCCCCATTTGGAGCTTCAAGACCACCATTAGAAGGCCCTTGTTCTCCTTGTTCTTTTAAGGTAAAAATATTCTCAAAACTCCATTGTTTTTCTAGCCTAATGGGCAAAATGAATTTGAGCTAAACCCTTGTTTGGTTCCCCTTGTATCCTACCGTTTTGGATTTTGGCTTTGTTGGAGGAGAGGAAAGCTTGTTCTTGAACCATTCCAAACAGCACTTACACCCTTGGAAGGTAATGAATTTTCCAAACCCTAAAACCCATATTAAAAACTTAAATAATGTTAGGGTTAATTTTTAGTATTGAATGGTGTATTCGTGTGTGGGTGATAATATTAGATTTGTTGAATACCGAAACCGGTAGAGAGAGAGAAGGAAGAAACAAGAAGGAGAAAGAGAACTAGAAGGAGAAACCAGGTAAGAATGCTCTTTTGTGTAGCTTGGTATATATGTGTATGTAACAGTTTTTGGAAGATTAAAATGAGTATTGGAAATGGTAATGTACTAGTAGTGTAATGTGTAAGAGGATATGAATGTTTTAAGCCCTTAAAAGATATGTTTAAACTTGTTAAAACAGATTGGGAATGAGAGTTTATGTGCCGGAATTTTTATGAGTGTTTTAGTATTGGTATTGTATATGGGAGCTTGTATATTTTTGGCTATTGAAACAGGTGAAATAAGTGTTGAATTGTGAACTAGAATGGATGTGTGAGCTGAATATGTATGTGGGCAATGTTAAAATTATAGGGGAACCTCTGCCCAAATTTGTATGGAAATAGGAGGACTTAGTTGTGTAAGAGAAAAACTACCTAGGTAATAACTAAGTGAATTTGGAGAGTTTAAGTGAGTAGTTTAGTACCTTGAAAACAGATTTGAAGAGGGTCTTGGTAATGAGGAGAACTAGAGTGGCAAAGTAATGGATTTAGAATGTTGGGAGTAGCATTAATGGAGGGGGTATTGAATGGTAAAGGTTTAAGGAAAAATCTGTAGCAAGAGGTATTGAAATGTGTTGGAGAAACTAGGAGGAATTAAGTGTATTTGGAGAACTTATGGTGGGTAGTTTGATACCTTGAAACAGATTTGGAGAAGAGCTAGGTAATGGGATGGAAGTAGGATGGTAAGATGATGCAATTAGAATGCTAGGAGTGGCATTGGTAGAGGAAGTATTGGATGGTAGAAGTTGGTTTAAAAATCTGTAGCAAGAGAGCAACAAAAA